>VYXD01013949.1:0-153194 GCA_013397195.1 Hylia prasina
TGCCCGGGATGCGCGGCGTGCCCGGGATGCGCGGTGCCGCCGCCGGGCTGCGCGCAGGCGATCCCCCAGCAGAGGGGGATGCAAGCGCGGCTTTGGCCGCGGCCGCAGCTCCCGCACGGAGCTCGCAGACCCGAACCGACTCAAAAAAACCGAACCAAAACGAAACAGGCAAACCCGACCATCGGTGTCAATTAGAACAAGTGACTGTGAAAAACCAAGTCTGCTGCTTTGACCAGCAGAAGGGACACGCGAGTCCCTGTCCTTCGGTGCCCGTGGCTGCCCCTCGTTCCTCAAAAACTGAAAGAAGAAACCCCCGGCTAGATGCTCAGCCTAGAGACAAGGCGAGAGACTGGGATATCACTGAAAAGACAACCACTTAAAGGGGCAAAGATTGAAACCTCCGTTTCTTCGCGTTCACTTGAGGTGACTTGATACCGTGACCCCAGGAACCTTGTCTGTGTCCTGGACTCACTGAGACCTTTTGAACTTGCCACACTCATGGCACTGATTCCTGCTAATCTCAGCAGTGCAAGGAAGGGAACACTCCTCAGCCAAAAAGTTCACCCACTTGATCAGAAAATCTCCTAAATGAACACATTTACTGAAAGGCGTTTGGTAACTACACATTTAAAGGATTGCTTTAAGCGTGGAGAACCAGTGGTCAAGGCAGGCCCAAACTTCTCAAACTTCTCAGACTGTTCTCTCTGTATCACTGTCCACATTTGGGGCTTCACTCAGCACCCTGGTGCAGTCATGGGGGTTGGAGGTAATTTTGGAGGGAGTCCACTGACTGCTGGGAAGTTACCGTGACAGTGAAACAGGTGAAGCAGAAACAGGTCTGCTCCCATGGGCAAGGTATCCTGTGTTCACCAAAACCAAATTATTCATGCCAGTTTTGATTCCCCCATGGTCTGACATTGATGTGGGGCCCTGAACTTGCTGGTCTTTGCCAACTGACAAGCACGAAGGAAATTAGGCACACAGCCTTCAACTTTTGCATGCTTGCAGCCAGCTTGGCTCTGCCATTCACTGCTCCTTGGGGAGCTCCCTCTGAAAATAAGGCTGCTAAATGACTGCTTCTGGCACTAAATTCTCCCTTCTGACCCATGCCCTAAAGCCTCATTAATATCTGGGACTCCTTCCAGACTCATCCTGCATCAAATGGCCCACTCTACCAGCTAGTCCTGGTGAAATTAGCATGGCCTCAGGGCAGCCCAAGCGTTGTAGGGTTGTTCAGACTTGTGAAACATCTATAGAGCATTTAAAAGAACCTTTAATTCCATGTCAAAGTGCCATCCTTCACAATGGCTTAAAATAGAAGGAAAACTTCAAAGAATAAGATGGAAACAAGAAATTACCATTCTCCCTTGTGTTTGAAAAGCTCTTTGGGAGTGGATAGCATTCAATATGTAATGAGCATCCACATCCTTCAGAGAGCTTTGGATATGTCAACCATTAATTTGATCTTCTTTTCCCCCACACTTGGATCAATGCAAAGATTTTCTAGAAGTACATTTTCAGACCCTTGTTCATTGTTAATTTTCTCTCTGTATCCTTTTCAACATCTTCCTCCTAGAGTCTGTCAGTCACTGCCACAGAGATTCAGCAAGGCTGTCTTGTATTCGCCGCTGGTATCCTCCTGACAGGAGAAAGTATTAAAAAATAGGTGAGTATGGAAGTTCCTCTGCACACTCCAAGTGCTGACATTGTCAGTCTGTGGAATATGCCCACACAGGAAAACGACTTTGGAAAGAGCAAGCCAGACTTCAGCAGAGTTGCTGCCAGCTGACACACCATCAAAAGCGAATGGAGAAATGAGGCTTGTAGCAACCACCTGAAATAACATTCATCAAGTCCAAGTTTTTCCTATGGAATGCAGGTGAGAAATCGATCAAGATTCCATCCCACAGAGCAGCACAAAGTCAGCACAAATGACAGCAAGCAAACATGTTGTGTTCAGGTTTTTTGTCCCTGGGTATTTATGTAGCACCTCTTCCCTACAGGAAGGGAAAAGGCACTACAGTTAGCATTTCTACACATGGCATTTCTAAAAAAGCCACAAATGTGGTCATTTTTGTCTGGAAGCACTTAATAAAATATTCACTAGGTGAAAAAAAACCCTCCTCTCTTTGAATGTTTTGTGGCGACAGGTGTAAAGCTAGTTCCACTTCTGAGAAGGAAGAATATTCTGTACAGACCCTTGAAGACTGATCATTAATCAACATGACAGACACTGACAGTGTCAATTATAAGAAAGGCCCTTCATTACAGAACCAGACTTCCCATAGGGACTGCTAAGGACAGGGCTTGTGTGCCCTTTGCACAGGGGCAGAGGAAGACCCCAAAGTCCTTAGGACAAATGGTAAAAACCAGCATTTCAGCACTAACAGGGGAGGCACATTCACTCGAAGCTGAGACTCAAATGCTACAATAAGCCTTGACAAGGTTCAGTTTCTGAACCTATCTCATCACAGTGTAGCCCAGGCTTTCACCTGGGATAAGGCAGCAAAAACCCCCTCAAACAACAAGAAAAGGAAAAAGGAAAAAGGAAAAGGGGAAAGGGGAAAGGGGAAAGGGGAAGTAAAAAATACCCCAGCCTTATTTTGATGTATATGGATGGTATTGGCTTGAGCTAGTTAAGGATGGCAGAGAGAGAGAGGAGAAAATGGCACAGCAGTGTGGGATAGGTATAACAGAAATGATTTATTAAATTTAATCTAGGACATCATGCAGTGCATGGATACAGAGACTGGTCCATGAAAATCCTAGTGCAGTGTCTCCTTGGGTTTGCTTTGTCCAAGTCACTTACAGAGAGCAGACTCACCTTTCAGACACGTCTCTCAAGGACATAACTGTTAACAGGCCTAGTGAAGGAGAGCCATGATCATAGCAGAAATTACATCATCACTGCAAACAACCATGGAAGCATCCCGCAGTGCAGGAAAGATTAGGAATACATGCAAAGGCTGAGAACCATCATATCAAGATTCTGCTTACCGAAATCATAATGGAGAGAGGCTTTCCTGCAATACGCTTGAATTCGGGCTTTATAAGATTTAGGTCAACTTCACTTCGAGAAACAAGCACCCTTATCAGAGTCCCATCATCAGTGCCAGCCCCCTGGAATAAGCGATACATGTTATTACATGTCTGTGATGTTACTGGGTGTTCAAGGCTGTGCAACAGGGCAGGAGGAGTCAGCTTTCCAACGCCACTTGGCTCCCGTTCTGTGGAACAGCTGCATCTCTTTCTGGAGGGCCCACCCTCACACCCCTCCCAGGGGCCACTGCCAACACCACAAGCCACCATGGAGGTTTGCACAAGTTTTGCACATGTCAAATGCAAAAGCAAACATGCTACAGAGGTGGGAGTTGGCGCTGAATACAGACTATCCTTCTGCAGCATCACCCAGGCAGTGTTTGGCTTCAACCAATATTGCTTATTCACTCACAGGAAATTTAAGATCGCACCAATAACAAAACAGTTATCTCAGCTTTCCAAAAGGTTTGAGGAGCTGACATCTTGTACATACCAGTTAAGTATTACAGGGACACAACCTGCCAATACCTTTTGTGTTCCCATTTGAAAATCTCTTTTTATACTGCCATTGAGAGAATTGCTTCCTAAAAAGAAAATACTGTGTTCCAGTCTATTAACATGGAAGGCAATTCTTCACCATAAACAATCCAGAATATTAGCCTCTTCCAGGAGTTTTGTCTGTGTTCCACAAAGTGGGGCTGGGTTCCTTGCAGACTCTTAACCAAAAAAGCCAGACTTGTTATCTTGAGCTTAAAGGGTACTTTACTGCTCAAGGTGTTTGAAAGGATTCTGCTATTACTTGCAGCAGTTGCGCTGAACCTGCTGCATTTCACCAAAACCTTGGCTCTTCTGAAGTTTGAATTGGTGGAAGCCAGGTTACAAGTTAAGTCAGTATGAAAACCAGTGTGTTGCAATGAAGAGTCTTACCTTTAAAGCATTGTACAGCCTCTCTGCAAAGTAGCAATGGATGTTCCTGGTGCATTTCACTAGGCATACAAAAAAGCTCAGTAAGAATCAATGAAAATTCCAGCCCAGGGCAGGAGGTGACTGAGATCCTACATGCTTCCCATTAATTCAGTGTGCTCTTGAAATCTGAATTTATCTTACCCAAGAGGTACCTCTTACTTCCTACCATATACCTTTATAAAGTAGATCTATCTAATATGAGTAAACTACTGCAGAAGAAAAGGCAGCAGACTCTGACAAAGCAAAGGGAAAGGTCACCACTTACCAATAGCCAGCATGGCATCCTCAAGTGAACCACGAGTTTCACTCTTGATAGAGTCTTCTATGCTCTTACCAGCCAGTTTCTGGTATTCTTCAAACACTGTTTGAAACACAACTTATGTTTTTTACCAAGTAACCATTGAGGCATTTTGTGCCCAGTATTTACAGGCATTACTTTCGTGGCAATATGAACACACAGATCCTGCAAAAGCAATGGCCACATTTGCACCAGCTTCAGGAGGCTTAGCCAACATCAGAAATCAGGTATAAAGATGGACGTTAACATTTACAAAATGCCCAGCCATTCATGGTTCTAAATTCCCTGACTTCAGGCAATTTCAGTCACCTCAAGTTTATGTGGAAATCTGACCCTTCATCGCTGTCGTTAACCACAGGAATAAAGCAGACAACGAAGTTAGGCACACCTTTGGTCTTGTGGTTGTTGATGTCATTAGCTTCAGGAGTCAAAATAAAATCAACTTAAATCTAGGACAATGCAGCTCACAGCCCATGGACTTCAAAATTATGACAACAACATTTGGGAAAACTTATTATATCAACCACAATTTAAAATAAAAACACCCGAGGAAAGATGAGCAAAACACAGGTGCAGATTCCAAGATATTTGAGTTCCCACAGTAACAGAAGCTCAGCAACAGGGTCATTGCTTGCCTTATACACGCTGGATACTCCAAGGCTCAGATACACAGATATCTGTTTTTATTCTTAGTTTTCTCGGACTAACAAAGAAGGAAAACTGCTATGTAATGTAATAGACATCTTAGGAAACTTTGCTCAGCATCCAAGATCATCAACACTCAAGACACTTTGGGGAAATGGAATACAGAATAGACAGGTGGATACAAACTTCTCAACTCAAACCTAGTCTTTCTATTAAAAAAAAATTCAAAAAGCTGCAATAACTACACTCAGATTTTAAATAACTACAGGTGGCCATAGTGCAGAAGAAATTGCTTGGTGCCACAGCAGGTTCCAAAGACTGGTTGCATTACCACAACAAGACGAAATTCAGTTCTTAAAGACAGATACAGATAAATACTATAGAGACCAACTATTTTTGTTTGTTTTGCTTATTTTTTAAGTGACCTTGAGAGATTGAATTTGAAACACAAGGGGGAGCTGGCTTCCAGGGCATAGAAACAGCCTCAGAGGACCACAGCTTGGAAAAAGCTCAGGCACACCTAATTTATCTCTGGCTAAATTTGTCAGTTTAGGTCCACCTGATTCACACAGTACTTGATATGCTTAGATTCAGCCAACATAATAAAATCTGTTATGCATCAAAACCCTTGAGATGACAAGGTTTGGTCTCTGCTGCATGGACAGTGGGGAGCTGAGGTCTCAGCTGGAGCAGGGCTTGTGTCTTCCCTCCCAGCAGCCTCTAATGCCCTCAAAAGGACCTGGGGCAGAAATGCAGGCTGTAGCCTGTGATTCTCCAGCACTGGAGATAACCAGCAATATTTTAGTGATATTCTTCCCCAGAGGAACCCATATCCAAGGGGACATGTCTGCTCACCACATGTTCCTACTTAATGAGGATGGTACTCACTTCTTGGATTTATAAAAACAACTATCCTGTTATCACCACTGTATATCACCACTGTTATCACCAGGCACTCCTGGATAAGCGACTTGATTTTCAGCAGAACTAAAGCTTCATAATCTCACAAAATCTGCTGGCAGCTTTTGGTTACCAGGTGACCAGGAATTAGAAAACAGGCTCAGGTACTTATTTCTGACCATCCATGTCTCTCATCTCTAGCCCTGCCTCTTCTTTTTGGCCAGGGTGATTTCTGATTTTGGAGGCTTTGGAGTGCAGTGATGGTAGTGTGGGCTCTGGTCCATACCTTTCATTAAGTGTGTGGCACTCCTTTTGCACAAGATGGTGATGAACTGTATCTCATCAGTGCCCCGTATCTTCTCTCCAGCAGCATAGAGAGTCTGTAATTTAACACACAGTTATTAGCAAGCTGTTCTGTGTGTGCAGCTGGTAAAGGAACAGAGTTTGGCTGAAGGCATGGCTGGGTAAAGGGGTTTGGAGTAGCCAAAACCACCATGTGAACCAGAGTCTGAGCATGGCTGCTTATGAAAAGCTTTCTAGACAAACTGGAACATCCACTGTCTCCATCCTTCCTACCCCTCCTACAGCAGCTGGAACAGCCAACTATACACTTGAGGTTTCCTCCCTTTTCTCTCCTCTTCCACTCCACCATACCCATATACTTTCACATATCAAAAGCAGCTGAGCCAAAGCCCAGGCCTCATCACCCCTCTTTGGAATAGCAGAATTAAGCAGTGCAGGCAAAGTTGAAAAACCCCAAGTTACTTAAAAATAACCCCACCCCAAATTATTGTGACTCCAACCCTCTGCTGATACTGAAGTACTGTGAAGTTCATGAAGGTGGGAATGCAGGAATATCAGTGATCACAGGTATTTGAGAGTACCTCTGCATCCTTAAGAGCCAGGGCTGTGTCCACATAGAGGGTAGCATTGTCCCTCTCACCCTATGAGCAGAAAAAGAAAGGTAACGATTTTGTCTCATGAAGGTTCTTCCATAAATAAGGATCAGAGCATTCATTCTGAGCAAAGATCAATAATCCTCTCAGTTATCTATTTCTGCAGAGTACTCAAGCAGTAATATTTCAGACAGCACAAGTGCTAACTCCTTCACTGAAAGGCACTGCAATCAGTCATATGAAGCAGAGTAAAAAATTGCTTAGTTATTCTGCTACCAGGCAGGAAAGTTCCAAAAATGTGGCAGGGTAAATGCACTTGGCATTGAGGGCACAGACCCTGAAAAAGTGGTGAATCTTAGTGGAGGGGCACTGTTTTTTAAGAGCCTTGTAGAGTACAGTGGCTTTACACATATGTGAAAGTGAGATGTCTCTCTGCAGCAGAGCTGGCTGTAAGTTCCCAGCTCTCTTACTCCTGCTAAGGGAAGGACATTTCCTTGCTTCAGTCACATTGAAGCTGAAGCAGATCCAGTCCCAGTGACATGGTTGTCTCTTCAGTTTGCCTGGTGGTCATGACTGTACTGGCTCTCCTACTGCATGTCTTCTCCAAAAAGGAAGAGAAAAATGTGAAGACCTTTATACCCTCATTTCTCTTCTCTAGCATTACCTGAAGAAGGCAAACCAGAATCTGCTCTAAGAAGCCACTTGTTTCCGATTTTATGTCTTGTTCCAGATCAGAACCATATTCTATCCAAGGGAAAGAGAAGGACAAGGGAAGGATTTGTTATTTATTTAGGTGATACAGTACAGATATTACCAGTAGTATAATATAACCCAAGCATACTCTATAGCCTGACACTGGGCATTAAGGAAAAAAAGGGTCATTAAGGAAAAAAAACAGGGCTGAGAGCAGTTCACACCCTCTGTGATACCCAGGTCAGCATTTACATCCAGCTGAGTCTCCAGCTCCCCTGACGTCCAAGAAAGAAACCCAGACCTAATTTTAGAGGTACAGCTGAAGGGATGAACAAGGTAAAATATTTACAAATACATATTTGATAAATTCCCATCTATTTAATGGGGAGAAAAGCCAAGTGCACAGCTATAGCTTTGTTTATGTTCTGACAATACTCTGTAGCCAAACGGAACCAAATTTGTGATTTGCTGACCCTTTCCTGCAGCTGGATGAAAGGAATTTTCAAATTCTCTCAGCATAGCCACGTCTGTTTGCCAGGTGAAAGCAGAGGTACATTGCTTTTACAAAAGCCGTTTTCTTGCTGACAGCGCTAGCTGGTAACAGCGTTCCTGTTGTGCTCTGACCACAGAAATCTGAGCCCCAGGCACTTACGCTCTTTGTACGCCTTGATTATCTCCTTGATCTGCGCTTTTGTCCGAGATGCCAGGATCTCTATGATAACACTTTCCCTCGTTCCCACACCCTGTAATAGAAAACGCAGTGGAGAAATAAAGGTGGAGAAAGGCATCCAGTCATGGAGGGTGATTTACTGCTAGAGGAGCATGGAGAAGGGAGGAGCTGGATGGCAGCAAAGTGTCAGGCTGTGTGCTGAGCTGTAAGACACCGTCGTGATGAAAGCTGGAGACACAAAACACGTTTGGGTTGAACACAGTTCCTTGTACCGAGGTGCCTAAATGTAAATGTCTGATTTTGTGTAAATTTCCTCAATGCTTGTCTGGAGTCAGGTCTTTGACAGTAGATAGCATTACTGGACTACAGGGAGACCAGTGCTTGGCAAGATGGACTCATCTTTGTACCATTTTAACAGACCACTCTGCATCTGAAACTTGTAGAGATACATTATCAATAGGTAAGATCCCAGCCAACCCCAGCCTGGCCCTTGCACCACCACTCCTTGATTCCTTAAAGGTTTCATGGCTCAGCTGGGGCATCAGGGCAGCAGTTTTGGGTGTGAATTTAGTTTTTCTGTTGCCTTCCCAGGCTCTATGAGTCACGTGTGTACAGAAACTTTCTTATAGCCATAAATATTTCAGCAGCATTTCCCCCCCCCAGAATATTAATAGTACAATTAAGTATTTCTCAAAGGCTACTGGTAATAACCATGTAACAGTCCAATTATTAAAACTTGCACAATTGCAGGAAATAAGTACTGTATTTGTGCAACTACTTTAATGTCAGCATGCAATTTGCTTACCTTCATGGCATCATACAGCTCCTTGGCATCATACTTGAATGGGGAGTACATTAGAGCTACAATGAGCCTCTCAAAGTTGCCACTCAATTCAGACTTCAGGTTTTCAATCAGATCCTGTTAAATGTGCATCATCACATGGTTACATAAACAGCCTCATTTTGCTGCACATGTTGCTTTCATCCCCATGGCCCAACTAATGAAGCTGCATAACAGTATTGTTGATAGTTCATTAAAAAGAGTCCTGGGACTGAAAAAGGCACCTAACTCCAAAATGGGATTTGTCTAGGTGCTCACACATTCCCTGTTTTCTTGATATTTGGGCTTTCTCAATTATTAAACCTGCAGCAAATCTTCCTCCGCCCTGCTTAACTCAGCAAGCAGGACCAGGCAGCTGAAGGCCTTGCACTGAGCCAGGGTGTAGCTTCAGAGAGAGCAGATTCCCAAAGCCTGCACATAAACTTGCACCCAGGACATCTGCAGAATCAGGAATGCAGTCTGCTGGAAGAAACACTTCAATCTTCCCTTTCACTGTAATGCAGCTTTTCCTAGAGTATGACTCTCTCTGTTTTAGTGGGATGCAAATGCTCAATTTATTCATTGTTCCATACCCACCACCCCCATATTTGCTTCCCTTTCTTAGGCTTTTGCATGGCAGTCCCCTTTCCAGCAAGGGTCATTGGAGACTCCACAGTAGGGCTGAGGGTACAGTCTGCTGGTGAAAAATATTTCCAATAAAAGTAAGATTTTATCAAAGAAACAGAGAAAGACAAAAGAAAATATAGGTGTTGATAACCATGGAATTTCCAAACAAGTGTAATTAAATGTCTTTAAATTGAACTTTTTTGACATTTAAAAAGGCCTGAAACAAACCAATATTTTTACTCAACTTGTCACTTAGATGGGTATCAATTTTTGTTACAGCTTCAGATCAATAAGAAGCTTCACTTCAAGTTAAAACTGATTTTTAAAAAGTATTTCTGGTCAAAATGCATTTAAAAAATCTTTAGGAGAAAAACTTTTTTTTCTGGTCAAAAATTAATTTTATACATTCATCACAGGCCTTATAAATAGATACTAGTCTACTTATTTGCAGAAGACCTGCATATAGTTTGCGTCATGCTTTCAGGATGAACTGTACCCCCATTTACTACATCCTGCATGTGGTAAACCAGTGATTGAATATTTTTTTGTTTTGGAAGAACCTTTCCAAACTGTGCTTTGAAGGATTTGGCAATCTCTTGACGCTGCAGATTGCTCCTGTTGGTTAGGACATCAATTATAGCTTGTTCATCAGTCCCTGTGGAAAGCAACAATAAATCATAAATACAGTGCACAGAATAAGCTGAGACTCGTCCAAAATCCCAACCTGAATATTCAGACAACCTTGTCTGGTTCATTGCCTTTGTATAGAAGTTTAAGTACATACTGAGGAAACTTTAATATTTGTATTTCACAGTTTAAAAAAAAAAAAAGTGTTAACTCTGGATGCAAATTTCCTAAGGAATGGATTTCAACTTAGCAATTAGAAGAAGAACACAGAATTTACAGATGTGGTTGGAGTCAACTCACCAAGCCCTTTCATGGCCTTGTACAGAGTTTGAGCATCAGGTGCAGCATTAAAATTTAAAGCACCTGCCACGGGCCTGCCCTCTGCTTCACTCTGAAAGAAGAAGAAAAATACACGACTTTCTGCCACTGCTTTTCATCAGCTGAAGGAAAAGTGTTTGAAAAGTACATTCACGCTATTTATTGCCTACACATGGAGGGACTGGCCTGAAGTTTCTCAGCAGAGCAAAAAGAGAACACAAGTTTCTGTCCAAAGAGAACACAAGTGTCCTGTTCCCACCTGCCTGTACCAGCCTTGGCTGCTGGCAGAAACAGGACAGTGCTGCAAGTGTTGTGAGGTGCAGGCAGCCTGGCAGAAAAAGCACAGACTGTAATAGGCTGGACTTTCCTATTCACCCCTTAATTGCAGTCCCTCATAGCAGGGATGCTATTGTATCATGCTGCATTTCTCAGTGGGTTGGTGCAGGGGAGTTTTTAGACAGCTTTTTGAATTCCTGAAATAGTCTTGTTCTCACAGACCATTTTTTTCAGTAGCTGCTGCTGCGCATCTGCACAGCTGGTTTCAAGAAGGGAGCATCTCCACTGGAAGGATTGGGGCCAAAACACTACTTTGAAGGAAGAAATCCATCTGGAGGAGTGCAGGTTTGATGTTCTTCCATGTACCAAGATTCAGATACAACTACACAAGAATGCTAACAAACCCCTGAGGTGCTGACAGTACCAGTCCCAGAGCATAGAAGGCACACTGAGACTTATTTTAGTCACCGTAAGGCAGTAGGGCCATCAGCCAGAACCCAGGTGTAATTTAACAAAGCCAGTAGTCAAGGAACTGGCCTGAATATATTGTCACGTCTATCACAAGCTAGTCCTATCAATAGGGAGACTATGTGGGTAGGTAGGCATGAAGAGTCATCATCACTTTATTACAATAATAGACACAATTTTCTCCTTCCTAGAAGCAAGGATATTTAAGTTGGAAACGACAATATTCTCATAAATTTACCTTTAGAGGCAGGGTTAATATTAAACTAATGGTATCAGTATGACCTGATAAATATTTTAATGGGGATGGCTTCGCAGTGAGATAAAAATCAGAGATTGGAGGTCCAAAGGAAGCATTTGGGTTGTCCCACCTGACTTGCATGACACGGACCACCAAGTGCCACCCATCAGCCTCCTGCTGTGATGGAAATCCTTTCTTCTCTTACTTTCCACATGAAAAAGAACCAGTTAGGGATACAGCTGGCCCTTTGCATGCTGGCCCCTTTGCCAGCCACGCTCTGGGAGCAGTGACAACCAGCCAAGAGCCATGAGGAGTTTTGACAGAGGCAGCACATTCAGCAATCAGCAAGACTTGGAAAATTTGCTTTACAGCCAGCACAGAGACACTCCTGCACCAACACACTTTGATCCCAGCAGAAAGAGCAGCTGAGAAGCCAATGTTGTCAACAGGAAACTTCACAAGAGATGCAGCTTTGAATCCAAATGGTCACTGAGCAGCAAGTTTGAGGTGAAGCTGTCACTGCAGAAAAAAGCAGTGACAGAGCAGGTGGCATTGCCACCTCTAACAGTTTGTCATTGGCCTAGAAGAATTTGGCTGAGCTGGCAGGACCATTTCAAGTGCTCCTTTTCTAGCCCTCTGCCAAGATGGCCAGCACCACCACAACTTCCCTGGGAAGCAGGTTAGACTCATCTGAGTTTGCTCTGAAAAGGATGGTCAATCCTCTCCAGCTGCATGCAAGGGCCCTGTGAAGAAACCCCCAAACACTCTGGACCCACGCCTGGTGACTCAGTAAAAGAGGAAGTACAAAGCTGAGCTTTCATTTGGAGGCAGTGGAAGCAAATTAAACAATGATCTTTTTTGGTACTAATTCCGATAGACAGTTACTGCCCTTCCTGGCTCAAGTAGCACATTTGTGACTCACTCATGCACCTCATTCTCTGTGCACATCGTTGTTGCAGCACAAGTACAATTACACCAGCTTTTCAGAGAATCCCTGTTCACTTTGGTCTTGTTTCCTGGCTGAATTGATCCTACAACTCCCTAACTGAAAATACTCAAGGTGTTCGTGTTCATGTAAATATAAATAATTGGCATGAAAGCAGCAGAAACAATGTACCTTACAGCTGATGCTGGGAAAAGTTTCACCTATAAATGAAGGGAAGAAGGAATAAAAGTTTTACCACCAAAATATTTTCGAACCTAAGTGATAGGCTTTTTTTTTAAGGTGGAATCTGGGGACAGGGTGGGTTACTGTTTGGGTTTTTTTCAGTCAGTATTTTCTGAGAAAGTTTCACATGTTTTCATTCCTTTTGCTTTTGAATTGATTTTTTTATGAAGGGTTTAGGAAACCCAAACTTTTCCCCATCCTTCTTTGGACCTATCATTTTCTTCTCATGCCTCCACCGCCTACAACACCAACTGGTGTGAGATCACTGGAGTTTAAGGGCTTTTCTCCTTCTTTTCTCATTCTAAGTTTACACATTATTTCCAGCTTGAGGGTAGCAGGGAATAGATCATCCAAAAGGAAAAAAATTAAGTAAGAGCTACTCCAAGCTCAGGAAAAACCTCTATTTTATTATATCAAACTTCCAAAGGAAATAGGGAGGCACAGAAAACTCAGAAGGAAAATTACAATTTTAATCTTTCTGGAGAAAAAAAAATATTTTGAGACCTGGGAGTAAACCTGGCCTCCCACAGAGGGTGAAGGGGCAGCTGCCATGGCTGGCACACCACTAGAGAGGTACCTGCTGCCTGGTCTGAGCCAGACCCCAGGTGCTGCCTCAGCACATCCCATGAGCTTCTCCCCATCCTGCCACATTCCTCTCAAAGCCACAAGCATTTACAAGAGAACATACACAGCATTTCTGGCTCCTGGCAGAGAGACAGGCTGTTCAAGACACATTATAGTTGCAATATTAAAAACCCACCAAAGATAGACACTGGCTTGACCATATCTTTCTCTGTGACCACACCCTGCCAGCACAACGGGAGACCAAAAATGAAGACAGGCCAGTGCCCTGAACTAACTGCCACAGGACAAGGGAGCAGACAAGGAGCCCACAGCTTGCAGACTTCAGCTGTGTAGCTTTGCTGTTGCATGGTATCATCTCCCCATGAACACAGGGATATGAACACCCCCTGCACCTCTCTTAACTGAGGATCCAGGGTCTGCTCCTCTCCCTATAGCCAGCAATCATATCAACACTCTCCTTCATCAATGTTTTTGAAGTGCTGAATGCTATTTTACAGCCAGAAAAACAGTAAGGTCTTCCTGATTTTTAAAGGAAACTGTTATTTCCCACACAGTGCCTGGTACAACTTATAAGTTAGTTTCTTACAGTGCCAAAACCCCTCAGAGTGACAGTATATCCTCTACTTACCCAGGCCTTCCACCATGCCATTGCAGTCTCAGTAGTGATACCTGGGTCTGTTGGTGAAGAAAACCACACATATCACACCTCACAGCTTGGGAATCTCAGCTTTGAAGGGAGGCATAGGGAGGAGAGGAAGAAACGAAAGTTCTTTTCAATAAGCTTACCACAAGAAAAATGGAATAACTGTCCTCCTCTGGAGGCTTGTTCCCTCTGGAAGCCGCAGAATGTAACTGGCCTCTCAGGCACACGCAGGTATAAAGCATCCTTATCTACAAATTCCACAGGGCAACACCCCCAGACATGGCTCAACCTGTTTTTCACATATGATCTCACAGGGAGAGATCGGGTTGCTTAATAAATGAGGCTTCCCTTGTGAGGAGGCCTAAATTCAACCTTGTTGACTCATTGTAATTTTTCCACTGCTTCTCCCAATACACGCCCTTCCCTGCTAACATTTTGGCCTCTGGCACAAATACAACATGCAAATTACAAGCAGGTAATTTCTCAGCATAAAAGAGACTAGATGAATTCAGCTACAACTGAAAAAGCCACTCACTATTATCAACTCTTTCTATCTCTACTAATCTGGAACACTGCCAAACAGGACTCTAGAAACATACTATACCATCCTCTAACTCTCTTCAAGATCTTATTAAAAAAAAACCCTCAAACCAAACAACTAAAAATTTTCCAAACCAAAACATACCCAGCCAAACTCCACATCATCCATGTCCTACACCCTGCAGTGTAGTTCCATAAAGCATCAGATTGTACAGAGACTTAGGAGGTCCCCCATCCCACACCTAGACTTCCACAGCATGAGTCACAAATGATCTCTAGGGTAATGTAGGACCAACACATCTAAGGCTAACAAGTTTGAGTAATGACAAACCCAGCTGAGTGTCATAGGGCTTGCAGTAGCTGCTGTGACATGTTAAGGTTTAGGAGCTGAGTGCAAAACTTAGAATAGCTCCTCATACTTTAATTTGGTGAAATATTTCTGTGAAATCATCTGAAATACCTTATGTAGCAATATTTTCCTGTCTAGACTTTTCTCAGAATCTACCCATGCCAGCATTTATTTATTTATTTGCAATGGAAAGCTGGCCTGATGGAAACATTCCCACCAGCTGTACCTTAATGCTTGCTATATAGGAGCTTTGTGCCCTCCACATTTACAGGCCCATATGGAATGCTGGGTAAACACCAAACTATGGGCCTCTCTTATTTCCTTCCCACACACTGCTCTTTCACTTAACTCAGCAAGGCCCCTGATGGCCTGGGAAGTTGCCCTGGCTATTCCCAAGAGAATGAGCTGGGCCAGCTGCCCCTGCCTCCAACACATCCATCATAATGGTGAGGGCAAGTTGGGAAGGAGGAGCTGGCATTGCCCTTGGTATAACAAACATGCTGCTGGGTCTGGCTTTGCTCCCAGCCACATGTGAGAGGCAGGTTGATCAACAGCACACAGCAAGGAGAGCTCATGAGTGATTCTTCAGTCCTCCTCCTCTGGGGGTGGCAAAGGCAAGGTGCCTGTGCAAGCAGGGTGTATCTGCTTTAGCTGGATCCCAGTATTTGCTGCCTGCATACACATTCCCTCAGCTGGGATAGAATTGGTCAGCTTGCCATGGAGATAAGCTTTCTTGAGGACTCCAAGGACAAAAAAGCCCTTCTAGGCAGATAATCACAGTTACAGCAAACAGCCATAGGTCACAGAGGGCAACAGAGACCAAGCCAGACAGCAAATGGGAAAAAATCTGAGAGGTCAGTCTTGCCATCATAAATTAAAAAGGCTGTGAAGGGACAAACCAGGGGATTTTCAGGCATAGAAACACTAAATACAGGTTTTAATCAATATGGACAGGCTAGGAAAGGTCTGGAAAACCTGAATTGTGCTGCAAGACTCAGAGTTAGGCTCCACAGACTTAACATACACCAGAGCAATGGGCTAGTGGAGCAGAAGGCAGTCCACTACCCCTATTTCTTGTGCAAATATAGCTGTCCTGAGCAGCTGTAAACATGAACAGATTTGTCTTCACTGCAGTTCTTGTCCCTCCCTTAGCACTTGTGCTGTGTGAGCAAGCTTATCTGTGGTTCATGGACTTTACTACTGTGTACCAGAGACGCACACAGCTGTTACAGCACCAGTAAGCAGTGCAAGGCACAACCTCACACATACTTCAACAATTACCCTCAGCAGCAGGCAGCTCTTTAGAAAAGGGGCAGAAGATGATGCATGGACTTTCCCAAGCTCAACTTTCTCACCTTGGCACTGCCCCCCCAGCCCAGGGGCCATAGCTGCATTTCAGGTCCTACTCTGTTTCAGAAAGTGAACCCCACATGCACAAACCAGACTGCCTGGAAACTGCTCAACATGATATTAAGGTGGTTAGAATTTGTCTCAGACAGTAATTGTGTGTTCTTGTACTGCAGTGTACTGTACCCCACAAAATACAGCCATCTCTGATCTATCTGCAGGAGGAATACCTGGGCAGAGGGTCAGTCATGCCACGGGTGCAGACACCCACAGCACGTCTGTACAGTGACTCTTTCTCAGGCCTCATCCACCAGCCTCCTCCAGGCTTTCAGAGAGTCCCTACACCTCCTGACATGCCCAGCACAGCTGTCAGCCAGCAAGAGTGGGCAGCAACCTCCAGCAGAACAACATCTTACAGCACAATCAGCTTTGGGGTCACATTTTTAAGCCATTTAGTCCAAATCAATTTTCAGCTAGACAAAATGCAGCATGTACCGGTACACTTAGCTTTCCTTGTCTCTGCCCTGGGAATTTCCAAGCTTGAATCACTGACACTGGAGTTGTCCCTGATATGTACTCAGCCAGCAGAAAGGAGATAGAAATCACAATCAGGATTTTTGACCAAAAGGTGCCAGCAGTCTTAGAAAGATGCATGACTGACATCATATTAAGAAGTTTTGCTACCCATTAATCTCAGGCAGGTTTGTTGTAGGTTGAACGACAGAAGTATAAAGGATGCTCTAATTTAGATTGAGGATGACTAAAGTCTTCTAGGGTATAGGAGGCAGCCCCCTTTTCCATCTATGAGTTTGTGAAGTCTGGCCCTATGCCTGGAAGGTTTCAGGCCAAGAGCTGACTTCTTTGGAACATGAAAGCCTGTGGAAACCAGGTTCTCAAATGCTCAGAAATTTCCTTTCATGGCTTTCACTTCTAAAAAAATCTTTTCAAAACTAACACAAACTGCACAGTGGTTCTCAAATGCTCAGAAATTTCCTTTCATGGCTTTCACTTCTAAAAAAATCTTTTCAAAACTAACACAAACTGCACAGTCCATTGGGAATTTCATCCCACAGTATGCACTTGTTTGATTTTCAGCCAGGAACTTGGAAATCAAATGGAATGATTGACGAAACAGCAGACCAAACACAGAGGTATAAGGTTGGGCAAAGCAATAATACTATAACCATATGACACAAGTACTCTAAATTTGAAGAAGGGCATTTAGATCAAACAGGAGAGGAGTACTCTGCTACAAGGCTACAAAATGGATGCCTTTCTCCAACCTAGTCTGTAAGCAGAACCATGTAGAACTGGAGCTCTGACAAGGACCCAGTTCAACAAATACCAGAATTGGTTTTTTTTTGTTTTGTGTGTGTGTTTTTTTTTTTTTTTAATTTATAAAAGAAATCACCAAACTCACATAGTACTGTGCTTTCCAGATCTGAACATTACTCTAGTACAAGTCTTTCAGCTTTACACCCATTACTAACAGCACCTGGGGTATGACCCTACCTTCCTGGGTCATACCCCAGCCTCTTGCTGCAGCAGCTGCCCTGCTTGCAGACAGGCTCACACTCACTGTGAAACCACAGGAGTTTCATCCTGCAGGTTTTAAGCCATTGTGTAAACAGGATCAGAGACCAGGGACTACTTCTGCTGCTCCATTTCCCTACCCCTTCCTTTTCTTCCTGTTTATCTCTCTTAATCACCACACCTGAAATCAGATCTGTCAATGGGAGAGTTGTGTAAATTTGCCAGCAAGCCTATCCAAACAAACTTATTGTCTGTTTATGAATGAAGTGTGAGCTGCGTGGGGAAAAGGGTCAGATGGGGAAGGCAGCAGTTTAGAGCAAGGAGAGCATCTGTAATGCAAAAATAAAGTTGCTAAAGCCCCCCCAAATTGTACTACTTGTCAGCTCACTACTCATCATGCCCTGTCCTCTGGTACCTTTGAACCATGTTTCACAGTGAAAATGACCCCAAAATAGGTTTATTTTTATTTGAAAATCCTTATCACAATTTAATTTTTGAAGTTGCACTGCAAGCAGCTATGAACCAAGCATAAGAAAAATTTCGTATTGCATGTTGTGGGACATGTTCAATTACAGAAGGAACAAAAGGGTAAAAAACTCAGGGCTTGATCCTCCTCAGCACCTCAGTGTCAGTGGTACCTGTGCTGTGGGGTCTCTGCCCAGAGGTTTGCAGAGGTTAGTGAAGGGTGTGGACTTTGCTTCTCCCAGCAGTTTTGCTGCCCTGGGACACTCTGCTGCAGGTGGGAGAGTCAGGGAGAGGCACCAACACTTGCCCTGCCTCTGCTCTGGCACTGACTGTGGCTGAGCATTTTTCTGCTCATTCCTTTCTTAGTTACTGCTGCTGCCAAGGAATTCCTCCCAGTTGCTCTAACAACCATTCCCCTCACAAAGCAGGCAACTGATGCACTTGTTTAGCCCCAAAGGCCAATAAAGAAAGCACCCTGTGAATCAAAATGGTCAGAGGCAGCTCACTTGAGTCTGATGGGGACATGACAGATGCCAGGAGCTCACATGCCAGCAGACGGTGGAAGGCAGCATTCACCAAGTCTTTGAATGCTTGGCTGCAAAGTATTTTGTGCATGTACCTATCTGCCTCTATGGGGATTGGTTTTTGTGTGCTCCTTGATGGAAAAAAATACAGTGTTTGTACACAGTTAAGCACAGTCCTGCTGTTTGAAATGACCCTGTGATGGAGGCAGACTGACACAGAGCACCCTAAGAGAAAAGTAGAAAGGAAAAATTTGCTCACATCCCTGGATGTGACTGAGTCCACCTGTTTGTAGCAAGGCAGCAACATACCCTTTACTGCTTGCAGTCTCCCAGTTATTTGTGTCAGAGCTGAGCAACATCCATGGCCTTTTGGATGATTTTGGTTCCCTGCTGCAGAATTTGCCACTGCTGTGGAATTGCAGTGACGCCACTCAAGTCACTGTGCCCGTGCCAGTCACACAGGTAACACTGTAATGGGTATCCAGATCTCTCATCTGGGTGGATGTAGAAAAGGCATTTTAAAATCTTGCCAAAGGAATACAAAAGCAAAGAGACATGAAATATTACTTCCCTGTCCTGGGGCCCTGTCTGCTGAGGCCAGCCCTGGCAGAGAGGCATCATGCACTTTGCTTGGCTGCAAGCACACTGACAGGCTAGTTTTGCACTTATTTCCTGCTGTTAAGTTAGGGCTGCTCCTGAACTACCAAAAACAATGGAATGGCAAACATGAGTCATGTGCTTGGCCAGGACCAGGACTCCAGCCTCTTGCCTCTGGCCCAGGGGTTGCTGCAAAGGTACCCAGAGACGAAAGCTGGCAGCTGCTAAGTCTGAGGGCAGCCACCATAGCTACAATTGCTGAAACTGCCTGGCCAGGAGTGCTGAGCTGTAGTGTTCCAACAGCCAGAGCTGGGCTCTGTCCTTGCAGGAAGGGAAACTGAGACACAGATGGAGGGCAGAAAAACAGCCTTAACTTGATTGGCCTACACTCGCCTCACAGGAGGGAGGGAAAGGCCACCCCACAAAAACTATGCAGAGTTTGTGAACCCCAGGGTGCTCCATCGACCCCTCAGAGCCCCTGCTGGCACCATCAGGCTGCAGCTCAGACCCATGGGGAGCAGACAACCACCTGTGCATAGCTCAGGAAAAGGAGAACAGCATTCATGGGGGATGCAAAACCTCACCCTCCAGACAGAACTTTCAGGAGACCACAGCAGAGACACTTCCTGAGAGCACCTGGGAAGCATCCTGCCTTCTCTTCCTGGGGTGATGCTGGGTCCAGCTGGCCTGGGTTAGAGGCAGACCTGCTCCTTTGCTCCTATGTATGCCCGGGAGGGAAATGAGCTATTTCACATTTTCATTTGTGAGTTACTTTAGCAACACAAACAATTAGTATTGGAAAAAATAGAGACAGAGCTGGGAAATTCCAGAGCCTGCAGAGTTACAGTTTCTCCCTGCCCACTTTTTTCACTAGAGAAGAGTAAGTGCTTCAAGGCACTAGTAGTCCCTGGCCATACCTGCTAGCTTGGGAAGAGACAGACCCAACCAGGGTCTCTCTCACTGTCCTGGCTGTCACTCCTGATGTCTCAGATACAGGCTGTTTGCATTCCTGGAGCTGGAGTTTCCTGGTGAGCTATAGCAGAGCCAAGTCTACTATTGTGACAATGGCTTTCAAGGGTTTTTAACTACCTTCTGAAGGCACTGTCTGCTGAGGACATTGCAGCATTTCCCAGTTGGAAACAACAGCCTCACTGATATGCTGAAACCCCTTCATCATGGGAACAGAGGATCCCAATGCACCTTACACAGGTGCATCAGAAATCCAGAAGAGATAAAACCCCAAAAGCTGAAGTAGGACCAACCTCTACCCCCAGCACATTCACCATTAACAGAGATATTCGTGATGAAAAGGAGAGAGAGGCACAAAGCAGGAACAGTTGTGTTTTTGAAGAGAATGAGCTGCCACATATGCTTGCCATATTTTTCCTTTGGTTTCGATTGGCCAAATAGGTCTTTGATGATGAAGGGGAATCTTGGGACTCCCGTTTCCACCTCAAAACATCTATGTACTGAAAAAAACCAGAGACTAGAAAACATTTGAGGCCACTAAGTATTTTACCCTAACAGTGCATGAGACATGACCAGGAAAGCAAGAGCGGCTGTATTTAGTAGCCTGTGCAAACACATGGGTGTTTATTACATGACTATGGGTTGACAACTGTGTTCCTGTGTCCACTGGGAAAACTCATGCTCTCAATCCGTATCCCTCTGCCCTCAGAGGGAAAAGTGTACACTCTAAGTGTGAGGAGTTCTGGGTCACAGGACCTAGGGTGTTTCAGCAGGGCTCCTATTTCTACCATGAAGAAGCAGACAGTCTGAGCTCCAGAACTGTGGCCCAGAGGCTCGGCACGATGCAGGACACCAGCACAGATGAAGGGCAAGGCAGCTGCTCCATGGCAGGGATAGGCTGGTTTCAGGAGAGCTCACCTCAGTGAGTGACCTCTGTGGCTGAGACAGAGATGGGCTTATCTAAGGACCTCCAGAGAAGTACTGACCCATGCAATCATGCATTTCTGAAGGCTTAAAAAATTTCTCAATCTATGTAACATGCAAAACCTTTCAGCACTAACGTTTTTTCTTAGGGAACTTTTTCATATCATACATAATCTCACAGTTCAAGCTGCAGTCCGAAATCAAAGTGATACCTGGCCAGGAAATTCCAGTGCAACCTCCTGTGCCGTGATAAGGAAGGTCCTCTGATGTGCAGGAGAAGAGGAAATTTGTCATAGAAACAGATGAAACCTGAGATGAGTCCTATCCCAAAGGGCAAAGGACATTCACAGAGTAAAGACCACACAACCTCCAGCATGGACAATGTGCTCTGCCTGTGGTTTCTTAAGGAATGAGAGGAGAGGGGAAAATAACATTTTTTCCATTCCTGGCTCAGGTTGCTGAAGCCAAAAAAATTCTTGTTGCTGACTTCCATGCAGCCAGATAGGGCAGAGGTTGGTGTATGTGAACATATAAATGCCACTCCTGAGCCTGCGAAGTACATTTGATGAAAGATTCTAAATCAGCACTAGAGGCTATTTATTGACAATTCCATAACCAAAGACCTGGATCTGCACATCCCAGTCTCTGGGAAAGCTCAGGTCCAATCTGAATTTTGTTGTCTCAGGCATGTGTAAACTCAAGCAGCCACAGCTGCAACCGATGTAGGGTTTTTGTTAATGCAGAATAAAAATGCCCAGAGCCTTGGCTGCAGGACCACTTTTGTTTATCTGATCCCTTCCAAGAGCCCGAGCCTGCTTTTTGAGTGAGAAGCAGATGGAAGAACAAAAAAGAGCGAAGGCCAAAAAACCATACTGGGTGACTATTGTCTTGCCAGCTTGGGGTGCAGAGAGCAAGCCAGGCTTTTTGTGAGAGCCCTGCCTCCATGAGGGAATAGCACAGCTCCAGGCCGTGCATTTCAATTCCCATTAGCAGCACAGCCAGTTGGAGCTGCCCAGACGGAGTTGGATGCCTGGCTCAGCCACCACGCAGCTCCCACCTGCTTTGCTGCAAGGAGTTCATGTGGCCACCAGACCCCCAAAATTCAGTGCCCACTGTGTTTTGCAGATGAGGCTCACCTGTGCTCAGGGGATTATGTGTGTGCAGAGACCAGCTTCCTTTCCCCTTGCACACAGGGCTGTGGCTGCCATGCTGGGCACGCTGAGTGCAGAGCACAGCTCAGCAGCTTTGCAGCAGCCTTGATTACCCATAATTGCAGCCTGCTTGGGTTGGAGATTTTTGTGGCTTACCCCTGTTGATCTTCTTGCCCGCCTTATATCCACCAGCCCTCTGCCCCCAGTCCTCAATAAGGCTGGAACAGATACAGAGGAAACATTAGAAGCAGGGAGGGACTGAAAATCTCTAGTTCTGTCTGAAGCCTAGTGACTCCAGTGTTTTCAGAGGTGTAGGATTTCCCACGGAATTTCTCTTTGTTAAAGTCTTGAGCTCTGGCATTTTATCTTGCATGGATTTTACTTTATGTCTATACGCTCTACGACTCCTCTTTAAGAGAGCAGCTGTTAGTTCAGGCTCTGCCCCACGTGTTAATAAATGACTGAGCCCTGACTCAGTTCAATTTACTCAGCATTTCTTCCCGGTTTCAAAAAACAATGACTTACCTTTGAATTAGACAAAGATCAAAATTCTCAGCCTAGAAACATGAAACTGAGGCACAGAACATACTTTTGTCTCTAATTAAATTAGTAGCAAGTCGAGGGTGGTAATTCTGACAGCCCAACTCCACATTGTTCTCCTGGCCATTAGGTGGCTGAGCTGATTAGAAAGAAGACACAGAGAAGTTTATCACCTCTTAAAATGACCCTGCAATGAAATTCTTTGCAGTGTTTAACCAGTAAGCACTTTTATTGTTGATTCTGAAGCCATTAAGACTACATTATGTTGGATTATAAGATTTTGGCTACATTTCCCACATTTGCATGCAGGCATTACATTTGCAAGGTTTTTCTCAGAAAAACGGAGCACGTGCCTAAAATGCATAAAGTTACATGATTATAACATGGAAGCAGCATGTCAGTTACAGAAATTTGCACCACATGTACCAGTAAGAAACCCACACTTCCATGTAAAGCTTCTTTAACCCTCAAAAATCTTCCTGCTTCCTCTGTCCCCCATCACCACGCCCCAGCTGTGGATCAGCCCACATCCTCACTGTTTCTGAAAACACTACATCTTTCTAAACAAACAAAAAAATTTAAAAATTGAGTACAGTACATTTTTCCCCATAAAAACTAAAACATTTCCTAAAACATTTCTCCCTCACTATCCTTCTCCTCATCTCCCAAATGAAAAATCTATCACAACTACACATTTGTTCAAGCACTGTTATATGTTCGGAATCTCTACTGCATTATACAAAGGTATATCAGTAACGAACTTCTAAAAAAAACTAGGATGGCCCAAAAATTCCCCTTGCCCCAAAACTACAGAGAACTGAAAATGCTCTACTGCATTATCACACTTGCATGCATGTATCCTGAGCCACCTCTATTTATTCACCTTGAGCCCCTTTTAATAAATAACTGTCCAGCAGTAACATCCAGAAGTGTGCTGTCTCCTCCAAATTAAACTCTATATTTACAGAAGTAGGGCTGTTTTCTCAGTGAAATGTTTCTTAAAAAAAACCCCAAAACAACCAAACAAACCACAAAAAAACCCCCACCCAATATAACAACAATAAAAACAGCAAATGATTAAAGAAAGAAAGCATATTACTGATCATGGCTGAAGACCAACAGGACCAAAAAGCATTAGGAGCACCAGGTGCACAAGCATTTGAACTGGTACAGTTCATGAAATAATGTCATTCATTGTTATGCTTGCTCTTTCACATGAGAAGCTGATTCTTTTCCCTTTTTTTGTTTCCTTTTTCTATTTAGGACCTTCTGCTCTGCAGCCTACTTCCACAGATGGTAACACATGCACTGAGCTTGAAAGATGGCCATAAATATGCTTTGATCAATGTGGTTGTGTATCAGGTTTAAACACATGGAGTTTCCCTCCCTGCTGCTTTGCACCTTGTGTCATTTCACTTCTTTACTAAGTGTGAGACCAAGGTCTACTGAATCCACATTTTCCTCTAGGATTTGGGGAAGCATTAGATATTCACTTTTTGCAAGTGTCAAATGATGCAATATACTGGAAAATACATGGGAATCATCCCACATGAGAACATTTCTTAGCAGTGCAACTACTGAATCACAATTGACATATACAAGAATGCCAAAACAAACATTTAAACAACAAGCCTGTTAGAGGGATTTTGTCCCTTCATCTATTTTCATATATTTCTCAGCTGATGGACACCAATATTACTGCCTTGATGTCAGTTGGTCTATTGATTTATATCAGGTAAGGATCAAGCTCAACAGATGATAAAATAGCAACTAGTTTCTCCTACTGTGCTGTTACAGTGCCTGAGATCACTGCAAATGGGTACATTTCTGTACAACCAAAAGGCCTTTCTGCAGCCAGTGCAGCACATTCACTGCTCCCACCTTTGCAAAGGAAATTCAGTTCAAGGAAAAAAGTTCACTTTCTCCTCCTGCTTTACCAGCAAACTAAACCTGCAGTGCTCCTGTCACTGAGGCTGCAGCCAAAACTTGAGTTACACACCCAATGCTTTATTTTTCTACAGTGAGAATGCAGGAAATCTCATTTATGCCAATTCTAATTCTCAACTCCACGGTGGTTCCTGCTTTATCATACATGAATTCATTCACCTGGGATTTGGCAAAGCCAAAGCTGTTCCTATTCCTGCTGCACTTGCAAGCTGTGCAGAATTGTTAGCATGTGTTATCTTTGCAAGACTGTCTATTCCAGCAAAGAGGAATGTTCTCCTCAACTGCAAACGACAGGCAGTGGGATGTGTGACTGTGAGAAGCCCTGCCTAAGCCAACACTTCCCCTGTCAATGGTAGTGAGTCAAATTCCACCAACATTAACGTGAGGGCAAATCACCAACTCTACTCACCCCTCCCAAGACCTGTACAGGTGCAAGACAAGACAAAATCTGGCTCCCAGGCATTTTCATCCGCTAAAGTTAATTCTTGACCCACCAAGTCAGTGCTTCAATCTCACTGGTGCCTGCTGATAAGAGACTTGGCATCTACAGAGCAGTGGTCTGTTGCAACCCCACAAGAAGTTAAAGCTCTAATGCTGTGTTTTGTCCTGGCATGGGAATCAGTTTTATTGTCCTCTGCCATTTCAATTTCTAGTTTGCATTTGCTGGCTAATTATTCTTATACAACCAATGTGAGAAGCTGTTATATTCATTGTACATACACATTACAAATGGTCTTAGACCCAGCAAGGTTATTTCATGGTTTCCACATTACCAGCATAATGCCCATCAATGATCTCTGTTTGTGAAGCACCTTCCCCACCCTTGCCCCTGCCCTCTCACTGCAGTCATCCAGTTCCTTTTACTGAGGTTAAAAACAGAGTTTCACCAGAACTGCAGTGGAAAATAGGACTTTAGTTTCACCTTTCAACTGAAAGAAACAGAGATAGGTGATGACTCTGTGTCACACTGGCTGCAAAAGGCCTTTCCATTCTTAGGAGTGCAATTCTCAAGTAATTTTTGTAAAGCAGGAGAAACCAAACAAAACCCTACAGAGTTCCCACACACAAACACAGGCACACACACACACACTCTTTCCCCTCCAAACAGAAATCCATTCTCATGAACCAAATTATGCAGACCCTATTCAAGTGTCCAAAAAGAATGAGGATAGGGTTGAATGCATCCCAATTCTCCTTTCTGATCACAATGAAGTCACAGGTCAGCAAAGTACTTGTGCATAAGGAAGTTTCTGTAGACCTGCAGGACATTTTAACACATGCAGAAGTGCTTTGCTGGCTCTGGCCTAAATTAGGAACAGCTCTAAGGCCAGCTGGCACTCAGGACCATGATTCCACTACCTGCACCAATATACATGAGGTAAGAGCTAAGCTCAAGAGAGCAGAGCAGTGCAAGAGGAGAAAGAGGCTCTGTGGTTCTTCTGAGTTGTGTTTGACAGCCTCAGCTGCATACACACGGCGTGTCACAGTGATTAGCATAGACTGATGAGAGCTTGGTGGTGTTCTGCAAGTGGGCCTTCCACTGGAAACATTAAGCTTGATTTCTGTATGAACCAGTACAACTTTATATGCCTGTAACAATTGCATGAAAAGGTTTTAAATCTGGAGCAACTGCACGATACAGTTGGTGTTTTATCTTAGACTTATGTGCCAATAACTACTGTGATGTGTTACACACCCACACACAGATGGAGAAATAGGTATATGCTGTGTCATAATGCAACGTATCATCATTTCTACAACCATCCTAAAACAACAGCCAGTGCCAAAGCGGACCAGCATAGGTTCCCTCTCCTATACCATAGGTAGTGGTGGAGAAAAAGCAAGCTCAGGTGTTATTTTGATTTACTAGGGAATGCTCTGGGCACAACCCACTCAGGTATTGCTTAGTGAACACTAATAATGGGCTGACCCACGGTCCCGCGTCGTAAATTCCCACCTCTGTGTGGGTGCTCACATCCCTTTCTGATGACACCCAGAATTGAGGTCATGGGAGAGCAGCCAAACATATAAAACAGGGATAAAAGCTCATACTCACTCTTCACACCATGCCTCTCAGACACAGGTAGACTGCAGGGTTACATATTAGTGGGATCTGAACTGTCTAAAGAAACAACTGCTAAAGGAGGAATTCATGTTTGAATCCCAAAAGGATCAAATTCTTCTTGGCAGTAAGATGAAAAGGAAATTTATCCACTCAAATATTAATAGAATGAGTCCCTCAATGCTGCTGATATAAATAACACATTCTGTTTGCTTACTACAGTGTCTACGCTCAAATTCTGTGTATGTTTCCTTTGTTTTGGACTACTCTCTCTGTAAATGAAAACTAAACCACAATATTTTTCTTAAAATCCCTCTGAACTTTGGAAATATGAATTCAAGTCTTATACAAAGTCTGGATTTCTAGATAGAGTATCTCACTTTCAGTGGTTATCCTGTGAAACCACGTCTGAAAGTATGCAGAGATGGCAGGCTCAAAGCTGATTCTTCCAGGGGAAAAAAAAAGTGTCCCTCTTCTATGACAGATTATTGAGCTAGATTATTGGCACATAGTCTCATGTTACCTCATTACCTCATTACTGTTATAGGCTTCTTAATTTCCATGGAAATTCCACCTGCAGAACCAAAGGCAGAAAGTTATCTTTGCAATTGTTGATCCATATTAACATCTGGATGCAGTACTGTTGGGGAAAAGAAAGCAAATTCCTCAATGAACTACATTGAACCAACTTGTAGGTGGCAGCTATCAAAGCCACTGATGCACGAGTACCGGCTAAAGGTATTAATGGTCTGACATACCAAGTCAGACAACTGTCCTATCTAAATAGATCTTCAAATGTATACACACAGAAGCTGCTACTGTATCTAGATGATCATTTTGATTTGTTTCTCTACCCCATAGCTCTGAATCTCTCCACTGAATGTTTACTCAGCACGTGTGGTATAAATATATTCATACACTAAAATTGACACTTGGCAATATTTTTTTCCTTTTTTTTCCCTTTTTTTTCTTTTTGCTGACCAGCAACAAATTCCGATATTTTTAACTGTAAACCAATACTCAATAAATATGCTGTGTTCAGCAAAGAGACAGGTTGTGTCGATCAGGGTTTGCTGCACTCTAAGCCATGGGCTGCGGGGGTGGGCGTGAAGGAGGAGGTCCAGGAGGGGCTCGGGATGGAGGTGGTCCAGGAGGTGGGTGCCTGGAAGGAGGCTGCAGAGACACAGGAGAGGAAGGATTCCTTGGAGCGTTGTTGAGGGGAGCATGGTCGCGACAGGGCAGCTTCGGTGGTGGGCTGTAAGGGGCAGAGGTTCCATCCGATTTCACACGGGTGAAGTTTATGCATCTTCCCTAGAGGTGAAGAAAAAGTCATTACTAAAAAGCAGGTATTCTGACTCATCAGCAGCTAGTCAAAGGTACTGTAAGCACAGGGGCCAGGTTACATTTCATCCAGTATCATTGACTGGGTCCTAGAAATTACATTCAAAGGGAGCTGTACTAAAACTCATACTTTCCTTGATTTTCAGAGCTATTGCCTGTAGAGAATAGTTTAGGAGTGGCTTAAACCAAAAGGGACTACACTGGGACTGTGTTCACATGTGCTCTCTGCTCTGCTACTAGAGCAGAACATGCCTAAAGTGACAGGTCCACCCAAGTCATGCTTGCCTTGGTAGGATCCCTGACTGCAAAGCTGTTCTTGCAAAAAACTCATGCAGGATTATACCAGGGCAACAATATTAGCCAGAGACAAAATCTGTAGCTCTCATTTTCACAGTGATCCTAGCCTGTGCTTTGAACATTACACTGGGATAACACGTCTTCCGTGCTCCAGTGTAGGTGTGGCTCCCCTCAGAAATACCAACAAGGAGTGGGACTTGCACAGAGAGCTCTCCAATGAGTGTGTTTTCAGGATGGATGTGGGATGCAGGCAGGCAGGACCTGATGGGAACACTGTGTGAGGAAATTTTAAAACAGAAGTAGCTTGGATTTGAAAAAAAAGCAAGCACTGGGGATGTCCTAGTCAACTAGGGACTAAATGCAAAGATGTCAGGGTTTCCTCTAGCCAAAATAAAGCTTCCCACTGACCAAGTTCCAGACAGGAAGAGGGAGAGAGACAGACCACAGAGACCACCTGGCCTGTCCTGTGGGAAGCAGCCAGAGACTCCTAGGTAATGCAAAAGCTACATGGCAACCTCAGTGAGGAATGCAGATAGGCTGCACACTGGAATCAAGGAACTAAATTCAGCTTGAGGTTATGACAACATCCCCTGAGCAAATTCAGGAGAAGGATTCCAAATACAGAAAACTTATCTCAAAGCTAAGCAGCTGAAGATCACAATCCTCCCCAGCTACCCAGATACCTGTGGCAGCAGGAATACAAAAACCCACACCAGTCACACATTCTCTTGGCTTAGTGCTGCATGGCATGAGAAAATTCTGAAGGTGTTTAGAGAATGGGCTGAGTTTCTGTGGCAAACTCACAAATTGCAATTTCCTCAGGAAACGTGGCAAAAGCCATCACAGCAGAACCACTACTGTTGTGTTGAGTGACTTCCAGTGCCTGCACCTTTGTTCATGAAAACTATTTCTTTAGAAAGAGAGGAATAACTGAAGTCTATGGCTTCTCTGAAGAAAGGCAAGCAGTGTTTCAAAAGAAGCTTGTGTAAGCTCCAGAGCTGAGAAGATGGTTTTACAAATGTACTAAAACCCAAAGGGTTTTTTAACCCTACCACTTACTTGGACTGAATGGCTCTGGGCTTCCATAGCTCAGCTCCACACATGAGTTGTTTGATTGGGCATGTTGCTGCCTGCACGAGACACCCTCAGTAGTTCTCTGTCCCAGCTTTCAGCATCACAGTTCACCACTACACTTAACAACAGCATCAGTGAGTAGGATACAATTCTCTCCCTAAAAAGCCAGGCTTGCTACGCCAGACTTTGGTAATGAACCAGGTTCATGGCAATACTATACTGGGGCCAGAGCCTTTCCAGGCAAAAGGCAAAAGCCAAGGTCTTGGTTACTTCTGCAAAGATAAACCATTGGATCAAAAAACACAGTGCTTTGCTCCACTCCATCACAGAACTCAAGTCCTCACCAGCATTGCAGCAAGCAGCCATCCTTGCTAGGTATTTGTCTTCTGCTGTGCTGCTTCTGCTCTGTATTCAGAGCCCACTTGGAAATTCAGCAGTATTTACTGACATGCAGTGAATGTTACACATATATTTTAAAGGCTGTACATCAAATTAGTTTAAGAAAATTCAGTCTTAGTATTTATAAAGTTATGAATTTAGAGCAGCTAAATAGCCACTCGGGATGAAAGAAAAAAAAAAGGAAAAGGAAAAAAGATCAGAAGTGCTCAGATGAGATGCACCATATGGGGAGGGAAAAATTTAGGACAGAACAATCTCCCTCATAGTAAATGCAAAGCTGCAAACCCAACACTAGTGCTTTTGCCTACAAGCCTTTCCTGCTCCTCTGTTGTGTCTCTCTCACAAACATCAATTCCAAATATATTCATAGTCTATAATCAAAGGGGATCCCATAAATCTGTTTGCATTACTTTCACTTCAGTTAAAGTGATAGGCGACGTCAAACTGCTGCCAGTTTCTGCCACACTCACTGATTTGTCAGACAGATGGGTAATTTAAAGGCCATGCGCTGCATTGTGTCATGAAAAATACGGTTGAGTTGGAAGAGTCTGACAGATAGAGGCTTGGATGATCGATGTATGTATTGTGACACTTCCTCACAAAAGATTATCAGTGTTAGCCTACAAGCTCATATATCAAAGACTGCTGGTGAATACTGGAGCAAATCCTCCTGAGCACTTCAAGCAGCCATTGATAAAATGAGGCCGAACTCTAAGCCAGTGTCAGGATTAACAGCTGAAAAGGGAAAGGGAAGAACAAATGATAATAAATCCTAAGTGATAGTTTGGACTTAGTAAGTGCATTTTGTCAAAGGATTTCTAGGTTGAAGAATTAAGCCCTCCTCACATCACAGTTTCCTAATAACAGAGTGCCACCATTATTCTGCCCAACACACACATCCCTCTGCAGTTAGGTCATTAAAAAATCCATGATTTTTCTCAAATAAACGTACTAACCACAGGATTTTTAATATCCTCTGTTTGAAAGAATTAAGTAATTTCCTCTCCAAAGGCATATAAAGGCTTTTAAACCTCTAGGAAGATGGACAGAAATTAGGTATCCTGCATACTTATCTCTGCCACCACTTTAGTAGTGGTAATGACATATATTTTTCCAGAAGCATGGAACACAGTGTTTCAGGGAAGGTGTCCGAGTTGCAAGGTGCAGCAATGCCGGGATGATCTCAGGCACAACAGCTGTGGGTAGCTGCCCCATTGTGTTCCAGGGGGCAGATGATGTGTGTGAATCAGCTCTGTCTGGCTGGGGCCCCGCTCCCCAGGCCGGCGCGCTCAGCCGGAGCGACCCGCGCCGCGTTACTGTCATTCAGGCACCAACTGAAGGTCACAGCGTGCCATATGGAGTCACGCCCTTACTTCAGCTCACATCTGCACCGTCTTCCTAATGCACAATTATTTTGCCTCCCCATATGTCCATCCACTTGTTAGGCTCTTGTTACGCTGCTTGCCAAATTGGCTTTGCAAAAAGTACAAATACTGAAGCAGTGGGATCTGCCCTTGTCCCGACTCCAGCTTTTATCCCAGTGTAACAATCACATATGCAATTCAGGCACTTTGTACTTCTAGGCGAAGTCTCCTCGACCACCTAGGATGTGTTATTGTGTGTGGTTTAAGGCAGGGGGAGGAAGGGAGGAACCTCCTGAAAGCCACAGCGTCATGTAGCTGGGCTACCTTCATCACAGTGCTCACTACATCATTCCCCACCACTCATTTCCTCAAAATCTTTAGCTACTACTCAGCAAGTTTTCAATTGACAGAAATGACTGTTAAAAGAATCCAGGCAATTCAAAGAGTGCAATGGGGAAGTCTGTTCACCCATGATACTAGCAGCACTTCAGCAAAAAGAATTTAAAAAATCCAGGCCATCTGCCAGTAGCTGTCCCTTTTCTCTCTTCATTTTAATACAAGCATCGGTGTTTAACAAAAATCAAATCCAGTTTCATCTCCATGCATGTCAGTATTTGTGTACACAAAAGCATGCCTGTTTCTTATTTTTAGCTATATTAGTTGACCTAGTAAGAGACATCCTTCATGTTATAAGTTTTGCTCGATTTTCCATTCCCTCTCGATTTGGCTTATGGAGTCCCAGTGCAGCAATTTGGATTTGCAAAGGTAGGTATCTGACTGAAAAAGAGTTAGCTTCACTTAGTTTACTGAATTTTCTTGTCTTTGACCTTGTAAGAATAAGATAACTGCATTTTAGAATAGATTAAGATAAAATAAGTCCTTTAAAATTTGAGCGTGGCCATTCAAAACACTAGACCACACAATTAAAAATGAAGTTGCTCTCAGTAAGAAAGTATTAAATTATTATTTATTATTTTTAAATGTAAGTATTATTTAGGATGCTGAAATCTAAAATGAGCATAACTTCCTTGGGCTCTCTCTCCAATTTTGTTTATCTATGTCACTGTGATGGGTCTGCCAGCTTGCTATGGGCCTCGTTCATCAGCATGTAGCTTCACTTCCTAAATATCTCTTCATAGTGCAGTATAAAAATGTAGCTCTAAATCTCAAAAGAGTAGATTAAAATTTATGCTACTTAAAAACCACAAGACAGAGCATATTCAAAAAGTCATGATCAGTTTAGCAAAGTGATGGCTTTGACCCACACACCCAGAAAACAATGAGATATACATCCTTAAGATCAATGACTTCTGGAAAAAATTCAATCTTGGCAAAATTAGGGATTACCATGTCTTCTTATAAAGAACAGGAGTGTTCTAGCAGAAACACCTATACAGAATATCTTAAACCAGCCAGTATGGGAAACTCACTTAGCAAATCTATTTATCAGAGGTAGATTATGGATACAGCACCTGTACAGTGACAGAGATGAAGCAAGGTGGTACAGAGCTCCCAATATTTGAGTTCCCTGGGCAAGTGTCAGGATTACCAACTGGCTCCTCAGGAGCCAGGATCTATGTGCATCAGCCTTTGCCAAAAGCTTCCTCACCCTGCACTGCTTCACGCTGACTGTGCACTCAACATGTCATGGCTCATTAAAACCTTCATGGGTTTCCTGGGAATTGCACTGATTACCCTGCAGCATACAGGCTAGAAATTAGTGAGCTGCTGAAACAGTTTGTCACGTAAAACCCAAGGCTGCCTGGTTTTCAGGCACATACAAGTAACTTTTACTAAGTCCTGTTCCTACATTTGGGACTCAGATGTCATTTTTGTGTCAAAAATAAAGTACTGGAAGTGCCACAGATTCCCATATCACCAGTTTGGTGACTGATCACACTTTCAGGTTAATAAATATGTAATTTATAATTATTTCCTAATTATATTATTCAATTATTAAATTATATTCATCAAAATTAATTATATAGTGGCTATTTCATTAATCATTAACAATTATTTTATGAAATTGTCATTAATTTTTATATGTAGACATTTTAACTTATCAAGGCTCAAATCAAAACATTAAATATCATCAAGTTAAAATATTTGTTTGCATGATAACCTGACTCTCATACATATCTTCCAGTTTAATAAGTCCTCTCTTGTTTTTTCTGGGAAGCTATTTGGCACCTATAATGATGGTAATCCAAAACTATGAAGAGATAAGAGAAAATGAGGTTGACCGAAGAGAAGTTTGAAGTAAAAGTTTTTTACTTTTAGAAGTAAAGTGGCAGTGTCCAGCAATGAGAATGTAATTATTTCCTTTTGTGTTGCTTTTAAAAAGGAAAATAAGTTCAGCCCATTCTTTTCCCAGTGTATTATCTGGCTTCTTTCTAAACTCCAATCACTTTTGCTCCCTCCCTTCTATGATGGAGTTATTGGAGGGGAAGGAAATCACTGCACTGTGGGTTGTGAATCACTCATTGTAACAGTGAGGACCCTGTAATGCCCTTAGGCACATCAGATAAATTCAAATAGAAAATTACAAAATGATAATGCAAATGAACAAGGACAATCCTAGCAGCAGCAGCAAACTCTGTTTACAGCACAGCATGAGCAAGGTGATGCTACCAAGAGGTGTAACCAACTGGGCTCACCCAAAGTGCTGCTCATTGCAAAAGGAATTAGACTGAGCTTTAAGATGTGGGAGGCAACCCAACTTTAAACAGGACACATATCCTGACCCAGGAAGAGGCAGTGATATTTAAAAGCATCTGAGGCACATGTGACTCCTTCACAAAGTCCACAAAAACTCTCTTATAAGTAAATCTCTGCTTTTTCTCTTTTTAGCAACCAAACTAAACCACCCACAAACCCTGGCTCACTCTGGAGCACCACCACGGAGACACAGCAGAGGAAGTTAATCCCTGCCTCACAAACTCTGACTCCTAAACTCTGACTCAACAATGAGATGCTGCACATGGGCTGGGAGCTGAGCACATGGTGACAATGACACACAGCTGAGCAATTCCTTGGGCTGCTGATACATTCAGGACAAAATCTATTGTCTTGGCCGAGGCATGGCCAACGTTGCTGCAAGCTCAGGCAAGATGCCTGAGCCCCTCTCACAGAGGCAAAGTGGGACCAGCCTTGTTTGTAAATACACTGGGAGAAAATATCCTTCAGAAGTCCAGTATGCCCTCAGACACCCTGGCTGTGGAGGCCAAATAGCTGAGAAAATAGGATTTATGGGGTGGGGAAGGGATGAGAGAGCACAGGAGCTCTTCTTTTGACAATAAATGTGTGATAATCCCATCCAAGCATCCCCCAGGGACCAAGGGAGGTAGGTTGCCAGGGCAAACTCACAGACCCATGGCATGCGTTGCTTATAACAGCAACAATAAAAGTTATCTTTCAGTTCACTTGCTGGTCAAAGGAAAAGTCAACAGCAACCAAAAGTCTCCAATTTTCAGGTAAAACAAACATGTCAAAATATGTTTAATTCAGGCTTGAAAAATGTGCTGTTTATTTCAAATCATCTTTGAGTTTCAGACAGAAAAGGTGTTTCAAAACAAAAATTGAAAACACTGAGACTTTTTCAAGGGTGCATTTTCAACTTCAGCTAATTCTACTAACATGAAAAAACATTTACAGACCATCTAAAGGAACAGTTTTAAATCAAAATAAAGACAGTAATAGGGAAAATGGTGTTCAATTCTACTAGGCAATTAAAACAGGAGCTGTTTTGCAGTAAGATTAATAGCTGCAGTATCCCAAGCTACTGTAGTTTCTTTTTTCAGAATACTGGGAGTTGAATACAATCAAGTACTGATAGTTTTGCCAGACGCACATCTGCAGACTCTATTCCCCAGTTCACAGTCCCAGCTGTGCACAGCACTGCTTGAAACAAGGGATGGGTCTTCTGGGAGCAGTCTGTTCAGTGAGGTTGAAGACCAGTGCAGGAATACACTGAAGACAAGGGGGTTATTTCCAATTTACCACTGGAGAAAGTGGACAATGAGGAATCTGAGTGAGGAATAGCTCAGCCAGGAAAATCAGACTTTTAAGTTAGGACCAGTACCCTTCAGCAAAATAAACTTTGCTGAACACATCCCCACCATCCAGCTCACTCATGCCTGATACCACCTTTTCAGCTTAGGCACACAAGGAAAGAGAAATGAAGAGCCCACCCCACTACTGAAGACATATTCAAATAATATGCATCACACCCCATTCTGCAGGAAACTGCATGATGCTTCCAGCCTGCCTCAGCAAAGACATGCAGCAATGAGCTACAGACATCTCCTGAAAGAATGGCCAGAGTCACAAGATATCTTGCAGGAATGCACAAAACATCACATGTCTTGGACCTTGCTGAGGCTGTGGCTGAAGTAAGGCACAGTGCAGATCCATAACAAAGCTTGTTGATTCTGAGCCCTAAAAAATCTGAAGTGACAAAGGGAACAGAAAAGAGTAACACTGGGCATAATCAAAGTTCAGGTCTATCTGGTACACTTTACATTCAGAACCAATCTCAAAGTGCTGTCATGCCAAACCAAATCCCACCCAAACCTCAGAAAAATATCTTAACCTAAACCTGCACTCACATGTGATTTACTCTTTTCCTCTTTCCTGACAACTTTTATGGATGAGGGTCTCAGAGTGGAGGAAGCAAGGAGAGCCACTGCCAGGTCATGTCATCTACGCAAGGTTATGCAGGGAGAAAAAAAATGGTATTTACAAGTTCAGGACTTGTGACTCACATCCCTTCTTTTAACCACAGCACCACGCATTTCCACATTTGAATGCTGACCAGACTAGAATGTGGTTCAAGAAAAAAAACAACAGAGGTTGGTTTGCACAAGATTTTCCTCTTTCCTTTGGTGTTTTCAGGGAAGAGGACATTGCGTTTGTCCATCTCCTAGAATGGGGAGGACTTTGGAGCACAGCAACAAAAGCAACAAACATTTGCTGGGTGCAACAGCCTCAGCCTTGAGGTATTAGTGGCTTGCTGGGAGCAGCAAATTAGGCCACAAAGGACCATAACTGATCTTGCTCAAACTGCAATTAAGTGTCATCACACTTTCCTGGGTGAATTATTTGACTGTCTCTCAGGAGCAAGCTGGGATTATTTTGTACACAATGTTATTCACCTGACTAAGGTACAGAATAATGATGGATACTCAGCGATTCCTGGTGGAAATGCTTATTATTTTTCCTTGCCTAAGCCAAAAATGTAAGATCCTGGCCCACCACACAGACAGGCTGCCTCTTTGTGTAGAGTCTGGAAACCGATGCAACTATCACCAATGCTTCTCTGGGTAACTGGCCCTTATATGGCTCTACTGCTACCTAGAGCAAGTAGATGGTCCATCTACAGTTCTCAGCTTCCCCTGTACTTATCTCACAAGGATTTCTTCTTCTGGGATAGGACTCATACAGTTCATTATCAGTGAGTGATAATGAACTGTATGTTCATGACAATGTTGATAAAGCACAAAAACCTCTTCTCCTCCAAAAGCTCCTATGTTAAATTGAATGGCAGATTGTCTTGGGACACAACCACCTTATTCTAAGAATGAACCTGCTAGGAAAGCAACTTAAGCACCAAAGTCCTGACATGGAACTCTGTCCCATTTCAGGTATGCTAGAGACCTAACACTATGCAAACAGATCTCTGCCATGTTTCCCCTGTGCAGCTATCAAGTACCAAATGTGCATCTTGAAGTTACTCTTCTCCATGAGCACCCCACTGCCAGCTCTCTCCTAAGAACTCTGTTATATATCCTGCTCTCACCTCAGCAGAGTCAGTGGCCTGTCCCCCAGCAGCAGAAAAAACCCAAAGTACACATCCTCTCATTTTTCAAAGGTTTGCTCAACTCAGAGTGCCTGGCCACCAGCATTGCAAGAAGAGACATTGCTCTTGTTAGGCCTCACTTCAAAGTTTCTGTGTATCCACTCCTTAATAAGCCAATGAAGACTGAGCTATCTGCTTGGGCAAGTAAATTCCTTGGAAGAAACATGTAAAGGAAGAGGAAAGTAGGGATTTATTCACACACACAAAAAAACCCCCCCACCAAACCAGCCCCAAAGCAACCAACCTGAATGATTTTCAAATGCTGTAGAAACCCCAGTGCTGCTGCAGAAAGCATAAGGTGTTTGTCCTGTTCCTATCTGGGACTAAAACTGGTATATAAAGCTGGAATGTTCAAAGGAAGGTTAGATTGACCTTAAGACCTAACATACACAGATCTAAGCTCTTCTTGTTATCTAGTGACTTTTTGTTACTTGTATAGTGCGACACTGATTTGGGTTTTTTTCTGGTACCACAACACGAATCCCAATAGTTTCTACAAGAACAGAGACATCTGGAACTACAGCTCCTCTCAGGAAAGTAATAGGGCAATACCTTTTGAATTTCAGTTATCATTCTGTACAGTAAATTCAGTGGGAATAATAGCGTGAATACATCCTCTTACACGGTATTTTTATATTTCTGCAGCTCAAAGACGTTCAGAAATTCACAGCATTACACATTCTGGATAATTACTAGAAGCATGCAATGTAAGCAGAGAGCTAAGGAAGGTTGCGTAGGCTACTTTCTGCAGTGTTACCCAACTCAAAGACAATGAGGGATGCAGAGCTCCCAGCAAATCAACTGAAACATTCAGATGATGTTCAGCATTGACCCAAGGGTGCTGCTGAGAAACAATGTGCATTTGTACACTTTTCCTCTCCAAAGAGGTGTGCCAGCAGTACTGCTAAGGCTTCAAGCCAGGCCCTTGGACATGCTTTAAGATTGTGGAGCATCAGTGAAGTGATGCCTGGAAAACTGTGGTAACAACACAGGAGCCTGCTCCCCCCATGCAGACATGTCAGAGTTGCAGTCAACAAGGGATTAAGTCACCACCCTTATCCCAGAGACATGTTCCCTATAAAAAAACCCTGAGAATCAAACCTGATGAAGCTGTTCCTTTACCATAAATATCAGACGAATAGCAAAGTGGTACACATGTTTTAAGACTAGCAGAAGAGTACACTCTCTATGTAAGAGTCTCTCAAAGTGCTCAAGAGTTCTAGCAGGAACATGGTCTCAGCCTTCTGGAATTTACCCTTCATCTCACTTATTCACTGTACAACTGCAGTACAATGGAAGTGAGGGAACTTATGTAAGCTACAGCCAGTGCCTTAACCACGAGGCCAGTCCTCCTCCATCCTGTTGTGTGCCAAGTAACACCAGCCCTGGGACTTGCACTCATCCTTCACAAGAGCCTCTTGTTCCTGAGCATGCCTCTGGCTGCCAAAGACATGGACAGACCGCTGGTCTGAGCTGGGTGCAGACAGGCAGCATCCAGCCCAAAGTCTGTGAACTCCTCTTCCACAACAGAAATAACACAATCCTGGCACAAGTGAGAGGCAATGCAGTGTATGGGCTTCTTGCAGGACAGGAAATTCATTAGTCACTGATTACATGTTTCCAGCTGCAGCGCTCAACACATCCTGGGAACTGTGCATTAGGACACTGGTCCCACACCGGAGAGAGGGAGCTTCTTTCCCGGTGCCATGTCTGCTAAAGCAGGAATGACTCTTAGAGATACCTGCGTCCTTTAAAAAAAAAGGAAAGAAAGTAGCAAAATGTGTCACATTTTCATTGAAAGTGACAAAGTGAGATCACCTACCGTGGCAGGCAATGTCCTCATTTCTTTATTTTTCCAGCAGCTTATGAAGGTGAAAAGCAAAAGGAGAAAAGCTGCAGGATTGGGCAGCAGCCGCTGATGATTTCAGCCTGAGGGAGCTCAGTGCTGCTTTTCCAGCACCCCCTGTAGCTCTGCCAATTGTTACACGGGCAATTACAACACATCCCCAAGCAAGAGGCAGGGAAGCCTATTAAAAGCCATTACTGGGTCTTGAAGAGGAGTAATTAGAATAAGCTCCAAATAGCAGCAGTACGTGGGCAGCCACGGTGGTGTGACAGGCGGGTGCTGCCATCACTGTGGGCTGCGTCCAAGCTGCTGACCACCTGCAAGGAGCAGCTAGACAGTAATTACTAGTCATTAATAATCCATAAGCTTGGTGTCCCATGATTCAACTAAGGAGTCCCAAGTGCAGAACAGTAAACCTCACAGCTGTAAGGAAGGTAAATACTGTGTTCTCATGATTATTCTGTTGTTTGGAAATCTAAGGCACATAGACGGCATGGTCAGCATTACAAATAATCACTCAAAATTTGAAGGTAATCAGAACCTTATGAGCTTTAACAAACCTATCAGGCTAAGAGTGATCACTCTGAAAGAGATGCACAGAATCAGGAACCCACATACTCCTCATTTCAAAGGCTGCTGTTTAAAATTCCAGCTGCTATGCCTTGTTCCATGTCACACCATAACTCAAGGATGAGAACTTGAAAGGATCCAGAAGTTCTGGCTTCTAAAATGAGCAGTAGCTCATAGTTTGTGACATTTTTGGCTGCACAGCAGCCTTTTAATCTCATAAAAATGGAACAGAAAAAGGCAAAAAGGCTCTCAGAGTTTTGTACTACAGCCTGCTTCTAATCCCCTTCCCCAGGAAAGGGCTTTACACGTACAAATCACAGGGTGGTACTACTAAGGCACTGCTTTTTTCTACATAAAGTCACAGGGGTATACAAGGGGATGGTGACAGCAAAATGCAGTCTACACTCCCTGTTGCAGCTACAAAATTTTCAGTGAAAATAATGAGATCACGTTTTAAGTGTTTAAAGTAAATGATCAGTTCTGCCTGAGGGGAAAAATGCTGGGTTTTTGGTCAAGGGCTTTGGTAAACCGAGCCTCTAAGAATTTCCTGCATCAATCAGTACGTGCTGAGAGGCAAAATGGAATGGAATTGCTGAAAGCAGCAACTAACAGACCATTAGAAAGCACCTCCCCTTCCTCTCTGCATATACTGGGGCTTTCAATGTTTACCTGCTCCCATTGGTAACAGCCCACTTTTGAGCTATGAGGTCAAGGGAAGAGCTTGAAACGTACCTCTTGCAGAGACTATTGACAACCTGCCCTACCAGCTACTGTGGCTTGTTTGTATGAAATATTTCAAGATGGCTAGACACCAATATTTCCCAAACTCCAACCTTCACAGCAGCTGCTGCAAGCTCAGAACCAAGCTCAGGAGGACACCAACACAGTGATGGGAAAGTCTTCAAGGAAATCTGAATACCTTGAGCAACACACAGCTCAGTCAGGCCATGTGGCACTCTGACATGCTCCTGTGTCTGGATGAGCAGTGTCCCCACCTCAGAGCTGTCAATCCCTTTCTTGGGCCAGACGAGTGACTGCTGGTCTTTTAAGACACAGATTTCTGAGGAAGGGTGGGAAGAATAACAGCCTTGCTCTAAGGGATCTGCCACTGCAGCAGTAGCACAAATGCCTATGAAGGCTTCACCTTTGTGCATTCCAGCAAGGCAGAAGGCCCAGCAACCCACCACAGAGCCACAATTTTTCATCACTTCACTCCTCTGCTGATGCTGTCTGAGAGCTCAGCAAAACTCCATGCCACAAATAACAGCCTAGCTGCTAATGATGGGGTAGAGCTAAGTGTATTTATCCCTTGTTGTCCCCTGCTGGTGCAACAGAAATTCCTGCCAGAGGTGACCTGAGGAAGTCAAGTGAGCGGGATCCTCTGACCCTTTACTGAGGTACTTGCCAAGCTAATAAATTTCAGTGGTGGTGCTATGATATGATCTTCAATGGAGACCAGGAGGAGGAGCTGTCTGTGAGAGCCAAGCAAAACACTGTGGGCACACAGGAGAAGGAGCACCAGAGCTTGTGCTTGGATGGTTTTCTTTATATAGGCAGTTCCAAAAAGCTCCTGTGATTTTCACAAGGATTAATACAGTCCTATTAGTACAATCCTGCCAAATACTGATGAATGATCCATCCTGAGATCCATTTCTTGATAAGTTCATGGAAGACATGAGCCAGGGCAGGGAAGCTCTCAGAGCTTCAGCCAGCTCTGCAGCAAGGCTGTAGCCCAGAGCATGATGCTATCAGCAGCTCAGGTCCTGCAGCCTGAGAGGAACAGGGTAAGGAGGCTGGGGACCAACCTATTTCTCCCAAAGTCAGGACTGCAGGGAATCAGTCTGGCTCATCAAGGGGAAGGGCATGCAAACAAGAACGGAGAGAGAAAATGAGGAAGAGACCACAGAAGGAAATGGAAGACAATGTCTAGGGCAGGAGAATAAGCAGGGCACAGGTAAAGAAAAGAGCAGGATGGGCAGTGGCAACAGGACAATGATGAAGGACCAAAAATAGATGGATGGACAGCAGACCTGCTCACTCACAGGAAAGGACAAGAGAACCTCTTGCAGCTGTCAGTCCCATGTTACTGCACACATGCTTCAGCCTGTACTTCTACTGCAAGGTTCTCACATACACACTGGAATGGGCTTCCCCACATGAAGACTCAAAAATATACAGTCAGTGCTATTTTTAACTTAACTTTATGATGGGAATGGGTAAGAAGTCATGATTTAAAATCTAGGATAGCAATACTGCCATTGCTGTATGGTTTGCAGATGCAAAGAGAAGAGGCCTGTGTTGTGGGGAAAGACACTGAACAGCTCTCAAAAAGTGTAACAGACTTTAGCTTCTCTGTGACAGATACATTGGTGAATACACCAAACCCAACAAAACTTTCATGAAGTTTTTCTACAAGTATTTTTCAGGTTTTTGAGGTGGATAAAAGCTCCCAATTCACAGTATTCATTTTCAAGTGATGGAGTTTCACTTTTCAAAAGAGTTTCTAAAGATTGTTTTAATGTAAATATATGTATATATATATAAATACAAATCCTTTTTCATCTTCCCCCGTCCTAAAAGCCTTGTAAAAAAATATTTCTCTCCCTGTCCTGTGGATGTTCTTTTCTCCATAATGAGTATTTTCATTATGCACTAAAAAGTGTTTTGCTATAATTTCATCCAATGGCTGAAAAAAGGAACATATGGCCAGCTGAAGCAGCAGAAATGGAAAAAGGAAACATATTTTTTTAATGCAAGTAAATTGTAAAACAGAAATTTGGAAAATGTAACTTCAGTGAATCTTGTTCCACTGGGAAACAACCCATGTCTCTGGTAATCTCTGAAAATATAAAGGAAATAACTTGTTTTGATTCTGGGAATTTCAGATTTAGTACTTTTCTGAGTTATCCAAGTGTCCAAGTGTCATTCCCAAAAGAGAGTTAAATTGTGTTCCTTTTGTTTTCTAAGCTCTACGTTTTCCTGAATAACCAAGACAGCTATGAAATGACCTTAAATAAAAAAGGTGCACTTAGACCCCACTAAGAACTCTTTCTCCTGCTCCCCCACCCCAGCCCCTGAAAACCACACAAACCAAAGCAATCTCTCCCTCCAAGATCCCCATGCAGTCCCTGGCCTCTGGATGGCAGAGTCTGGAAGAACACCACGTACCAAGGCATGGCAGGCTGAACATTCTCCCCAAGCCCCAGCTAAATGCTCTGGCTGCTGCCAGCACAGCTGGACAAGGAGTGACCTTGTCCTGCCTGGGCTGAGGCCAGCAGAGCTGTGGCCTTGCTCCTGGGGCTGCCAGAGCTCCAAGCTGTCCGTGCTGCTGGTCACTCCCAGCACTGACCTGACCTCCCAGTTCTGCAGCCACACGATCAGTGTGCACACGTGTGCATGCTCACATTTACTTATGTGCACACACAGGTGGATTTATACACAGTCCCCAGCAAAAACCTAACCTACAAGGAGCCAATTATCCACTGAGAGACTGCTACTAGAGAAGCTACCCAAAGAATAAATAATAAACTTGCCCCCCTCTGTGCTAGTTTTCTCCATGAAATACAGGCCTGTGATATCTTTTTTTTCTCTTTTTTAAACAGCAGAAGGCTGTCTAGTTATTTTCTTGTTTCACTTTCAATATTCCTCAGCCTTAGTTAATTTCACAGGCCAGGGAACAGAGATGATTCTATGATTCCACTGGATCTGGCTCAATAGGATTCTTTCCACCCTATTTCCCAGATGTACATTTGATTTTTCTTATGTTATCCCTGATACAATAATTCTTTAGCTTGCTGTTTTACATTGCCTCTTTTCAGCCCCTTGTTCTCCCCACAGCAGAGCTGGAAGGCAAGGAACTGAGGATCCCTGTTCTGAGCCAGCCCCCTGCATGTTTCTTGACCACGCTGGCTAACAGAGGCTCTGTTGTGCTCTGCACTGATAGAAATGTCCCAGCCAAGGGAGTGAAAGGCAGAGGATAGATTCATATTATACAATGTTAGTGCTATCAAAATACAGCTGGACCTAAAGAGCCTATTCAGAAGCTCTAGATCGTGCTTAAAAAGTAAATAAGGTGTCTGAAGCACAGCTGCCTGGAAAATGCAGCTTAGTGAAACATTTATGACCATTTTACAAAGTAGTATAAGAATCTGGGATTGTTCTCTTGGTTTCCTTATGTGCCAGAAGAAAAATGGAAGAGATTAAACCTTAAATACCGATGCAGCATGTTTGGTTAATGACTAGACAAATGACATAATATTTCTGCCAAAAGCAAGAGACATGCAGCTTACTGCCCTAGCTGATGCAAATTAGAGCTACTTTTAAAGTCTGTCATTAGATGTGAAAGCTACCCAGGTAAACAAGCCTGGCCATCTGCACCAGTCCTATCCCCAAAAAGGCACTTCATGGACCTTGTTGCTGTAACTCTATAATCTCCTCACCTGAGAGCCAAGGTGATGAAATGTATGGACTCTGCCCACAGGGGAGAGAAAGATGCTGTTGTGTCTGCTTAGTTCTCATGTTACAAAGAACTATTGCAGAAAGCAAAACCTCGATGGTGAAACAGCAGCGCTCAATTCTTAGGGAACTGTGCCCTCAGAATAACAAAACAGAGACAACCATAACAGCGCCAGGCTCACATGGGGAAGCTGTGAGAGCTCTGAACTAAGCTACTGCCAGTGACCCAGGGACAGTACACAGACATCTTTGTGGCTCTGAAAAGCACAAACTCCCTGCTTCCTCCCAGGAGGAGTCTACTCCTGACCTACTTTTGGCCAATAGACTTCATCAAGGCAGGAGATACTCCTTGCCCATGTACAGGAGATGACTGAGAAATGTGTCTGCACACAATTCAACAACTTGTTCTCCATTAACCTTGCTACGATTTGTTTTTTCATCATCTGTACAGTTCATGATTTCTCAATAATCACTGAACTCCATTATTAAATCCAAGAAACATTAAAAATGTTTAGCTTTTAGCCTTAGGACAATGTGAAAAGAAACAAGCTTATTAAAAAAAAAAAAAAAAAAGTGTTGATTGTGAGGGAAGAGCATTGCTGCTGCTAACAGAGGAGTGATGCCAGTGCATTTGAGATGCCTTACCTTATCCCCCGGCTGTGGTCTCATAAGAGAGACTTGGTCATAGCCTCGTCGGACCAGAGCCCACAGTGCATCAAGTTTACCCTGCAATTAAGAAAAAAAAAAAAGACAAGATATGACCAAGAGATGTGGTGCAAATATCACGAGATTAAACAACAGGTGTCTTGGTACAGCTTTTCTGTATCAAGCTGTTTGCACGCACACTGGTCCTGTACTCTGGCCTCTGCACACTGCTTATCTGGACAACCAGGAGAACCCCAGTGGGGTCATACCCAATATGCAGTAAGCCAAATACCCAGTATGCAGTGAGGATGTGAGTAGATTAATGTGAATAACTCCCTTAAGAGGCACAATTAGACAGGTATTACTTTAAAGCACTAATCTTACTTTAGGTGTTACAAAAGGCAGAACAAAAGTCCAGTACAGATGGGAAGAGAAGCATGGATAAACAGCCACAAGAATACCTGCCTAGGAAGGCTTTAAAATTCACAGATGCTTTCCAGAAACATTCAAGCACTGTTTAACTGATCTGTGAGTAAGCAGGGGAGGGGGAAACTCATCCCAGAAAGCACTGTTTTGGGACATGACCATAGATTCCGGGGATGAGCATGGTATGCTACAGCCTTGACTGTGCTAGCTCTTCCTTCTCTGTAAGCAGAGATAACAGCTCTTCCCTGCCTTTAGAGTTGTGTGAGGATACACACATTACAAGACATTGAAACACCAGATATTATAATGATGTGGGAGAACTGAGGATGAAAATATGGAGAGATTGAGTGACTTGCCTGAAAAACAAACACTAATGTCTTGTGCTTTAATGACGGGGAAACAGAGCTGGATCCCAATCCAAGCCCTTAGCCACAACGCAGTCAAAGCAAGGACAGTGCCCTTTATCTGATCCTTTTCTATGCTGTCTTGAGGTACCAGAAAACAGCATCTGCCCTCCCTAAGGTTCAAGGGATCTGCTGTTGCACCCCAGACAAGAGTACCTGAAAAGACAGTGTGAGCTGAGGAAAGGAAGATCTCTGCCCACTCCCTCCACTCTTCTCAAAAAAATACAGAAACACAGCCAAGTGAAATACACAATCCAAAACCAGGCAAAGGTGAGGATTAATGGCCACTTTTTCAAATAGATTCTCTCAGCTCTGCTGAAAGAAAGGCTGTGCTAAGAAAGTGGGATATAGTATCTTACACGATACTTGGTAAAATGGAGACACATTACCTTGATTGGGGTGTACCATTTTCGCTGGGAAGGTGGTTTTCTCACATGGGGCTTCTTTGGCTTGGGTTCCCATGGCTCATACTCCTGTTCTGGCAACTTAATAATAGCATTTTTGGGTTTCTCCAGTTTTGCTCCTTCCTCCGTTGACCCCTTGTCTCCCCATCGCACCTGATGTCAGGAGAGCACACTGTAAGAAGACACTTCAGCAGTCCCCACCAGCAGCTGGTTTCCACAGATGCTAATCTAGTTCCCATGAGATGACTATGTGCTACCAGGAATTAAGTCAAATTTATGAAACTCCCACTGTAATCAGAAATACACATTTAAGAATAAAATAGTCTCATTCAAAAACTGCTGGAACTACTAGCCTTTGCACATTCCAGTGATCTAAGGAGTTGTGGGAATTCACAGCATCTGGGGCAGATGCGGATCATTAAGGTTGGCAAGAGCTCTAAGATGACTGAGTTAACCCAGCACCACTTAACTTCAAGTGCCATATCCACACACCTTCTCAACACTTCCAGGGATGGTGATTCCATCACTTCCCTGGACAGCCTGTTCCAACTCCTAATCATCCTTTCAGTGAAGAAATTTTTTTCAAATATCTAATACCTTAATATCTGATTTTGTTGTCTGACTTAGCTCAAGCAGAAAATGACTGCATTTAAGATCGTTATATGATCCATGGTGTCACAGTCAGCATACATTCTCAGCATCAAGGATAAAATTCTTCCAAGGGAAATAGTTAAGGATATTAAGAGGCAATACTTCATCTGCAGTCTTGCAGGAACTTGCTGAGAAGCCTCTCCTTCCACAGAAACCAGGCACTGCATAGGCAGCACCCTCAAATATAAAACCAGGGTAGCTTTGCCTGAAATTCCTCCGATAAGAGAATTGGTTGCAACTGCACCAAAGGGTTTGACTCATGAAATTAAAACTTCTTATGATGCTTATCTCATTTCTTAACCTGCAAATTTTCTCTGGCTCATAATTCTAGATTCATTTAATTATTCATGGAAATGACAGCAGCTTGATGCCTGTTACTTGGACAGCAGGTGTGAATTAGGTAGACAAGCCCTGATTAAATCCCAGCCTCCAGTCCTCTTCAAAAATCACATAAAAACACAGTGGTGCAATTTTCAATTAAATGTGCTGGGGTTTGTAACACTAAAGAACAAGCCAAATACCTCCATCCTCTTAATCCCACCAACACCTCGACCTCCATAATAAGATGCATCCACGGTTGGCCACTTCTTCTTTGGCAATCCATCTTCATCATCTGAGTCCTGTGGGAAAGACAGGGGGATATTAATGCTGCTCTCACATAAAAAGCATTAACTGGAAAACAGCTGAACATCCTATGGTCCAATCCTTGGATATCTGGCTTTGTGTGTTATGCTTATTCGCTGACAGAACCCAAAAAAAGTCTCTTGTCTCTGCAGCTGCAGTTTTAACTACGGCAGCCAGAGAGGATTGCCTGTTCCTCTGTCCAGGCTGCTTTTATTTACTTAAATATGCATTGAGCTCCAAAATCCCAACTGATTTGTAAGGAAAGGCAACGTACAAATGAATTGTACATATACTGGCTTGCTACTGGGCTACGCAGAAAATGCAGTGATGAGTTAGCCCAAAGAAATAATTTATTAATTGCACTTTTAGAACTTAATGTCAACTAACGGAGGAAAAAAAAGTGACCACTGTTGAGTTTTCTAACATGTGCATCAGACCCTTTTCTCATGGCAGCTGTAACCAGTTATTCTACACTATTTGATGCTTTGTGGACACTGGCTCAAGCTGCACAGTTTGGAATAGGGTTCAGACAGGAGCCCCTCACAATTGTCAGGGAGATCAGAACCAGAGCAATCATAAAGACTGAAGATTATTTTTCTGGAACACGTGAGAGTCTGAACTAGGAATTAATTTTAGGTTCATTTTTCTGTTCTTGCCTAACTAAAAGCTGGGAAATGGTTCTGGTTCAACAAGCCTGGGAATACATCTCCAGCTCTATCATCTTGAGCCAAGAGAAGTAACAGGGATTTCTCAGGCTCCATATCATTACACTAAGTCGAGGCACATGAAAGTCACAGCCTGACACTCTCCAAGTGCACACAGAGCTGAGGAGAGGGCACAACAAGCCTCCTACAATATTGTCTTCATTCCTCAAATAACTGTACCTCATGCTGATATGCAGATGTGCATGCTGCTCTTGGACTAGCCATGCACAGTGCTCTCCACTACTGTTCCTCAGTACAAGTATGTTACTAGAAACACTACTTGAACTTACTTTTTAATTAGAAAAACAAACAAAAAATCAACTGAAAGCCAAATACTATGGAGAGACATAAATCACTGTTACATTACTAGATGACATTTTCACAAAATTGCCCTACGTGTTTCTATTGGAATGGAAAAAAACAATAATAGCTTTTAAAAACCATATGTTAATTTTTGTTTGTTTGTTTGTTTGTTTGTTTGTTTGTTTGTTTGTTTGTTTGTTTGTTTGTTTGTTTGTTTGTTTGTTTGTTTGTTTGTTTGTTTGTTTGTTTGTTTGTTTGTTTGTTTGTTTGTTTGTTTGTATTTACCTCACAGGTTATGCCTTGGAGAAAGGTATTTCCATCAGTTATTCAGTGACCTGTGGTCTCTCAGCTACAGTTCAACAGGTCAGTTCCTCCAACAAATTCTTTAGTATGGCCAGGCACGACTAGAGTTGACATTGGCATTAACTAGTATGGGGAGTTCGAGTTTGGGTTTTTTTATTGTTGTGGTTTGACTGTGTGGTGTTTGTTTTACCTTTTTTTTTTTTTTCCTGTTATTTTGTTTTTACCCTAAATTGGGGAAATAAATATACAATGAAGGTATTGTGGTTTGATGTTGGGTTTGGTGCTGTTTCAGTAAGCTTTTTTTGAGAGTACAACAAACAGACAAATTTATCCCATTTCATGCTACATCTAAACCAGTACCCAGTGAACTGCACCAGCATTTTTAATTCATTTATATTTGATTTTATTGTGAACATGAGTGTTAGAGAAGCTACTCTGCCTCTTCCAGGCAATGTAAGCAGATTTCAAGTGTTCATGTCTAACAGCTCTTACAGCTGGCCAGCCTGACTCTAGCAGGACAGAGGCAATAGTAACAGTTGATACTTTTCCTGTTGATAAAGGATTTATACCAAATATCCCCTACAGTGAACACACAGCAAAGCAACATTAGCAGGTACCACATGAAAATCTAATGCTTGTGCTTTAGAATAAGCTTTACATACCTATATTCAGTTTAATAATAGCAATAGCACACTGTATCAGCTGAATGGCAGGTCACCATACCTAGGGAGCCTAATACTAAATGTAATGAAATCCATTACACAGTTACAATTATTACAAAGCATGATTATTGCATACTGGATAAAGACAAGGCCAAATAAAGGGATGGATAACATCTGTATTCTGCATTATTCCTGGAGGCCTACATCAATTCATTCTCTTTGATTGCATTTAAAATTGCAAAGCATTTGGAACTTCTGCAGGAGTGTGATGCTCTCTGAAATCTCCTTCAAATGTAGCATGGCTGCAACTGCAGACTTTGTGATAGCACCAATCACATTAACCCCAGCATGAATTCTGGTGTGCATTCTGAAGATAAATTATCACAGTGCTTCTGCTCAGGACAAGTAACAGGATCACATACACACTAGTGGTGGCTGCCAGCAACCTCAAAACAGCAGCTGTGGTTGCATCCTTATATTCATGCCAAGTTACATCAAGTTAACAGCAAACTATAAGCTTTTCTTGTGGGCCAGGCAAGTATTTTTCCATTATTTAACTGTCTATGCCTAAGAAAGAAATAAAGGCAGGCCTAAGTTTTCCCTGGAGGTGCTTTCATTTACTACTATTTTTTATTTTCATGAAACTAGTATTGTAAAACTAAACTGAGGTCAGGGTCAGTGAATTACTGTCCCCAAAAGAGCTAAATACAATCCTGCCTCAAACAGCTCAAAGCCTAAATGGAGAAAGGCTAAATGTCCTTCCAAAGGTCACTCTGCAGAAGAGCTATAGCCAGGGCAGGCTTTTGTCTCCTCTCCTGTGGCAAAGCCACAAGAATGTGGCCTTTGCTGTCCTTTTTTCCAGCTGCCAGACTGTTCCTTACTACCAATCTGGGCTGAACTCCTGAGAGAACAACGGCAGCTTTACTGGAGGAGGGACAGCTGTCAGCACAGCTTGAGAAGCAAAGATTTGCTTACACACCTGTTTGATGCACAGCAGAAGGAACAAAATACCATAGGAACTGTTGGCCTGTGCATTTTTGAGTTATGCAAGTGTTTTCACCCTGGATGGAAGCAGTTTTGCTGTATTTAAGCAGAATATATACTGGGAAAAAAAGAGGCCAGAAGGCAGAAAGAACTGTCCTGACCCAGAGGACTTCCTCTCACAGCCTTTAAGGTGTCATTAAGACACCTACAGGGCTGACATTCCTGGGCAGCACTGCAGTGGCTGCAGACAGTGCCACAGCTCAAAAATAACACACTTACAGGCTCTGGAGGTGGGGGTGGAGGCGGCTCCTTGATCACCTGGAATAAACAAATAATGGAGAAATCTGAGACAATGGTAGGGTTCATCCATCTCAATACTATGTCCTCCCTCACAGATGAGTCATTCTGCTTCATTCCTCCCCATTCAATCCTCTCATTAGCCCCACTGAAAATAAAGTCAGATGAGATGAAAAATACCATATAATCACCAAGTTAGTGCAAAGACATTCTCTCAGAATCTACAGCTCTTGTGAACAAATTAAAGAAACCCCAAGCAATAAAACGAAAAAAAACCCTCTAAGTTTTGTCTCTAAAGAGGACTCTAACAGCTTCTATACACGAGTAAATCAATTCCATTACACTTCTATGCAGCAGGTTTCAAAGCTGGTCTAAAGAAGGTCTTGATCCCTACGGAAACCTAAGTCACATCCATGAGCTTATTTAAAATTCTCATTCAATGTAAAAATCACATAGGCCTTGAAACAATCAAAAACCCAGACGAAAGTAACTTCAACACACACTTTAAGCAAATTGTTGAATCAGGGGTTTACAAATATTACTTTTTTTAAGCAAGGTTAACCACCCACTCCAACACTTTAACTCTGTGCTTTGGCAGAGAATAGATGAAACCAAGTCAATAGAATAAAAAAGCTGTACTTACCACTGTGCAGCAAAGGGGCCAAAACCACCACAGAAGAGCCAGAGCCAGCAGCAGAAAGAGAATCAGAAGAGCAATGAAAAGGATGGTCCCAGTCAGCTGCAAGCAAGATGATTATTTCTGAGTTACTTTTGCATGTCTCAAAGAAGGCAGGAGACCAGAAGTTACACGTTTAGTCAGCTTTCCCTCACTATGAGGTCTCAGTAGATTGTGCAGTCAATCAGTATTATCATTAGGATCACCTGAAGTCACAAAACCAGGGAAACATCTCCTCTTTGCAGTGTGTTTATGTATAATTTATGTACAAAATCATGGTATGTTTATAGCCCACTAGAATCAAGAAGGTTAAACTTGTACACCACCCATTCTGGACAAGTCCCTTACTACTGTCAGAATGGGATTGCAACCTACATGACCACAGACTCTCATGTGTGCAGAGTAACCTCTGATTCCTAGAGATGCAGAATATGCACATGCTGATATTCAAAGAATGGGAATATTGGAGCTCAGACCTCATGGGTAACTGTTCACGTGTCAGTATCATAAAACAGAGCACAACCTGCTCAGTGCATCAGCTCCCAAGCCTGCCTGTGTTGCCCCTTGACTCAAACCACTCTCACAACCTTAGCCTAGGTGATTATCAAACCAGTCAGTAATGCTGTTTGTTCTTGACATGCTTCATAGGGTTTGACTATTTAAAATGGGTACTGTAATCATTATCTTAAGCATTTCTGATTCTTACATCCACAGATCTCTCTGCGGAGAACAGCGAGACACTGGGGATACAGAACTAAGGGTCTATACCTTCAAAATCAAAGTTAAATTTTGTTTAAAATTACTGGAAACAAACAAAAAAAATCAAGTGTTAACACTTGAAATTAGCTTTCAGAGCAACTGAGAATGGAAGAGAATCACAGCGCTGATTTTTCTGGGAAAATCTTGGTGGATCCTTTGCACTTGGAGCATTTAATATTGGTGAGTTCAGAAGAGATATTAATTCTCTATTGCTCTGATGACTACAGGAATGAGGTTTTGGTATGCTGCCTTGCTTCCTGCAAAGCACGTGGCTTTTGGAAAGTAAACATTTGTTTCACAGGGGCAATGGCATGCTGAGACATGCTCTATCCTTGGATTGTACTGGGCTCTGGAATATTAATTTTAGCTATGGTGTTTCAGCTAACTTTTTGGGGGTTTTTTAATATATACTGGGAAAAGAAACCTCTTCAATGGTAGATTTTCAAAATTTGAGAAGAGATTCAATTCACCAGAAACAGGGGTATCAGGGAACAGGAAAAATTTAGCAGGAAACTAGAGGAAAGCCTGGGGCTAAGGAGGATGTGAAAAGAGCTTGAAGAAAGGTCTGTCAATCAGGCTGAGGAAAGAGGAGTTGGCTAGAGAGGAAGCTGTAAGAGGTTTTCAAAGGATAGATGGGAAAAAGGGAAAGAAGCTAAATTCCCAAAGTGAATTCTATATGATAAAGTCCATGAGATTCATCTTATTAAATCTGAAACTACTTGCTAAATTTCCATGACACCAGAAACTGGTGCCTAGCCCCTTCTTACAACAGGGATTCCCTTCAGGCTCTAAGTGCATTTGTCTTCCCCTTAGGCAATGGAAAGGCTGAGGGTGGAAAGTACCAGCTGGTAAGGGCTTTGCAAAGTCTGGGTTCGATCATGAATGACTGATTGAAGTAGTACCTGTCTCTCTCAGGCCAGTTTCCAGAGCTGTCAGGAATGACACGTTCAATATGGGACTAACACAAACACAGCTCCTACTCCATGCTTGTAGGCAGGAAACCCAGTATCCCATGTCTGTGTCACAGCATCACCATCCCTACACTGCCCTGTGACTTTTTGTTACAGATGCAACAAACCCACCTGTTTTAAGATATGATACTTGGCTCATCTTCATTTGGCCAGGGAGCAGCTGGATTGCTCCAACATGTGCCAGACTCCCTGCTCAAACAAGTCCTGTTAGAGGACACTGTACCCAGCTGCAGTTCAGTGCTAAGCCCCCCTCTCTGGCCCTCCCATGGCCCCATGTACAATTAATGCACTGGAAAGCAGAGACTTGAAGAGAATCCCCAGTAAAGTCAGTTTGATGAGAAAAGGGTGACTAAAAATCAAGTATAACTTTAAGAAATATTGCTGCACTCCTTAAAAACAAATCCAAGCAGAGCTGCAAGGCAGTACCATTGCTACTGTTACTCCAAACACACATTACCTCCTTGTTTTGTAGCCTTTGTTCCCAGCCATTGCTTTTCCCATGCTAACTGCTAATATAAATTGCTGAGACATTTGCCAGCAGCAGCTCAGGAGCTGATGGCAGTAAGAAGCTAAAAGAGTGCTCTTTTAATGATTTAGTGATACAAAGCACCATAGTGAAGCTGGACTTTGAAAAGAAAATAGCAGACTTCATGCAGCTGAACAGAAATAAGCACGGGGATCACACAGAGGCTTTCGGATGAGTGAAGATACTTACTGTACAGAAAAGACAGAAGGACCAGCTGGGGAGGAGAGCTGAGCAGGCCAGCTGACTGCCACCCACAGAAAAGGAAACAGGAGAGGAAAGGAAATGGAGGGAGTCTCTAAAACGAGAAGAGTGAAATGCATGAAATTAAGACAAAGTTGGAAACTGAATGCCAACCTCCCTGCTTATGGGACATAACAGGGGCAAGACAGTATCTTTCTATCAGCTGCAAATCAGGCTTCCTGCCTCCTTCAATTCAATCTGCAAGAGACTGGTCGAAAACTGTCAGATTGACATGACTGGAGATTGGATTCCTCTTTTTATCCTAAGGCTGCCAAAAGAAAAAGCTTCCCCCATCCATGCTCTGGCCTTTAGGAACCCCGGTGAGGGTTGAGACTTCAGTCTTCATCAGAAATAGATTACATATGGGTAACTAAATGCACCAGTTAACACCACTGCAAACTTGAAAGGTTTTATTGTACCTGAGGTAAAAGAATGGAATTTAGTGTGAAAATATCAGTCCTCAATATGGAAAATTTGAAAGGAAGTTTCAGCAAAATAGAAATAATCCTATGAAAAAAAACAAACGTGTCTGTTATATTGTGTCCCTGCAACCCAGACTGTTCCAGCATTCTGGTGTGGTATTTCCCACTTTCATTGCTGCAAACATCAAAAAAATTAGATTTACAAGTTCCAGTTGCCTCTATCTGCATTCTTGCCCTTCTGTTCTTCAGCTGTCAAAATGGCCAACAATGATTACAAACCAATATGACAGCATTTGGCATAGGCTATAAAAGTCCTTTTGACACTAATAACAATGATACAAACTGCTATCAGGTACTTCAGCCAACTTGGTTTAGAGCACAAGCACAAGGTCACATATTTAATTACTGTACTTGCTCACACCAGCTATGGGCACTGCCTATTTTTACCCCACGCAAGGAAGACAACTATCTATTAATCAGTTTCCTAATTTTGCTTATTTGGTTCTAAAAATCTGATTTTGATAAAGGATCACTTCTAGCTGTTTGTCACTGACACTCCACCTGGTCTTTTTGACCATGTGATGCAGGACAGACATCACTGTCTTTTTCCTCTGTGGTCTTTCCAGATACAAGTCCTAAAAGTTGTACCTTTTACCCCAGATCCCATCAGGGACCCCAAGGCTCAACAGAGTTTCTCCCTGATGTTCCTTTGATCATTTTCTCAGATCTCCTTTTGTTAAGATCCTAGTTTTGAGGATCTCTCTCCTGGGGTAGAAATGGGCAGGGTGCCTCTTACTCTATTTTTTTTACTCAGAAAATCTATTATGGTCTATCCATCATCAATAACAATTTGATCTTAAGTAGGCCTGATTATTTTCCCAGGAGCTGCTGGGATGCAGTCAGTAGCAGTGAGGCAGAAGCTGCAGAGAGGTCACGCTCACTCAAGGAGGCTTTGCCCGAAGAACAACCATTTCTTTGCAAGGTCTCATGGTTCCTCTGTCAAGCCCCATTGGAATTACTTACACAATGTGTGCTGGTGATGCTGACAGAGCTGGAGATGAATGTTAGCCCGTTGTTCATGCTGACTTGTAGGAAAACCACCCTAGAGCACAAAAGAGATATGTTTATTTTTAGTGTTGCCTTTACACCCATCGTTACCTTTGCTCTGCCTCTGTTTTAACCATTGGTTTATGAGCTTGCATGGACAGTCCATCCTGTTGAGTCAGGGCATTTTCATGGCCTCAAGCACTTACCTGCATTTGCCTCCCTGCTTGCCCAGGAGCCACCCTTTTTATGTTACCTTAGTTGAGCTGGGACAGATGCCCTTTATTAAAAAAAACCCATCCCAGCTGGGGCAAAGGGCACTAGGACACTGAATCATAACAGAAAGCCTCAGATAATAGAAATACTACTGTAGACAGCACAAGAAACTTTAAGACTTTTTTTATTTTTTTAAAGAAACCCTACTGTCAATGTGTCAATCAGAATGTGTTCTTTTGTATCCAAGCAAATCCAGAACACTTGCACTGAGATCAAGAAGGGTAAAAACTCTGAAGTGCCAGTGAAATTCAAGAAGAATCTTCCCTAACCATTCTCCAATATCAGAGAAAGGGTCCAAGAGAGAGGAAAAAAAAAAAAAAGTAATGAAAAAAAAGACAACCCCCCCAAATTAATTTCCTTCAGCGACAAATACAAAAGGGATTGGAGAATTCACCTGTAGCCCCAGTACTGTATTTAAGCACCCTCCCTAGGGGAAAAGGTAGGGCATTGTTCCATGTCTCCCAGAAGTCTACAGGATTAAATAGGCTGAAAAATATCAACACTAGACACAGAAGAGTAAAACACAGGAAGCAACATACATAATAGCAGCCAAGGAATTCAAATCAGGCATCTCCTTTCCATCAAAATCAAAAGTTTGTCTTGAATTTAATTACCTTTTGGTCTGAAACAACAGGATATAGGAAGAGAGGAGGAATCACCATTCTGTGATTCTACGATATGGGGCCATGGTCCAAGAAGACCTTTGGTTAAACTGTGCTTTAAGACCCAACATTAAATAGAGCCATGCTGGTTCATACCAGGAAAGGATTTGACACAAAGGAGATGGCTGCAGTATGACACACACAGGAAAATTTATTAGCTTGACACTTTGGGCAAAATCCTGAGCCTTTGGCTCTGTACTGACACCTTCACCCAGAAGTCCACCCCCTCGACACAAGCAACACTCACTGTCCGGCGTCTTCTATCACTGGGGCAGGGCAAAGTAAGTAGGTATCATGAACAAAAGTCGGCTTTTCATCTGAAAGGAGATTAATATAACTATCAGGGATGAAAAAAACAAACTGTTTCAAGCAGGCCACCCCACTGAGAAGGGCTGACACCGATGACAGCCACTGATGAACTCAATGTATTGGCAAGTGCCAGTACTCCCCAATGGTGCTGATCACAAATCCAAATAATGGAATAACCATTCATGTTGATGCCAACATGATGCTATCAGGCTAGAGATACCACAGCTAAGAACTGGAAATTTATCTCTCTTCCTGACAGCAATGATCAGCCATTTGCAATTCAGCTTTGAGCAGTATTCATCATGTCTAGCTGAAAATTTATGTGCAAGCTCTACTCACACTGAATAGTCTGACCCCTCAAGATACTCAGGGGTTCAGAAATTTAGGGTGCAATTTTTGTCTAGGCATGTCCAAATACACACAGAAGAGAATCCAAGGAGCACTGTCTGAGCCCAAGAAAAGGGAAGGAAAGAGATGGGGTGGAGCTGAAATGGAAAAATGGGGAGAAAAAACCCAAACCCAAGAGATGGCTGGTCATTTACAGGAAACAGGCAGAGAGGGGCCATGACTGCTGTTATCAGGAGGATCTGCTCGGCACTAGCTGCTTCTCCTGAACCCAACCTCCCTTCTGTGGCAGCATCATCTGTAAACAGCCCACGTTTATAAGGGTTTGGTGCAGGCAGAGGCAAACACAAGGACACACATCTTCCCACCTCCTTGCGTTCCACTGCTCCATGATTCAGCAGTGTTAATCCTGTTGCCCTCAAAAGTCACATCCAGAAAGCCAAGTCCTATGCACACAGACAGGAGGCCCAGCAGTAACCCTGCACTGCCACTCCACCAGGAGTGTGTAAGCTGAGGCACAAGAGCAGGCACATCACTCCAGTGATTACACCTTAGCTCTGAATGGCCAGCAAAGCAATTGTGCTGCCAGCCTGGAGAAAGAGTGGTCTACAAGAGTCACACCCAAGGGAATAAAGGGCTGATAAAGGCTGCCATCTTAATTATATTTTTGAGGCTTTTTTAATATAGGAAAAATATATATTAATTAAAAATTATACTCTTTTTCTATAGGAAAATAATTAACTCAAGCAACAACAGATGTAAGGGTTGTTCCTTCATGCTTCACCTAATTTAAGCACACCTGAAGACAATTAATTTCCCTTCCTTGGCAGAGGTGAGGGCATGGAAATCAGTGATATGTTTTAGAGAGGGAAAAAAGTCAGCATAGATCAGCACCTCATCACAATATCTGTTGCAAACTTAACCCAAGGAAAACACAGCATGGTGTTGGAATGGAATCAAGAGTACTTTCCTCCTGTGTATTTCCAGGCCCAGGTCAGCACTCACTGTGTGAAGCCCAGCCAAGGTGCTAATGATTGGGGTCAGGAAAGAAAAAGCAAAAAGTCTGTCTAACTGATAAACCACAAAAACCAAATCCCAGTTAAAGCATATCTGTAAATGGAATAAATGCAAGACCACCAGAGCTGAGTGACTGCAGCATCAGCATAGACAACTGGGATGGGAAATGAAGGAGCAATTCATGGGTTCCCTCTTGTAAGTGAATTCACTGCTAGGGAAGCACCAGTCTGGCCACGACAGCATATGAAAGCCTCTACTGTGCTCAGGCCACAAGGGTAGCATATATGAAAAAGGAGCAGAGCTCCTCTCCCCACACCATGTTTCACTCTGCCAGACACACATGGCTTCTCAGGAATGAGAGAGGACTGCTGAGAAACTTGACACTCCATCTTTTTTTGGCCATTCTGTCCTTTGCCTGGCTGCTGAGACAGCAAACAAAAGACTCTGTTCAGCACAGCAATGACAGGGAGTTTCCATGTTACACAGTCACTGTGATGGGACCAGCAACTGGCGTCAGAGAGGAGCAGAGCATGCCTGGGAAGCATGGCTGTATGGCAACTGTCTCCTGAACTGGTGAATAAGAACTCTGAAAACACCACCAGGGGATCAAGATAGCAACATTTCTTTTTACTGGTGATGAATAAGGGAATAGGAAGCAATTTTAAGTTTCCATCTTAAAACCTGATGCCCAGTCCTCTCTTGCTGCATGCAGCAGCCATGTGCATCACTACAGCAGTGCTAAGATCACTGTGCAGCAGCATGTCCTGTGCAAGCACTCACTACACAATGCCCACAGCTCACTGCACTGAATAAGGATGAACTGCAAGCTTCTTTGAAGTGCACACATCTACCCCAGCTCCCTCTCATATCTGCTGCAAGGACTCCCCTGAACATGGATGAGAATTGAGGTGACACAGCAATCAATGCACCAGCCTGCAAACTTACTGATGGTAAGGCTGTCGTTGAGTTTGAAGCTGCAGAGTACCTGGTCGATATTTCTTGCATGATAAAAGCCGTTGCCTCTTACCACAACTTGAAAGGATTCTGTAAGCAAAAATACAGAAGATTTATGATTTATTTATGAGAAATAACTCAAGTACAGCATTTCTGTTCAGAGTGACCTGAATTAAAGCATGACAGTTGCTGTTCTCTGCCCAGTGTCTGAAATGAAACATCCATACAGACACTCCCTCTGCTCAGAAGCAATGTCCAAGAGTGCCACAGTGGCATTAGTGCTTCAGAGTCTTCTCTGTCTCAAGTCAGCTCCCACAAGTGTATCACAGAACTGCAATGCCTTAAAGGTGCCATAGTAAAATTAAGGCTGACTTGACTGATGTTATCTCATGGTTCCTCCATGCTTTTAGGACAGACACCTTTGCTAACCACCTGTACCAGTCCTTCGCCCTAATCTTCCTGGCAGATGGCACTAGACTTTCAGCAGAGCTCTGTTCAGGAAGATGCTGACAGACAGAACTCCCCTCCTAAACCTCCTATGATCAGAGAGAAAGCTTTGCCTCTGGTACAAACCCTGGGAAAAAACAGTGCTCCTGCCCATGCAATAACTGAGTCCATACACAGCCCCACTAAAATCTGCTCTGCATTGGAATATCTAAAGATCCAGGCACCACCACTTCCTTTGTGCTCTTCCCTCACGTCCCTGCTCCAGCAGCTGAAACCACCAGTGCCACAAGGAGAGACTTGTCACAACTTTGGTTGCTTAGTCCTGATAGAGAAGGCACCTCTGATTTTTGACATTATTGTAATAAGCAACTATGATTTGTTCATGGAAGCAGCAGAAGCCTCAGCAGGTTTGGGTTTTTTCACAAACATTCCAGTAGCCTTTTTACTGACAAAGCAGTTTTGCATTTGAGTAAAGCCAGTTCAGGAAGGGTACTATCAGAAGGGAGATCCCAACTGCACATGCCCTCTACTACTGGCACCACTGATCATGTTGCAGTGTACTGAGCTTACTCATAAGCCTAGAAAGTAACTCTGTTTATTGCTAGAGAGATCAGTAATGCCTGTCTGAGCATCTACTAGAAGTAAAAATGTGCAGAAGGGAAGGGATAGAAGCAAGCAGAGGTAGGATTGCTGAGTTCATGTATATCGTGAAAGCACCTGGTGTCACCATACCCTGTACTGTGAGAGACAGGAAAGGTCACTTGAGGAAGAAAAGTATTAAGGAATCTGGCTTTGTTTTCTCAGCTTCTCCCCAGCAAGCTTTTAAAGTTACTCCTTAGTAACCTACATAGTTAGCACTTCTTCTCAGAGCTCTAACAACACAACAATTTGCTATTCTTCCCTGCCTTTTACTGTGCACAGGTGAAGTCCAACACAGAGCCACAGTCCCCTTTCTGCTAGGGTGAGCCTGAATTGCCAAACTAGGCACAAGATGCACTAGGAAGGGAAGTGGCAAGGGAAACTTCCCTCTAGGACACAAAAAGCCATTGTGGCTGCTATACTGACCACAGAGATAACATCTTTAATGCAGGCAGGTGGACAGATATGTTACAAATTTGCTCTGTCCCCAGTACACTTTTGAAACTCCCTTTTGATACTGCACACAAGCAGCCAGCTGACAGCTGAGACTGCTGGCACACAGCAAGGGAAAGCACAGAAGTTGCACTTTCACACATGAATTTCCTACTTTAACTAAATCCTCCACAGGGCTCTCACACCAGCCTCTGAGCAGCACTTGAGACCAGCCCAATACAAGGGGTATAACAGCACAACACAGGATCTATTAGTCTTCAAGCTTCACATTAAAAAATATGAGTAAATTATATAATACTCCATTAGCACCAAGTAAAACCATGAACAGGTCTACATGCATCATTATTTACACTTTGATGAGAACACTAAAAAGGAGAGCAAAACAACATTGGTAGGATTGAGGGGAGCAGTACATGATATTTAACGATATGATTCGGCTTTTAGCAACATTCCATACAAGGCACTGCCATGTTATGATGCTATTTGTATGCCTTGGAGGAAGGAATTGTTACTGGATAATGCTACATGAGGCCCAAAGAAGGCTGAAATACATTCAGCCTCATCTGTCTGCACTTCATTATCAAGTTAATGCAAGTCAAGCTAGCACAAGGATGTGGAATGATTTACTTTTCTGTACAAACAGCTTGTTTTTGTCAAAAACTCACTCACTGCCATTATCACTGTATTGAGATCTAATGCAACTCCAGGTGAATTGGACTAGGGCATTTACAAATTATAATCATGCACTGGAAACCCACACTCTGGTTTTCATCGTGGTAACTTGTTCTAGAGCAGGGAAAAACTGGGTTGACAAAAGACACAGGGGACATGGGAATCAAAAGACATATCGGGATGAGAAAAAGAAAGCATCCACTGGAGTGCATTTTGAAATGAAAAATGTGCTTAGGTACTTTACTAAAGAAAAATGATAAAATCTGAGATCTCAATGAGCCAAATACACAAATCCAGCATCAGAATTTGGCCTCTTTTTAATGGGAAGGGTTATACATCCTGGTTCTCACTGGGGTTAACGAGCAATGTACTGTAGGGCAGATTCATCCACTTCTTCAATAAGAGTCTTGAGTTACTGTTAGTCAGATTCATGCCTTGACCCATTCCACATCTAACCCAGCTGCTATACTGAGAATTATGAGCATCTCCTTTTTTGCCAGCCGAGCTGAGAGTCATGACCAGCCCTGAGGGCAACTGGGCCTCTGCCCACCCACCCGAACCACCTGCCTGGGACCACACATGGGCAGACTTGCTTGTAACCAGCCCACTTCACGGTGGCTTAAACACCCAGCCAAGGTGACAATTTTTCAATCTCAAATTTTCAATCTCAATTTTGGATTTTAAAAGAAGCTTGCTAAAACAAAATTGCATTTAATTTTTTTTCTTCCTCTTCTCATGAATTAACGGCCTTAAAAGGCAACAATCACAAAAGTTTAATTGGTGGCTGTTTCAGTGGCTTTAAAAAGATGCCACAAGTAAGAAACTTTCAACACAAGACATCAGAGGTAAAAGCCACATCCAGAAGTTTAATCTTGTCAGGACAGTTTACCTCTCCTGCCGTTCTTTTTACTGTGACTCCACTCTGCTCAGTCAATCATGAACAAGTGATTGGGTAGTAACCTGTCCACCAAAACAAGCTGAAAATATACCAGACTTGCAGGGCAATGTAAACAGCTGGCACTGGGTTTGTTGTTGCTGCTCAGAAGCCTGAGCCCACGGTTGCTCTGGAGCATTAACATGTTCTGGGTGATGCTCTGTTGAAATGGCTAATTCCATTTAATTTTGCGCCCTGGCTCTGGCTGCGTCCTTTTCTTCCTTAGTTACTGTCAGATCATAGATTGCAGCTTTTGACAAGACAGCGAAGGGAAAAAGGTCAGCACTGAAATAACCGGGCGGCGCTGGCAGCGAGATGGTAGGTTGAAGCTGGTGTGCACTGGCTGCGCTGTCGGCTCCACTTCTCTGACCCTGATGAGAAGCTGACTGCTTGCATCCACACCTGGTGGTTGATGTGGCCAGTAGGATGCCACATCCAACAAAACCTTTCAATCACATCCACGTACCATAAGCATAATCAAAGCAATGATGCTGTCAAACAGGATATGAGGCACCTCTGATGCTGCACTGATAGCCTGTTTACAGGCCGCATGTCTGGGTCGCTTTAAATCAGAGCGAACACGAAGGACCCAGCTACACTGCTCCACATTGGGGACAATGAATTTGCAGGGTCAAAAAGCATTAAACATCAGATAGCTGTCACAATATGACGAGATCAGTTTGTAAGTGGATTTGCCAGATAGCTTCGTCACAGCAAGCCAAGTCCCAACTGCAATTGTCAACACATAGAAATTGTTCCATTAGCATTTTACTCTGGCAAGTCAAAAATGAAGCCAAGATCACCAGCAATCACCAAAGCATTAGTAACTACAAGAACACTTCACAAGGAGTGGCTCCGACCCTGCTTTAAGCCCTGATCATAACTTGTTTGCATTGAGCCACACAAAACCCTCATGAACTCACAGCAAATTGTAAAAATTATTAGCAATGCTAAATAAAGGCTTAGCCAATTACCACCTCCCCACTCAGATAAGTTTCATACAAAAAGCATGGACAGACACACATTTCAAGGCTGTAAACAGACAAGTATCTTTGCTGGAGAATGTGACAATATATTGCACTCTCTCCAAAGTTCCATTATTTTTCAATTATAATTTTGAAATGAAAATTTCGATTATGTATTTAAACAAAAAAACATTCCTAACCTAAAAGAAGAGAAATGGTGAATTTCTAGCAAATGTTATGTTCTAATTTTCTGCCAGTGGGTACATCCAGCATGCAAGTGTAGATATATGCCGATGCAGGTTTCAGCGGTTAAATATCTTGACAGAACAATACATGATCAGTAAATTATATCAGTAATTACCTAAATTTAAAATGCATAAAAATTCTGACATTAATGCAAAAAATAATGAAGCTTATGAAGTAAATTCCAAATGAAGCACATTAAAAAAGTAAACCTCATTACATATAGAGTAGTGCTGTAACTGTCCAGCAAACTGAACTCAGGATCTGGATTCACACTACCATGAAAGAAGTTGTTTAATCCCAGGAGATTCCTTCCAGGAGACAGTGGTGCACACAGCTACACAGATTAACCTTCAGCTATGTTGAGGTAAGTCAGATAATAAAGGACAATAAATCTAAGAACAAATGTAAATATTTGTAGCCTCACGCTGTAAAACCTCTTGTGGGAGGAAGTGCCAGCTGTGGCTTGTGGGATAATAATAAATGATATTGCAGGCCTGATTCTTAGTGCTAAAGACTTTAATATTTTAAATACAACAGTATACAGAAAGTGTACATCATGTGGAGCAGCAGCTTTGGCTCCCTCCCATTTTCAGCTCTCTACTGCTACAAACAAACCTTCAAGCAGGTGAGATTGGGCAGCAAAGCCTCACCATGTGCCAGCCCTTGGTCAACAGGGACAGAGCAAACCTCAGAATTTAAGTGAAAGAAGTGCTCCTGTCTCGCTGCATCAGCAGCACAACACAGAAACTGACTCTGCCCAGCTTATATTGGTCTTATTTGAAAGCCACAAAGACAATGGAAATTTCTACAGATCCAAGTAAGGTAACAGTATTGTTTGGGGCTTTTTTTAAGGGTAAAATATTTTTAAACTGTACTTGTGGAATTTTAATTGCATTTGTCATAAACATTTTACCTAGCAAGCTTAGCAAAAAATGAAGTGGTTTGAACACTTTTCCTTTGGGAAAAAAAAAGAAGAAATTTTACTATTTTTGATGAAATATATTAATTTTGTTGAAAGAATTTTTTTCTTGAGAATTTATTTTCTCAAGTACTCCATAAAAATATTTCCAACATTCCATTTTGAAAACATTGTTTCAAATTCAACTTTTCAATATTCTTAACATTGTGCCAAACAATTTCAAGAATACTACTGAAATCCCTCCTATTGGAACACTCACATTTTTATGCAGCTAAAGGCATTTTTTGTTGAACAGGACAGCTTATAATAAGCTTTGCACAAAAAATTGTCAGGTATACATTAACTAAGCAAAAATAGGAAAGTATCATTATGAAATAAAAAGCCTTAAATGCCAAAGCTTTAAAACCGGGTTTTTTTCTAATCAACTCCACAGTATTTTTAAAAGTAAAATCATTGCTTTAAATTTTCCACAGATGAGATTTTACATCTAGTCCACAATAATATACTGAGGAATAACTGAAGAGACACAAGGATGTTTCATGTTAAATTGAAATATTCAGGGTAAGATTATATTGTGATTGACATGTGGAAATGAAGAGTGAACATTTTTTCTTCTGTGATACTAAATTTTTCTTGAGTTTCATATTTTATGTTTTCAAGGTCAGCTTTCATGCATCATTGCCATTTTTTGTGTGCTCCTTTTTACAGTGTGCAAGGAAATGAACACAAGACACTAACACTAGAGCTAAATAACCATGCTGAAAACTGTACCTTCCAGCAAACTTATGGTGTCACTCTTACTCTGCTGCAATAGCCTCTAAAGTAGAAAAAACACAGCAAGAGAATTGCTAGCATAAACCAGAACAAATCCAAGTTAAATATACTAGACATGAAAGGCATGAAATTACCAACAACTCCTCTGGGTATCCTTCACGTTTACCATAAAGAATAATAGTTCTCTCAAATAAGTAAAACATTAGCATTTTGGGAAACACAAGAGAGATCTTGGCCTATGCAGCAAATTATATTTGGTTCAATAAACCTTAAATTTCTGTAAACGTTTTGCAAAATCTTGTTCTAACTGCTGACAAGTCCTAGCAGATCCCAGGAATGCAGTTTCCCCAGAAATTTGTGAGATATTGCCTTTAGACCCTAAAATACCTCTGTCAGTCTGGTTTTACATTACTTTTCTTGTCTCTCTCTCTCTCCCCCTCAGATTTTATAAAAGGTGGTATCCTCAATTTGCTGAGTGTTGCCTCTGTCAGATCTCCAAACTGGTCCTCAGCCACAGCAGCTACATGTTTATTGTCAGACTGTTTTTCTCCAGCTGAGAAGGAACATGTAGGGCTTTAGCCATGGCCTGAGAGGATGCTCCAACACATCCACAGGCTTCAGCTCCAGTACCACATCAGGTAGTTACTGACATTTCATCGGTGTCATTCATTTGCCTTTAACACACTGTTCTTGTGGAAACTTACCTCCTGCACAAACACTGGATGGTTCAGCCGCTAGGATCTCAATGCAAGACTTCTTCAGAATCTAAAAGATGTAGATAAAGGTGTTTTTTGGCAACCATTTTCATCTATGCTTCATTAATGCAGGAAAGGGCACCCTTTACTGTGTTTCAGAATTTCCAACTTACTGAATCAATGGTTCCTCTTAGGGCATAAAAGCCTCCCTTAACTGGAAAAACATGATCGATGCTGTCAGCAATCGTTGACAGCTGCAAAGAAAGACAATCATAAATCATGAGGAAAACAAAATTACAGTGAACAAAACCAGGCCCTTTCATACTTGCTAAAAGACATCACAGTGACATGAAATGATTTATGCCTCAAGTAATTAAATAAATGCCTTCAACTGACGCTGTTATTTGTGCAGCAGTACAACAGAAAAACACAAGAGAAAACAAACAAGTTACCTGAGTTTCATTGAAATCCTTCACTCCAACACAATAAACAATAGCTCCAAAGTTTCTGGCTCTGTTGGCCTAAAAAACCCAAGAACTGCCATTAAGCACAAAGCTGTAGAATCAGAGGAGTCAGCAGTAAATGTGTACAGGTTTGACACAAATTACTTTGGATAAGGATACCAGTGACTTACTTCTTGCTCTGCATAATAAAACTGAGCGTCTTGCAGCTCCCCGTCCGTCAGGGCAATAATCACACTGGCGGTGCGAACCCCTGCACGGAGAACAGTTAACTACAGACTGCACACGTGACACACCACAGCAGTGCAAACAAAGTCCAGAGAGAGGCAATCCTTTCTACTGACAAATAAATACAAACCCGTAAGGCCAGACTCAGCCTGACTTGTATGGACTTGGTGCTACACCAGCTGAAGGCCAGATGCAAGGCGTGCAGTGAGCCAAAACCTGCGCACCTTCACGTCACAAGCATGGCTGGAGGGGAGTGCTGCTCTGACAAGGCCCACACACCGACTTCTCTGTTCTGAATAAAACAGAGCAGCTACCAAGATTACAGACAGAACTTTCACGTGCAGAACTGACAAAATGGGTTCCCAGAGAAGGAGAGGTTTCCTCTCTTCTCTTGACAAACTTGTCTCTACATAAACATTGTCCAGAGACTGTGGCAAGAGATAGCTCTGCAAAAGGAGCTTTCCTGCCATCCTACATTTCCCTCCAGCAGGCTTTGAAAGAGCAGCCCTATTGAACATGGCATGAAATGGGCTTCTACAGGGAGGTCAGTCCTACAGTTCTCAAGCAACAAGACCTTCCACTGACACTCATAGGAATTCTGAGCATATGAAAACCTTAAAATCAGGTTCATTAGCAAAAAATCATGCATTGTGGTACAACATTTCATATCTCATCTAAAAGTAAAAATGTTGCACAGACTGCAGAGATTTATATATGTAATGCAGTATGGAATACAATGCTACCTAGAAAAATGCAACCTGTTAACAAAATTAAACCAAATTAACATGCAAACTATGGTTCAACCAACCATTCTGAATCCATAGTTCTTATGCGAAGTAACCAATACACATACATGTTACTTTTAGGCAAGTATTTGTTATTTTTTCAACATAATCTGTTACAATTTCAAGTGTCTTCCTCCATATTGTCTGAAATTGCAGATTGATTACTTCTGACAGGTTTCTTATGCCACGCAGTCCTTCCCATGTCATGTCAGACACAGACATAAGTCTTAAAAAAATGACCTGTAACTTGGGGGAAAAATAGCTTGGATTCAAATTTTTTTTTTTTGTTTTGTTTTGTTTGTTTTTTTTTTTTTGTGCTCAGTACCCTTGAAAAATGCTGAAAAAACCTAGAGATCTTATTTTGTTTTCTTTTCAATGCTTGTTTCTTCTAAGTAGTAGTTTAGCTTCTAAGTCCAGATCTCATCTACTCGTTTTCCTTCCTAATTCAATTTAAAGAATACTTGATTAATTCTCAGCTATACGCTATGGAGTAAAATTGTTTTCAGTTGGAAACAACTTCAGGATCCCTGATTTTACTGGCAGAAATGCTGCAACACTGTGCAGAGCTGCTGCTCCTACATTCACAGCCTATCTCAATAAAAAGGCACCGACCTGTTTCTCCATCTTCCAAAGAGACCATGAGCCCACGAATGAGAACCTCTCACCAGGGTATGAACTAGGCAAGTCTTGTTAACTAACTAGGTCTTATTTTGGCACAGACAAAACCCACAAATACACTTTCCTCTCAAAACTTAGTGAAAATGCACGTTAGCAACTCAGAATCTGAACACAAATCATTCATGCTGACGCAAAACTCTCATTCACACCTACACTAATGAGAACAAGGATGTGTGACCACAAAGAAGAGAGGTCTGAGTGCATCAGGATGGAAAGGACCAGGAAAATGTGGGTATTCTCAGCTCCTGGGCGCAAGATGGGCAGCTCTGGCTGCTATGGCTTGGACTGCATTCTGCAGTGGTCAGATCTGGGATCATACTGGTCTTCTCTGATCTCAATAAGCCATGAATCATGCGTTTAGAAGGAGGGCTGTAGTCAAAATGGAATGTGGTATTGCATAACACCACTGCTTCTCCAGTACTTCTTTCAGCGGGTTTACTGCAGGTCATAGAAAGAACTACAGTCCCTGTCTTGCCAATGCAGATATACAACATGAATGATACACAACACATACCTCCATAGGTTTCATGGTAAATTTGCTCATTTGCCTGCAATGAATTGTAGAACATGGTTAGCTCTTAAGTATACCAGCAGCAAGTAAGCAAAGTTTGTATGTGTAAAATAAAGAAAGTAGGTACTGTGATGTGTACCCTTTTAAATCCTTCATGCATGAACGTGTCTCCTCCAGGCAATTCTTCCTTAAGAATGTCGAGTCCTCGTCTTATGGCTTCCCTTTGGATTGAAAAAAACCAAACACAAATAAAAAAAAATCCCAGGAGAACATTTTATTAGAAGTTATTTTCTTCTTTTTTTGAGATATTCCTGTACCACAGCTAGATTATGCAGCCTGTCAATCAATTGCACAGAGTGCATACACATCAGCTGGAACATTGGTTGAACCAAGATCTTTTTTCAAATTCCACAATTTATCAGCCTAATACCCATGGAGGCACAAAACCAGACATAGGGTACAGCATTGGGGTAACATATTTTAAACATGGAATTCATCCCTGCTTCCTCACTCTTGCATATTCTCAGTCAGGATAAGATTGAATTAAAGCCAATGCCAGATATTAAACTTTAACAAAACAGTTTTCGCTATTAGTTTCAGAGTTTGTTCTGTTGTTAAACAGAACAAAACAGAGTTTAAAAGCTGATAACCAAAAGACCCTGATCCTTGACAAGGGCTTTCATTATATTAATGGAACACAAGGCACAAATATTCAACAGATAAGACACAGGCAGTTCACACATCAGCTCCAGATGCCATGGGGCAGCGTTTCTTTAAGAGACCAGTGAGAACCTTTCTAAACTCCATTTTGCAACTGGGTACTTCAGGTGACACAACCTAAAGTGCCCAGTACAGGAGTACCCAGTACAGGAGTACCCAGTACAGTACCCATACAGGAGGCTATATGGGATGAATGTTAAAATCAGGAGCTTGGATTGGGTCCTTAGGGATTCAAACCCTAAAAGCACATTTTTACCCTTTTGAAACATAAAATGTGCTAAAAAGGCACACAGTGATCCATACAGAAAATGGGATTTTAGGACAGGGAACACTCTAATACCATGTTCAACAAATAGACAGGGTGTTCATGTCTACTTTCCACCTTGCAAAGAACAAATTCACCCAGGGAAAAGTAAGCAAGATTGAGCTCTGCCACCAAGATACACGATGGAGACCTGAAACAAAACTCAGGGGAGCCAGCAGAAATGCAAAAGACCTGCAGGGTATTTGGCTTAGGATGAGTTCCTGGTGTTTTTTCTGCTGCAGAGTTCCTACTATTTTATAGGGTGCCTCATACTATTGAGGCCCTCTCACACTGACAGCAGCAGCAGTACAAGTGAGGGCTTTAAGCTGAAATGAAAGAAAATACTTAGAAACACCTCAATGACAGGGATTTGTATGTGTAAGGAAAATAAAATATAAAAAATAATGTTTTGGGGGCTGGGGATTTCTTGTGTTGGGGATGTTTTCGGCGGTGGTTTGGGGATTTTTATTTATTTGTTTTTTAAAGAAAGAGAATTTGGTTGTGAAGTTGGCAAGCAGAATTTTTTTTCTTACAAAGACTGTCACTTGGCTTTGCAGACCACCCCTGGCACGGGTGCTGTTTGCAGGCAGTCCAGGAAAGGGGTGCCTGTACAGCCTGGTGAGGTCCTGCTCCAGCACTGGGGACAAGCAGCTGCTGGTGTAAAGGTCAGGGCTTTGAGTCCCTTCCAAGGGCACTGGGGATCTCTCATACACTCCTCTGACCACCAGTCCAGGGTCTGAGATCTCTTCCACAAAAACTGTCCTTATCTGGGGGATAGCTGGGGATAGCAAACATGGACCTGGATCCTCAACTGGAAAGGAAGTTTCTCCCTGAAATACCACAGTAAAGAACAGACAGCCCGGTGCTGCCTTCCTCTTACAAAGCTGAAGGGAAAATTGAAATTGGACACCCAAAGGCCTCCTAAGCCCTCCTCCAGTTGGGAACTGGAGGATTTCAGCTGGTGCCACACCAAGGACCAAGACAGGCCTCCAAACTCTGGGTGTGGAGCCACTCGCTGTTTGAGAGGAGGGATAGAGGGTATTTCTGGAGGAATGCTGTGGGAGGTACTTGCCTGTTCTCTGTTAGTTTCATGATCGTAGTGCCTCGTGAAGAGAAAACAATGAAAGACATCCGCAACATTGGACTGAAAGAGAAGGACAAGCCAGATCCATGTCACACCCATTACTTCAACAGAAATTAATTTGCTAATAAGCACTGAACAAAAAAATAAATTATGTACAGGAAATTAAAGTATCATTTAAAAAAACTTTTACCTTATGAACTTCTCAGCTAGGCTTTCCACAAAGGAGTAAATCTCAGTCCAATGATTCTTCACACTTCCAGACCTGCATACAAAGCATAGCTGATTACATTAAGCTTTCTTTGCAGTGAAATTTCTTGTTCCACTTTGAATTTTAAGCCTGACCCACTCCAGAGGTGGTTAGAGACACAAATTACATAGAGTTGTGTGGAAAGCTGTAATAAGAACCAGGATGACAAAACCCACTGACTCAAAGACAAGCAGTAAGAGGCCTGAAATGGTTTACCATAAAATCTTGAAACAAACTCAGTAACCCTTCCATTTGCTTTTGTTCCTTTTATAACATAAAATATAAATATTTTCTTACAGTTTAATTAATTTTGATTTCATTATATTATCTGATATCAGTTTATTTGCTTTCCTAGAGCACAGCTCTGCCCTTGCACTACACAGAAACTCTTGGCCGATCTTCTATTCTCCCAGAACGAGTGGGAGAATGTTTCCATGAATTACTGTTTGTTTCAAAAGAGAAAACTTTTGAAATAATTCTGAAGGGAAAGGCAGTGCTCCTGCCTAATTTGCTCGACTAATGTTCTGGGCAGTCAAGCCCTGGGTCCATTTTGGATTTCTTGTAAAAACTTGGACAACTTAGTTACATGCAGAAGACTTACACATCCATGCTGCCACTTCCATTATATAAAACTACATTACTGGCACTGCCTGGCTTTTTTTCTGCCAAGTCTTAACAGGGACACCCATATTCTGATGGGACTGAGGCCTCAAACAGAGCCTTGCACACAGCAACCCTACAGTAAATTATAGATTTCTACCACGTTGGTCTATACCATACACTTCCAAGACACTGAAAAGGCTACAAACCATGAAAGTCAATGGTTTTAAAAGCTCTCTCTAGGACTATGGTTATGAAAGAATGACCCATTTGCTTTCCTTGCTTGCTGAACTTATCTATCAGTTGTCTTAGGCAGATAAAATGAAAGAAAAATAAATGAAACAATGGCACACACACAAAATCACAGGGGCTTAGATATAGAACTAAAAAAAAAGTTCTGAAATTCAGCTACAATAAAGCAGTAGGATTCCTCTACCGGCTGTTAAGCATTTTTCTGTTTAAAAATTAACAAACAATTACATTTTACAATTCTCTGTTCTACTATGGGCTTTCAAAGCAATCTTATGCCAGTCACTCCTGCCCTTGTATGTCAGACACAGAAGACCACGTGTGCAGTGCAGGATGGCACTGCCTGCCCTGCAGCAGCGCTGCTGGAATGGAGAAGGGCAAAGATAAAGGGACAAGGACCAGAGGAGTCTCCTGAAATACATAAACTAGAATAAATTAGCTTGTGTAACCCTGTGCTTTCATGCTGCTCTTCTGGACAACTGATGATTCATTCACAGAACAAAGTAGTTATCCAAGAATGAAGAAATTTCCAGGCAGCAGGGGAGGGCAACAAAACACTGGGGACTTCTCAAACTAGGGCTCTGGATCCTCTGTAGTCCCCAGTTTATATGTGCTATGCAACAACACGTTTATCATTTGTGAACAGCACCAATCAAAGGTGCTGGCACTATTTCCAAATGAACTCCATCAACGCCTACAGTTCTCCAGGATTTTTATGAAAGTGCCAGGCTAAATCTCTAAACATGATGAAGTCAAAGAATTCCTTGAATCTATCCAAAATGCATCTACTGCTCCCAAACTTTAAAAAAATTCGTTCCCCTCCCCTGAAGCTGACACTTTCAATTTAATTCTGAGTTTGCCATCTGACTTAAATTCAACTCCTGAAGTTTTCTATGAAGTCAATTCCCCTCACAGAATAAGAGTTTCTTACTTGGAAAAGACCGACCTATTTTACATGAGGTATCAGGTTTCTACTGCCAGCTGCAGAGGCACTGATGCAATCCAGAAAAGAAGTAGCAGAGAATTTTCTTTCGAACTGCAACAAACCAACATTTCCAGTACTTTCGTAGGATTGTCAGAATTACTTTTTTCTCCTTTCTCTCTTTGTGGTTTGTTGTTTTTTTTTTCCTTCCCTTGGAAAGGGTACAGCCAGCAAGAGAATTGACTGCAATAAATCAATAGGAGCCCCTCCTTGAAAAGCTAGGGAGGTCTGTGTCATGGATTAGTCCTCACAGGACTAATGTTCTGTGCTCTCAGAGTGCCCAGCTCTACATCACAGAGCTACAGCCCTGCAGAGCCCACTACCTCACCACAGTACTGGGTGTCCTTCACCCCTAAGAGGAATTCTGCACCCACATGTTGCTTACCAGCTGGGAAGTGTCAGAAGTGTCCCAATCTATCAACAGGGAAAAGTCAAGGCCAGACAAAAATACCAGCAAGAAAATGTTAGTTTCAAAATCCCAGAGGGAGTACCAGTGAAGTGGTCAGCATTTAATCACTCTCCCCACACCATGTTCCTCCTCGCCCAGGTGTCATCTCCCACTGCAAATGGTGTCAAAATGCCATCAATGCCACTCATGTCAAACCCCTCATGAACACCACTGGGAGTGGCCTGGCTTATGGAAGAACCTGATTTCTCCTCCCTCTCACCCAAGCTTCCCCCTATATCCCCTCCCTCTCACCCAAGCTTCCCTCTCTATATCCCTGTTTGTAAACCTATTTGTAAAGGACTTTTATTTGCCATTTTGTGTGTGTGTGTTTTTGTGTGTGTATGTGTGCGTATATATATACACACACTTTGGAGGCCCCATGGGTTTGGCCTGATCGTTTTGTCTGTTTGCCCAGACCTCATACCACCAGCAATGCCAGTTTTAAAGGCAGATAAAACAAAAAATTACAACAATAAATTATATACTAAGTTGTTAAATGTTGTCAAATATGAGTTCCACTGCCCCACACTACTGAAAATCTTGAGCCCTTTCACTGCCTTTGGAATCTTATTTTCCACACTGCAGAGTCACTGTTACTATCATCATAAACTAACTTGTTGCCCTTTGTGGCTGGATCAGACTAGGAGAATGAAGCATGCCAAAGACCAGCACTGTGCAGTAAAAGCACTGGGGTGCAACACACTCATCAGCATCTGGGACAAGCCATGGGGAAGTGACACAGACAGGGAATCTTACGTATCCTGATGTGGAGGTTTGTACCAGTAGGTCCAGCACAACAGCACTGTGGCTGTTTGCAAAAAACAGAAAGCCTGTGCTGCAGCCAGATCCATCTTGCAGGCCCACACCTCTGAGATTTCCTGTTCTCAGCCATCAGCTACCTGGTTCAGCCCCTGACATCAATCAAAGGCTGCCACCACCTTGCTGGGCCCTGGCCTTCCTCCCTGCACTTTCCCAGCTGAAGAAGCCCAGCCAGTCTAATGCTCTCTGAAAGGAGTGAGGCATCACAAGACCTCTGTGGATAGTGACCCACAGCTGGCAAGCAGTTTGGGTACCTTTCAGGGTCAAGGGGGATGGTGAGGCTTTAGTCCTCTGAGGTGACATAATTCTCATGGTGAAGGAAAGTACACAGCAATAAAGAGCTGCTGTGGGCAGCTGGAATGTTCCAGAAAGCATCTCAGAGCCTGTTTCTGCTGTTGCTTTCACTGAGGTTAACCTGGGACCAGAGAAGTAGCAAAATTTCCCCAGGTTTATACCTATGCAACTGGGACCAGAATTCAGCCCAAGTGAAGTTAAAAAAACCCCAAAAAAGCAAAAAAACAACCCATGGAAGCCATTTGTCTTGAGCATGCTCCCTGCTCCATGAGCTCTGTTCCCATTACACACAAGACAAAGGGAAAAGTCAGCAAACCACAATACAGGAAAGAATGTCCTCCCGGCCACATCAGAACTGGGCTCGGAGGAGCAGCTGCTGCTGCAGCTCCTGCTGCTGCTGTTTTCCTTAATTTTATATTGCTACTGCTTGATCGGAGGGGAAAAGAGGAGCTCAGTGAGTATTTCTGGGGGTGGAAGGAAGTGATGTGATTCCAAGGCTTGAGTACACTCCTGCCAACTTTGGAGTGATTCCTTCTGGTTTAGCAGAGTTCTATATCAGCATGAAACTCCTGAGCATGTTATAATTGTGCCTACCCAATCTGAAGTATTTCACTGATGTTTGTGAAGACAAAGAGCAAGAGAGGTTGGAAACTTTGTCTTCTTTCCTCACAGGCTCCCAGGAGTAGCGGAAGCTGGAGCCTGGAGAAATGAAGCAGCACAACCCTGGCATAAGGGGTGCCACTCTCAGCCGAGGCACTTCAGCAGGCAAATAGCAGGAGGGTCAGTTGTGTCTGTCCTAGAGCATGTGTGTTTCACAGCTACTGCTGAATTCACTGTCAGGAGCCCATGTGGATCAGCCCAGTGCAATATACAGCAGTCACCTAGCTTTGCAGTGGAAGTCAAAACCCCAACACTACCCAAACAGTAAATATTTTTATTACCATAAGTACACAGAGAAGGCAGCAGGACCCAGAGCCTTTCATCCCTGCTGAAAGTGAGAGAGTGAAACCCCTTGAAAGCACAGAGCTGCCCCTTGTCCTGTTCCACACACACACACACACCCCCACACCCCATGCCCATTTGCCTCCACTACAGATTAGCTGAAGGCAGCAATTCCAGACATCTTGGAGCAAGTAAAAGAAACATTATTACTGATGCTGGGTTTAGTCTGAATATGGTGTCAGGGGAGTACAAGACCTCTTAAATTTGTAGGTCCCTGTAAGTCTCTACTCCCTTGAGCTAATGGTGGCTCAGTACCTGGTCCATTGCTCACAAACGTGACATCATTGTTATTTGGAGGGCTCTTTGTAAACACAACCACATTGTAGACAACAGGATTCTTGCACGTGGCTAATAATGGCTCTGCAGCAAAAACAAACCCTGGGGCACCGAGTTTATTGTGGTTTCAGACACGCATGCCCGAGTGTTCATCCATCCCTCTGCTCCCTGCTGAGCCACCAGAGCATTCAAAGTGACAAGAATCCTCTCCCAAAGAATGCATCTTTGCAAGCATGGAAGGGACCTTGACTGGGTGACTCATCCAGGAAAGGAAGGAATTGTTTCTATCATCTGCTCCAGAGGCAATTAGAAACACAGGCAGAGACAGCCATTCTGAGACAGTCCTTGCTTCAGAGTACTTGTAACATTAATGGGCAAGACAAGGGCTGAATGGGGAGGGGAAGATGCAGAGAAATGACTGCAAAATCGGTTTTAATCCCAGGCCAGCATATGAGCACATGACCCAAAGTACTTGAATCCAAAAGGTTTTATGACCAAACCCATTAATTCCACAGCTAGCTTCTGTCCTATGGATAAAGTTCACAAATCCTATCCACCTGGTGCCACAGTATAGTTCTCGCTAAGTCCCAACAACAGGGCACAAAGTGAAATTCAGAAGTCATGCTCACACTGCATTCAACCACTTCAGATCTCCCTGTAGAGCTCCAGGGGTGCTCTGAGCAGCATCAGGGCAAGAAGACCCACTCTGAGCATCCTGGTACTCCTCAGCACAGCACAGGGAGCAAAGCAGGGCACACAATCCCAGCATGATGCAGCACACTTGAAAAGGTGCAAATGATAGACAGGAGCAGGGATATAAAACTCTTGAGCTGTGAATAGTTCACAGGAGTCAATTCAGTTCTGCATTTGAGCTTAAAAGATTCAGTCCTACTACACCTCATACAAATTCAGTTTACAACACTGAATTTGGCCTGCAAGCCCAGACAAAAGTAATGAAATTCTCAATCACTGAACACACAAATAAAAATCCTAGGTCAGTGGGAATCTTACGGTTTACTTCCTTGGCTCAAGCCCCAAATAAATCAGATTTAGTTACATGCATAAATAGACTGCAAATGACAAGCTGCCATGGCTTTTTCTTCCCCTTAACTGTACATGTTTTATGTCAAATAATCATTACCCATTAGCTTTGCTTTGTGTTTCATAAAGATTTTTTTTCTTGGACTGAAGGAAGGAGAATCGGTTTTCCTGAATATTTTCTTTTTCCTGACAGAAGTCAAAGCTGGCAGAAAAATATCGGACAAAATAAAAACAAATAAAATCTGGTTCAAATAACATAGGTATGTCTGAAACAGAATAAAAATTTGCTTTGGAACATTCCAAGCAATTACACCTGGTTGTAAGCAAATCATGGTACTGGCTGCAATATAACCACAACAAAGAGAGATGCAAAGGCAAAATACCAACACATTACATTTTGAAAACAATAAAAGAATATTGCTTACGGGCAGTTGGAGATTATGAGAGGTGTCATGTAGATAATGTGGTCAAGTTACAAGCGAAGGAAGTCAGACAGCAAAGGAGGGAGACAGACAACCACTCTTAAGTACACACACTGAAATCAATGCTATCAAAGGAACAAAGCTGATGCTTTTGTTCAGACACCAGCTCCTCTCAGCTTACCTGCATCAGGTTCTAAATCTTACAAAGAACTGAAGCCTGGCTGCAGTGGGTTCTTAGAGGAAACAGAGTTCAGCAGTGATTTAAAAGTCAGTCAATACCAACTTTTGAAGTCTAGTTAAGGCAGGTGATAAAACGTGTGATCAGACATCTGTTTTTGCCAGCAGTCTGATTTTCCAACCACAGCAATGTTGTTCAGCCACTCGTCCCCTCCCCACACTCTGTGCAAAACCAGCACACAGAATGGCAGTGGACTGAGCACAGAGAGAGAAGCTGCAGAAGTTCCCATAGGTCCAGCTCCATCCTAATGATCTTAGGCTGGGACAACATGAGGTGGGAAAAGAAGCACAGGGCTGCAGTGATACCCTAAGGCAAAAAATATTTGCTCTCACTAGTACTTGTAATTCATGAGTGCCAAATTCATTCAAATCATTGGCAAGGAAATCGTTTTGGGGGGGCTGGGGGGTACAAATAATGTGTTTACCAAATGCTCTTAGTTTGCCTTAAATATAGCCTATTGTGAAAAATACCCCAACATATGTGGAGATCAGCAATTCCCACTAGTTGTCTTAAAATTATAGAAGGTGACCTTAAATAGCAGCTCCTGAAATGCTTTTGTTCTGAAAGCTTTTGGCAAATCAGGAAGGATCAACCTGTTTCCCTCCTGACACTTCCCACACCCACTGCCTTTTTAATGGCAAGTTGAGAAGGGGTACACAGACCCAAGAAACAAAATCAGGAAGGATATTGGACAGGATAGCTAGTTCCCACCTAATCAGAGGTTGTGCTCTTCCCCACCAGTTCCCCACCACTGACATTCACCTCTGTAGCAAGGCTTACCAGGTTGTAAGAGAAACAGCTGCAAAATAGATTACAAGTGAGGGACTGGGCACATTGTAGTGATGTCTTTACCAAAGTTGCTGGTGACAGGGATGCTCTTGGGAACACAGGAGACAAAGTAAAATTGATGTGAAAGACAATATTCTTGCAGGCCTAAAGAGACAGAGAGGGGCTATACAGAAGTTCAGGGGGAAGATGAGGACTGAATAAAATGTAGTTAAGCCAAACTCCCCAACATAACAGTTATAATCCAAGAAAACCGGCCAAGACTTTATAAATACATTTCCGTTACCATGATCTGTGCTGTGGAAAACGGAAACATTTTCCCAAGTCTGTACAGCTCATTTTTCCTCAAAATCCAAACAACATTTAGCAAACACCCCAAATAGGAAAAATAAGAAAACACTTTTGTCTATCTCACAGTCAAAAATAATCAAGAAATTATTTCATGTTTGGTAAATTACAACACAGATAGCTCTGCAGCTCAGATCTTTCATGTCAAGCACTGCCAGCAGCAGATATTTATGTTAAGTATAAGTCCTTACTTTAAAGGGGTTTCTATTTGTTGCACCAATAAACAATCATAATGATGCTACCAGGCACTGTTATAATTAGAAAACACTAGAGGTCAGTAATCCTTTCTTCTCTTCAAGTGCAATTCAATATGATTACAAACAACAGCTGGATGTTAACAGCAAGGCAGGATGAAAGGAAGTTATTTACATTCTCAAGCACAAGTATGTCACTACAAGACATGATGGTCAAGCAATCAAATTCCTGACAGGGCCTGTTCTCCACAGTTTGGGATGGGACAGAAACAAGTTCTTTGTGCACTGGGACAACCTAAGCAAATGAAGCAACCGATGCAAGTCAGAACTACTTGACAATCCATTATGTCTGGCTTAAAAGCTTAAGACCTTTTTACATTGTTTAAAGGTAAAAATGAGAACTTTGCTATCACAAGTGACTTGATCTTACTACATGCCATGGGAGAGGTGGGTTTGCCAACTGCAAGGTATACTGACTGCCTTACCTCATGCAGAGTGACTTAGTTGCAAACAGAATTATTGCTGCTTCATTATAATATTTTAAAGTCTTCCACTATGCCTCCAAACAAGCTCAGGCCTGGACAACGCGTAAAGCACAAGATAGAGACAGAACAAGACTGCAGACTCTAGGCAGGAGCCTCTGCAGCCAGCAAATGTCCCGTTCTCCCAGCTTCAAGACATTTCCTCATTTAGGCATTCCCAGAGACAAGGAAGTCCTAATGTAGCTCTGGCACGGTCAGCCAATCCTAAGGAGGATGATGGCTGGTCTCCCTCCCACACATGCTGCTTTTCCCTTTCATTACATCAGCTTTTGGGGGCATCTAAGGTTTAGTGGCACTGCTCTGATCTTCCTTATCCTATAGAGTTAACACGAAGAACTGCAGTCAACTTCAGTCAGAGACAAACTGTAAGAAAACAGCAAGTTTCTGTTTTTCTAACTGGCAGCACATATATTATACCAATAACTTCACCAGAAGATGATCTTTTCCATCTGATGGTTGTTGCCTGTGAGGATTAAATCCTCACAGACTTTGACTGGCAGAATGAAAAGGAAAAATCATGCCCCCATAAAGTCATTGCAGCAACACACACTGCATAAGGAGAAAGGTTTGTTGTCTTCTTCCAGATTGCCTCCTACTGATGTGCAATTATATCTTTCTATTGGGAAGCAAAGCAAAGTAGACGAAGTAATTTTCGTTCAGCCAGGCTGACTTTAGAGACAGGAGCTGTCATTCAGCTCACTACAGGGTCACAGGATTAAAGCCCAGTGTTTTCACACAACCAATACTTCAATCCCAGTGTCAGAGAGCTAAGATTGAATGCATCTAACTCCTGACTGGCAGGGTACCAACAAAGAGAGGCAACCCCCAAGCCATAGAGGTATACTTTGTGGTGTGTATGGCTGGGTTTTTCTGGGGTTTTTCTCACTTGAAATTAGAGACAGAATTCTTCACAGATATATGTCAGCATGGATCCAATTCTAAAAAAAATATTCTTCACTGCATTTACAGATTTACCAGATGCTTTTGACTGGCTTCCTGCCTTCTCCCTACCTGAAATATCCTGACTGTCCTCAACATTAATGAATTCTCAACACTACCTAATTCCTTCCTGATGAACTGTCCCAAGACCCAGGGTCTATCCACAATATCAGTCCTCCCTGCCCCCATAAAGCTCCTTGTGCTGTGCCAGATGTCACAGAATACAGCTGGGATAAATACACCCTCAGCAAGCACAGGACCTATAGCTCCCAAGATCTGGCACCCTAATATTACCCATATGGATTGTAATGCAATCTCATTGAGACCAAAAGCAGCTTTGCCATGACATTGTTACAGACTTGGTAGGAGCAGGGATAGATTCTAAAACCACTCAGGGGCCCAAGTAACTCTTAACATAGCTTTTTGCTAAACGAGAACTCATTGGTATAACTTTAAAAGCTCATAAAAACTCAGTTTGCAATTGAATCTAAAGAGAATTTTCTCACTGGAACCCAAATGCATGATTTTTTACTTCAACCATCATCAGGTCCAGTTTTCAGTGGACCACTGTAGTGAATGGACAGCACCTGAAACAAAATGAAAGACCTGTGGCTTGCTAAAAGAAAATACATTATTTCAGGTCCAGAGTACTAGAGAGGAACTTGCTTAGATGATCAGCTTCCTACTGTTTGAAGATCAGTATCTCTGAGCAAATTGCTCTCTTCTCTGCTTTTATCTCCTCAAATACAATATGAATGGTAACAGCACAGCCAATAAAGGGCTTTCTGAAATATAGATGAAAAGTAGCATAGGGGCACAATGAGGAGATTGCTAGAGTACTCACTGTCACTGTACCAAGGAAACTGTACTATAGAAGACAGAGAAGCCATACTGCTATCACCAACATTCATTATTACAGGGAATTCAGTGTGGGAACTGGGCATAACGACAGTGCCAGTCACTTCTAGGAAGCCTGGCAGGAATGAATTCGAGAACTAACACTAGCCCCCAACAGAGGCCTTTCTAGACACAAAGGTTACTTCAGGAACAAGTTCTAAGCCAAAGAAAAACAAAACAATGACCACATGTTGTATTAGTGTATCTTTTAGAAAGGCAGAATGCCTTTGATCTTCAGCTGCTTTTGCTCTAAAAACAGAATAACTATTTAATGATACTTTTTCCCTTCTTGAGTACAGAAATATACATGTTAAGTGATAGTGACTTTTTGCCTCTTGCAGGCTGTACAAAGGACCTTATGGATTGATCCATTCTCCCAAATGGGAAATAGAGCAATGCAAACTTTATACCTGCCTTGAGGGCAAAAATCACAGTTTTCCATCTTTCACAATACCTTGTCACATAGGCAACCCAGATAACACAGCCATCACACTGTGGGACACTAACAATTTACTCCTTGAGTTAATCCCTTGGCTTTAACCCTCTGTCAAGCCAGACCAGTACACCAGAAGAAAGTGAAATTTCTACCTTCTGAAAATCACCAGTTTACCACTTGCTTTGCTGGTGCTTGCTAAAACATGCCTACACATGGAAGCTTAATCATACCCTGCCCCCCACCATACCTGAATTCAGGTGACACAGTATTGAAGAGAAGTATTTGACAGCTTATTTTAATAGATGTAAAACTCAAACACAGGTTTAGACAACCCCAAAGAAGCTGAGCAAAAATAAGTTTTACAAAACCTTGTTCTTATAAGCTAACTTGCAAAAACACAACTACTCCATACAAGCAGTCTGGTCTTAACTTTAGGTAGGTCTGCATGGCCCTAGCACTGCTAAGTCCCACAGGTGACACCTCCACACACAGCCCAAGTCATGACACAGAACTCCAGGAACGATGGGACACTGACCAACATCCCCTCAAATCCAACACTCACAGCCCACACCCCACATGCTACAACCTGAAAGCAACCCAGATTCCCAGGTTTGCATGCACAACTAACTCAGCATAAAGGACACTGCTCCCCTAAATGCTCCACTTGGGAAATGTGCAAGTTTTGGGGAGCAAAAGTAAGGAACGAGCCCCACACGTCATGTTTGGCATCAGGAGTTGTCCGGGAAGACGGGGGAAAGAAACAACATCCCTGCTGCTGCAAGGAGTCACTGAAGGGTGAATAAACGTTTTTAAATGCGACTGTCACTTACTTGTCCAGGACGAAGTAGAGATCAAAGGCACCGTGACAGGAGCGCTGCTCTTCTTGCTCTTCCTCCTCCGCCGGCCGGGCGCAGCAGATTAGGTTCCCCATTGCCAGCAAAAAGCAGCACAAAAATGCCGCTTTCTCTACACTGCTCCAGCAACTCGCCATCTTTTCCCTTTCCTTAATTCTTCCCCCGCCCACAGTCTCTCTCTCTGCAAATCTTACAGGCACTTCGGAAGCACCGAGAGCAGAAAGAAAAAGAATCAAAACAAAACAAACGAAAAAAAGAAATCTCTAACTGTAGGATCTCAGCTCAACCCTGGGAGCTCAAGGCAGCCGTGCCCGCGGGGCGCCGGACCGCTGGCTCCGGGCGGGGAGCTGAGCCCAGGCGGATGGTCCCCAGAGCCCAGTCCCCATCCCCTGCCGCCTCGGCGGCTGCCCCGAGCGCCTCAGCCCCGTCCCGCAAGGAGAGAACAGGCTCCTCTCGCACGGGCCAAAGGCAGGAAGGGGCAGAGGGAGGGGAGCGGGAGGAGGGAGACAGGATCTTATGGGGGCAAGCTGAGCTGGGACTTTCCTGTTCCGGGATAGCGAGATGGCAAAGGCTGCTGCTAGCGAGGGACCGAGCTTAGGGACCAAGCTTAGGGACCACTGCCCGGCGCCGCCGGGGCACGGGGCGGGCGTTCCGCCCTCCTTCCCTCCCGGGCTGCCCTCGGGGCAGGACAGCGGGGAGCGGGGCAGGGAAGCCGGCCGGGGCCGGGGCAGCCGGGCTGCGCTCCGGAGCATCGCCGAGCGTCCCGCTGAGCCTCTCTCCCGCAGGCTGGGGAGCGGCCGGAGCCCAGAGGTGGTTAGAGCTGAGGGGTGGCAGCGCCCCAGGCAGAAAGAAGTTTCTGTAGGAGATGGGCGTCATGGCAAAAAGCCCTGACAAAGCAGAGGTGGGGGCACAACGCGAGGGGGCACTTAAGAAAAATCTGTTTGCAGCTCAGTGCAATTGAAAAGATTATTGCTTGGGGGCGGGGGTAGGGGCAGGTTTTCACGGCCCTCTCGTGCCACAGCAAATTGTTTCTCTTCGTGGAAATCTTGATTTACTCACACTGGAGTCTGAACACATCCTGCAGGCGATGAGTAATGATGAAATGAAATCTCTTAATGGAGGCTTTGTACAGTAGCATAATCACTCCCCGCCTGATACACACAGGTTACAATGCGCTTCCCTAAAGATATTGCCCAGCTCATCTGGATGCTGTCCCCAAAGTTTGAATAATTAGTGGCTTCCAGCCGCTTCCCCCTCCCCCACACTCTTTGCAGCCCCTAATTAATGAAAAGAGCCACGGGGAGGGATACGAGCAGAGTCACTTTGCATGACAGAGTTGGGGCTAGACGTTTCTCTCTCGGGGGGAGGCTCCCATCGCGAGCCAAGGAGGAGGGAATCCATCCCCTGTGGGGTGCTGGCGCGCTGTCCGAGCACGGCCCCCCGAATACCCAGCGCTTCGCCGGGGCCTCCTCACCGGGGAAGCCGAGCCATAACGCTGCAGCCGGGAGCCGCTTCTACGTGCCAGCAGCTAAAAGTGACACCTTCTGCCCCCGACAAAGGCGGTACCCGCGGGGGGCACTGCCCACCCGGGCGGGCGTAAGACGTGTGCGTTGTTTCCCCACCGCACACGGTAGCTCTGCCCGGGGCCCTGCCCGCCCCGCCCCGAGTGTGCGGCTCTGGTGGGGACACGGCGGGATGCTCCCGCAGCCGGCGGGCGCTTTCCCTGTGCTCCCCGCCTGCCCCTCGGCGCACAGTCCCGTCCGGCCCGCGGCCCCTCCTTGGCGTGCTGTGTGCGGTGTAGGCTCCCGCCTGCGAGTCTGAAAGAAAGTCTGCGCTTCGGGGAAAGCATCTCCATTTCAGTTGCCTGTTTCTGTGCTGGACCGAGTTCTGACACATCCAACCGCGGCGGCGGTCGAGGACTTATCAAGGAAAGATTAGAGGGTCCACCGATTTTCAGCTGCTTGCCTGGTTTAGCTATGCACAGCTAAAAGCTGAACGCACTGCTTGAGCTCACCACTTGAAAGGTTTTTTGAGCACTGGCCAGTTGAGACCCAGCGATTACTTAGATCATGGAGAAATAGAAAAAACCCACATCCTCCCTGGCGACATTCACAAAAAATGAGCAAGCGGCTGCTGAGCAGCAGGAATCCCCCGCTTCCTCCCGCGCCGCCGGGCTTCGGCCTCCCCGGTGCCCACTAGTGTCCGCAGCCCGAGTGGTCCCCGGGAGCCCTCGCCACCCCCTGCCCGAGGCAGCCGTCCTTCCCCGCGCACACCGCGGCCTTTCGAAACGAAATTAAAATGCTGATAGAGTCAGATTCCCTCGGCGCCTCCTGAATATCAGATTGTACCGTAACAGAACGAGGCAGACTTCGAGGGGGTCTCCAAAGCAAAGTAAGGCATTGCCGCGAAGAAAAAAAATCACTGTTTTTCGGTAATGTGTACAGCTCTTCTCTGAGCTCTAACATAGCCTCTGATTCTGCAAAAAGAGATGGCCTGCTGACCTGCCTCCTCCAAAGGGCCCAGAGAGGGGGCACGTTTCAAGGCTAGGTGGGCGTAGGCAAAGGCAAAGACACGGCTCATTCTGCCACGGTCAGCGCTGGGCAGAAACACCAAGCACCCTGCCGGGGGAATGTGGGCCTGCGTCTTTGCTAGCGCCCTTTCCCTGCCCCGCCAGCCCCTGCGAGGAGGGTCGGGCACGGCCGGGGCTTGCGGGCCGCCTCTGCAGAGCCAGAGCCTTCTGTTTGAAACAAAACAAGTTTTCCGATCGGCCTGAGCCCCTCCTGTGGCTGTCGCACCCCGGGCAGGCTGTCCGGTCCCAAGCCCGAGAGAGGTTTGTGTGGGGTCAGGAGGGAGCGGGCAGGCAGGGCGGGCAGGGGTCCTTGGATCGGGTCTCGCTCGAAGGAAAATCGCACCAAGCACCAGGAGAGCTGACCGTAAGGTGGGGATCTCACCCTCCCTGGGGCACAGGTTACCTCAGCGCACCGTCTCACAGTGCTTCAAGCTCCGTAAGGCAGGTGATCACGTCTAATTGTGCCTTCTTACACCTTCTGTCGCTATTTGCATAAAGGCTGCAAAAAATATAAACTCTTGCCATATGAAGTGCAGCGGCAATTATCCATCCCAGTTTCCTGACACCTGCATCCCCGACGGGCCGATGTTTCCCAAGCAGTATTAGGAGATGCCACGGGCACACCCGTTCCCGGGCGGGCGGTAGGATGCAGAGATTCTAGGGCTGCTGGGCAGCTACCAAAACGCCGTTGCCCTCAACCATGTTGTTCTTTCGGCCCCAGCTAAATTTTAAAAGAGAACAGGAACTCCTGAGTTCATCCTCTAATCCCTGTATCATAGAACACAGCGAGAGTGGTTCGCTCTCATTATTGGTATAAGATTACTCTTTAATTGCAGCGAAAATCCATCCTTTCAAAAGCATTAAAGGGTTGACGTTTCTTTTCCCGATACAAGCCCATATTCAGATTACATGGACACTAATCAAATAACCCGAGTTATTTCATTTGTCAACATGTTCATAAAAATTTTCTACCAGGCGTTAAAGGCATTTATATGGAACGACATCTTTCAAAAGCAATGTCGCTAGTCCAGATTTAGGGTATATTTGATTATGACAAGACGTTTGATGGTTTTATTTTGCATACCAGCTGTGCCACAAATCGTTTCATACCTCAAAGTCCTAATTTTTATCCTGCGAGTATTTTCTATGGAGCAGTAGTTTTCATTTTAAGCGGCTCTTGTCAATACCTGCAGCTCCTAGAAGAGCCTTCTATTCAAAAGCGTTGTCAGAGGATCTAAAGGACAGGGAAAGGAATCTAAAGTGGGAAGGGGGCTTTGGACATGGTTTTGTTTTGTTTATTTCGGCGTGCGTATGTGTGGTTCCCCCCACCAGCTTAAAAAGAAACTCCTCGGTTTATGGTACCGCGACAAGGGGGAATCCCGTCCGCAGCCGCTCGGGATGGCTCCTGTCTCGGCGGGGGCTGCGGCCCCCGCGGGCGGGGTGGCAGCGGGTCCCGGGGGAGGGGGACGCCTGGCTGGCGGCGGGGTCGGGGGCAGGAGCTGCGGTAGGCGTTTCCCGGGGTCCGCTCTGGGCGGGGAGCCGCGGCNGCGGGGGTCCCCGAGCCGCCCGAGCGCTGCCGCACGGCCGGGACCTGCCGGGACCTGCCGGGACCTGCGGGACCTGCCGGGACCTGCGGGACCTGCCGGGACCTGCGGGACCTGCCGGGACCTGCGGGACCTGCCGGGACCCGTGCCCTGATGCCCCGGGGCCGGGAGCGGAAGGGGAGCAGGGCACGGGGGGGGTTCCTTTGCTGACTTGTGCCTAACCCCGGCCGTGCCGCCGCCCGCTTCGGGTTGGCGGCGAGGGGCCCGAGCGGAGAGCCACGGGCCGGCCCAGGGCTGCCGGGGGGCGATGCCGAGGCGGACGGGGAGGCGGGTCCCCCTCGGCAGCCCCGCCGGCAGGAGCCCTTCTCCTCCCTCCCGGCTCTCTTCTCTCGCCGACAACTCTCGAGCATCAGCTGCTCTTTTTATTGGTTACAGCTTTCCTCATCCTTCCAACTTCGACAGGTGATCAGAGCATCGTGGCTGTTTTAGGTACTTACTTAGGGTCTAATTGCTTTTATGAAATTGACGAACTTTGGAATAGCTCACATTGTTATGCTCTGTATGTATTCCTTATATCATGGATATCCATGTAGTAGAAATTTCTTAAGTTAGGAGCTGCTATTGCTGTCACTTTAAAATGTCACATTGAGCTTTAAATTTGCAAATCTTTACACCGAAAGGTTTGTGTAGGAATTCAGTCCACTGCAAATGTTTGAAGAATTTAAATGACTTTTTTTTCTGAGAACTGACAGCTATTGGTTGAAAGAAATGTCAGTAGAAACTTGATGGAAGATAAGATTTTTAAATAGTTTTGTATTTTTAGTGTAGTTGCTTTCAAATAAAAAGCAGTTGCAGTCATGCATGAAATTCAGAATTTAATAATAAATTATGTCTCCGGAGTTTTCCCTTATTTTTGGCTTTAAAAATGCAAAATGTAGCATTTGACAGCTTTTTGTTTTCATGTATTAAATATAATCAGTACTAGAGAGGAAAAGAGGAATTTCTTTTGGCAGTAGGGGGTTTAAATTTATGGGTTTTAATGTATAAACTGCAACAAAGCATGATCTGTTCTTTGAAAATGCAGTTCCCTTTTTGTATTTAACCATTTTTCCAGTATTTCCAAGAAAAGTAGAGCTGTCTTATGGAACTCTACAGAGATATAATTTTATAGAGAAAATAGTTTTGTAACCATAGAAATACTAATGTAAAGTCAAAATATTTAGATCCTGTTAGCTGAACATAATATAACCAGATGAGAAAGTACAAAAATAAATTATGTGTAAGAATTACAGAGTGTACCAAAGATTTTGCAAAAGAGATCTGTTGACTAAATCCTAGTACTTACACAGATGGATACTTCCATGTCTGTAATGCTGTGATTCTGTTAATATAATTTTTCTGCAGCACAGTCTTGTGTTACCTGCAATTGCTATTGATAAACACCAGGTCAAAACCCAAAATATTTTGTTGGAAAACAAACTATCTTAGGTAAGATCTATTTTAATTTACAAAAACACTTTCAATTAAAAGGTTTCTTGGGTTCATTGTAGCAAAAAATAACTTATTTATGTTGCTTCTCACAATTTCACCTTGCATAGTGTCCTTCAGCTCTGTCACTTGCTCTTACTGGAATTGACATCATGTAGTAAGTGTAGCACAAATATAAATAAGATTAATGTAAGTTAATGCCACTTACTACTGTTGAAAAAACCTTCAGCATCAGCCATGTGGAAGTAACTGATCTTTGCTTAAAAATATTTATTTTTAAATACAAATGATGAACATGCAAAATCACAAAAACCCCCCAGGTGTATGTATAGCTATATGTACAGTTGTGAATGCATGTATGTGTGTACATATATGTTTCCATCTTTATGTATGTGCTTACACACCACATGTATCTGCTATTCTGTCAGAAAGAAACATTTGAACAGCTATTATTTTTTTTAAAAAGCTGCCAAAATCAATAGCAGGACTCTTAAATAGGAGCATCTCTTAATATATCTTTAAATTCAACCAGATAATGAAACTTTTAAAAAATTCTGAAAAAGAGATATCAATGTGAATGGTATGATGAGGGAAGACAAATATTTATGACTGTTTTCACAAGTTACACATTTTGGTTCAGTCTGTTTGTGCTTGATTCATGCTGTTTGTGCTTGGGTCATGTTGTTTGGTTGGCTGTTTTTTCTCCATTTTCTGTGGCTACATACAGGGAATGGTGGTTTTATCTGCATGGATGCCTGGGTGAAGGATCAAATGCACAGATCCAGGTGAGAACAAATGTGTTAGCACAGATTGCTGTGGTCAGGGCTGCTGTTTCTATGAATCAAGGATTTTGCTGAAAGTGGGTACACACATCTGTGTGACAAGTAAGTTTCTTACACTGTGTGACAGATGAATAGTTGCCTTCTTTGTTCTCTCTCTTATGGAATAACATTTGCTTTCTGTTCTTTTTGGATGTCCCTGTAAAATTCAAACTTCCTATGATGTTTTGGAGCGTTATGTCAATTGCTGAATGGTGAACAATGCCAGAACAGCAGGTGCAAAACCAGACCAAGTCTCTGAGGTGACCACCAGCACAATTCAGGCCTGGAATATCAAATACTGTAAGCTCTGAACTGAAATGTATCCATACAGAACATGGCATTGTAGAGCTGTATAAGCTGTATAGTTGAAATTACATATTCATTTACAGATAATCCTCAGTCCTGGCTGAAGAATTAAAACATGCTCCCTTTATCCTACAGAGAACCATTTTTTTCTTTTATCCTACAGAAACCCTGTTTTTTAGATCTTAGGCCTTGAAACTAGCAAGAGTGAAGTGGTGGATAAATGCACTGCTTCATTAAATAGAACATCTGTAAGCCAGTGGAGAGGCAGCCCTTCACACAAAAATAAAGTCTTTGAAAGCCAGTAGACTAAGGAGCTGTAGTCATCTCCTCTTTATGCACAGGTGGATTGTCTGATTTAGGAGTGACTTGTACAACTCAGTACCATCCAACAGGGTCCATTAGATCAAATGCGGTGCCAGACAGAAACATTCATTCTGTCCTTGGGACCAACCCAACTGGAAAGGAATACTGACATTTTATGCATCGTGAAGCCAAATTCCTAGATGCAGTCTGTTTGAACCACTGGGATTGCAGAAAATAAATGTTCTTCATCCTTTCCAATGGATGCAGCGTGGTATTACTGTTGCTCATTGTGCAGTTTGAAATATCAAGAGTTCTCCCAGTGCCTGCCCTGCATTTCTTGTAGTTGAGCAGTGGAATGGATGGAACAGAGACCTCAGTGTTGTTCATATTCTGCCAGATTCAAAACCTCCAGCTAAATCCAAGAAAGCTTCATGTGAAACTGTGCAGATACTGTTGCATCACACATCCCAACAAGAGAGTATTAACCAGGCTTTCCAGCTGTGTGGGATGGCCCGTTCTTTTCCTACCCACCACATTTCTGGCTGTGGAAGAGAGTGGAAGTAGAAATAGGTGTTCAATGTGGAAATGCCAAAAACCACAGGGAAGTTTGGTGCTGGGCTGCCGTTTGAGAGCCAGTGGGGTGAGAGTATGTTATATGACTCTGTTGGGAGTCATTAAAAAAAAATTGTTAAAATCTCAGTTATTTTCTCATCAAACTAAATGTGATGCTCAGTCCCAGGCATTTGGTTCCTGGACATCAGGTAAAGACTGGAAATTGCATCCTTGTGGTGGTCTTGGAGGTGTGACTTATCTTCATCTGCTTTGGAGAGGGAGGTCTGTGTGTCTGTGTGGCAGACCATGCATCAGGAGAGAGGCCCTTCAACTTCCCTATTCTCAGAGAAAATAAGAAGAAACCTGAAGGCTTTTCTTCTAGTTTCCAGTTGCAAACGGTTCCTGTATGTCACAAGACTTGTTTAAAGCAAATGTTGAGCTTGAGGTATTTGTTAATTTCCAAGCAGAGATTTTAGGTCTGTCTTCTTCATTATTCCTATTGAAGTTTGAGGGATTGTTCATAATAAAAAGATTTGGCAGTTTCATGATTCACTGGGCTGGGTATCCAGCCAACATATAATGATGGTTCATCAAAAGCTGTCACCTTACATTGCATGTACTGGGGATTTCAGATGATTGAAGACAATCTGAAGACCACAAAACCTTAAAATAGTAAGAATTGGAGAACTTCTCCCTGAAGGTATCATGATGATACAATAACGAAGTGGTGAGCACCCCATAAACTTGAAGGTCTCTAATTCATGATAAAACCTTCAAAAGGGCCCAGTTTCTAAAAAGCTCAGACTAGACACCAAGCTTCACACCCTGAGCTGCCTCCTGATCATACCAGAGGAACCCAGGCAGTGCGTTTCCCTATTGCTACTCATTATTTTTAGGTACTTGTCAGGTTAGAGTTGTGCAGCTGCTGTACAGAGAATTATGATGAAAGAAAGCTGGGGAAGCCTGGAATGCCAAGAGAAGACCATTTCCATGCATCAGGGTAGTTCAGCCCTGTTTTTATTCCACTCTCTTTAGATTCCATTCATCTCTGCAGTCAACAAATTCCTCCTTGATGAATAGTTGTATTTCCTTCTGCTTCTTCCCAGATGCCTAGCTCAGGTAAGCACATCAGGCAAGCATGACTGAATCATGCCAGAACAGGGGATATGTTAGATGAGCAGTACATCAAGAGCTGTGAGGAGCTGAGAAGAGAGGTACTCAAAATATGCACCAGCTGTAGCCCTGGACTGCAAAAAAAAAAAGGCAAAAAATTCCAGTCTCCACAGATTTTATTGTTGTTCTCTCATTTACCTCATCAATGCTAATTGGGCTGGTTTTAATGGATGGATGTGACAAGGCTCACTGGCAGGAAAGGGACCTCTGGATCAGCCACCCTCTTGCTTCTCTGCAGCATCACTGCTGGGATCCAAATTTGTGACCAGTAAAAATGGGAAGATGAAAGAGCATAGTAAAAGCTCAGAAATTCAGGGTGTGTTTTCTTATGTCCACCTCAAAGATGGACAGGTTGCTATTTCTGAGACTCAGAAATGAATGACATATGAGTAGTATTTTTCTTAAAATCCAGAGAAATTCTTTCCAAGGTAATTCAAGACCTTTGCATACTCTGCTAGGGGTATAATATCTGTCTGAGAGGTAGCAAACCCCCAGATGGCTTTGTTCATCCCAGAAAGGCTGGGAATGGCAACACATAGCTGAATCTCCAAGTGGTTTTGTACAATTTTCTTCATGTGTGTGAGATTTTCAGCAGGGAAGGTGCAAAGAAATAATTTAGGACTCAGAAAGATCTGACCTGCATCCAAGCTGAAGCACATAAAGTCTGTCTTGCAGTTGCAGTGAGCTAAAAGAAATTACTTGTTTAGACTTTTCATTACTTTTAACAGACTTCTCAGCTTGTGATTGAATTTAGGAAACAGAGTTTATTTTCAGGATTTATTTCATGGGTTCTGGGATTACTTTTTAAAGCAAGAATTCTCCATTCTTTTATTTGATTTCCTGCCAGTTTCCCTCAGTTTTAGTTTTGATTTTTCTCCTTTGCAGTTCTCAACTTAAATAAAGGGAGAAGAAAACCTGGCACAGAGGAAAAGCAATTGCATAAAACCCAAGAACAGATTTTCTCACTTTTCTATTTTGTATTCCCTTGAAATTTCCTTCATGTGTTAAGAATCCTCAGTTCCTTATAGCAACAGAAAATAATAAATGCTGCAGACAGAACCACTCTGTCTGCATCAGCTCAATTCCTTTATTATCTGTAGTTTATTGTGCATGACACTGCACGTCTGATCATGGATTCCTCAGACCGACAGACCTGCTGTTGAAATCAAAGGCAGTTTTGGCAGCGGCCACGGGACTGCACTGGCACAGTCACAGGTTGTGCTTCAGGGAAGATACCATCACACTTTGGAGCAGAAAGGAGTAAGTTAAAAGGTGAAGGAAATTATGGCTCCAGTATTTAATATTTCTGTTACTTTTTTTTTCTTTCAGTTTTGTTGACATGGGAAATGCAGAGCTGTAGTGTTTACCTTAACCCCTACTCTGGAGAAAATCTGAAGTAGATACAGAAATGGTTGGGAAGACTGTGGGATGATGCTTTCCAGGATGAAATACTTTAAATTATTTTTTAAGAGTAGCTTCTGTGCCATTTTTTTTCAAACTAGGATAATTGCTTTGAAAGTGATATAACTATATGCAAATTAATCTACAGTTAAAATGGAAGTAAAGGGGAAATTGAAGTAGCTATTGACAATTTAAAAGATGAAATTAATTTCAGAGAAAAAGTTTTTATTATCTGCTCGTTTTTTATTGTGAAGAGCTGAACTAGCTAAATAAGTTCTGCTTGAAGCAGTTCCCCTCTTGCAAATGTGATTAATTTGTTTTCTTCCCACTTGCATAGTTGATCATTATACTAAGCAGGGCTACCAGTGGAATGGCCAGTAAGAAGCTCCAAACCATGCCAGAGTTCAATGTGGTTACTGTAGCAAGGAGAATCGGGTCAAGTTCTCTGAAAATAGAATGCAGGGGAGTCCTTGCTCGAATCTGTGTTTCTACATTTGGGAATTTCCAGACATTTCTTAGAAGAGCTTGCAGTGACATCTGAAGGCCATGCAGTAGAAAACCAGGGATCTGAAAATTCCTTTCTTTTCCTGTCTGCTAACATGTTTTTCTCATGTGGTACAGGAGCTATGTAAACATATTTCAGGAAGTCAGAAGTTAGTAACCCTAGTTAGTTAATGGGATGCTGTACAACTGCTAGGAAATGGGGAGAGACCAGGAAAAGGCTATCTTTAGAGATCCAGCTTGGAAGAACACTCAGGAAACCAAAAGTTGACTAGCAATTTGTGTGCTGTTCTGGAGGCAAGCAAGCTGAGAACATTTGCTGTGAGCATCATCTATTTCATGTGCTTTTAATGGAACATCCAGAATTGCATAATCCATAGGGAGTTCCCTGCCCATAGGTCCTTGTTCTTTGACAGATCTGTCACACTTCTCAGAAATCAAGGTGCAAAATCCATCACTCAGGGACATGGTATATGTGTATCAGATACTCTCTGGGGGATGAAGAGTCCATTAAACAGCAAGTCCCTAAACTCATCCATATGAAGAATTCACATCTGTGACAGATAGGATATGGAGAGTACCCATCATCTAAGGTGATCTGAGCCTAATGTGCTACTAAAGCACCATAAATATTCATTTTATTTCAGCCTCTCAGAGTCCGTGGGTGATCCCAGAGGGATAGGAACTGCAGAAACTGAGTGGGAACAGCAGGATCGTTGTATGAGGGGGATCATGGGAAGCACTGGCTGTTTGAGGCAAGCATACCATTGCCTGCATGATGTGGAGCTGAAGGTCTGACCTCCACAATGAAGCTTATGGTAGAGTTCTGTAAACTTTGCTACATAGTAGAAGAAGAGTGAATTCAGTCATATATACAACAGCTAGTGAATCTGTAAGAAATGAAGGCACAGCAGGTTTATTGCTCATTAAAGGAACTAGCAAAATGTGGACATCAATGGCATAAGAAAAATCAGTCGGGTGAAGTCACGGGGAATTCTCTGTTATGAGAATTTTCTCCTTCACTCCCTGGGAAGAATGTGAGTGATTCACCTACTTCAGCCTGTCAAATTAAAATGGCAGGCATTCTAGTATACCATCTCCATTTCTCATTAGGACTCCATTTGTAGGTTCTTAATGAATTTCCTTATGAATACTGTTGGCAAAAGTGTGAGATTTGCATTGAAACTAGATTTTATCATTAAACAAGAGCTCAAATACTGGGTTCATGGTTTGGTGCGAAATTCTCATTCAGGCTCAAGTCTGAAGTTCCTGGAAACTTAAGGGAGATTTTATTAAAAAAACTCTCAAGCATCTTGACTGTGGCTGAAATTCCAGATTTAGATTATAACCAGATGAAAAACATACAGAGGTTAAAACCTATATCCAATTTGAGGGGTATTTCAGGTTTCCAGATTGATATTCTTTCCTACTTACACATGATTTTTTTTTTCCCCTCTAGCTAATTTCTGCTGTCTGTCTTGGGTGTTGTGGGTGCTGCTGCTGTATTTCAGCAGTTCTGAGATCTCTGGCAGTGGTTTCAAGGTATGAGGTGTGTGTTGGCTATTACACAGCCACCTTCTGCACTGGCAGGTGCCACAGTGCAGCCTCTCTCTGAGAATCCAGCCCTCAGCAGCAGCTGGACCTGACTTTGCACACAGCCATTTCCTTGGCTGTCTCTGGGTTTGCCATGAGTGGAGGCAGGACTGAGAAAAGCAGAGCTGGCTGGGGCCCCTGGCAACATCATGCCCATACTCTGTTGAGATTCACTTTTGTACAGTGTCAATGAGTATTTGACTGAAAGAGCACTCTGTGGATTTAGGCTTGGAATACTGCTAAACTTTCCTGAGCTTTGCTGAAAAGGCACCTCCGTGTCATTCTCCAGTCACCACCATCCTCAGACTCATGGGACAAAGGTAAAATCTATGCTAGTAAACTTTAAAAGTGCCATGCAGCCAGATAAGTTTCTTTAACAGCAGCAGCCATTGGAAAGTCATTTTGAAAAGTAATTTTAAAAAGTCTGCCTTGTAAAAATGCATTACCTAAGTTGTGTGTGGGTACCCTCTTTCATGCTGCAGCTGCTGAGTTGCACAATCCATACTATTATAGAGATGGTGTGAAGCTTTTGTAGATCTTTATCTCCTCTTCACCTCTTACTCCTGTTGTCCATGGTCCTTTGACCTCCCTTCAGCTCCTCTGTTTGGTTTCCTTTGCTCTACTAGAGAGCTGAGAAAGCAAATCAGTTGAATTTTTTTCTCTCAAGTCACATACCAAGCTTCAGCCTTTACCTTTGAGGAGGTCAATATTTCAGTTCTCCGTGGTAAGGGCGGCAGCTACCAGAGAACCCCTTAACACCCTCACCTGTGCAGGAGGCAGGACTTGTTCCAGTACTGCCCTGGATGACTCTGCCCTTTGGAACGGAGACCCCTGACCAAGGGCACATCAGAAAACCCACAGGATGCAACACATCCCTTTGCAGAGTAGCAGCTCATTTTTGAAAGCAGTGTAGTCGTGTTTGCTCACTGTTATCCCTCAGCTGATGAACCTGGCTTAGCCACGGAAGCTGAAATCTTGTGGATGCGGAAGGAAGAGCTTTCTCATGCTATTTGAAGACTGTAGAAAAAGGTTCACCCTTTTTCTTCTAATGATATTGCAGAGCATCCCCACTCTCCTCTCTAAGTACCAGCAGCACATCTTCAGCCAACACTGTAACAGGCCAACACTGTAGATGTAAATTGCTCTCCCTACCTGACACAACCCTGGCCAGACCCTCTCAAACCCAGTACCTGAGGAGGCACCTAACCTCCTGTTTGAGCAGAGGGTGGCAGAGAGCATGACCCACTCCTGAGAGACAGGATTCCTGCCTGACAGGGTGCTCAGGGGCTGCGGCACCGGGCCCGGGGGATGTCCTGCTTCGTTTTGTCCTGGGACACTGTGTTATGCGGAGATGTGACACTAGATGGTGCATTCGCCAAATGATTGGGAAAGATGGATCTTGCAGTGCCCAAACCTTTTGGCCAAGGGTGACGGTAACTGTCCCATCTGCTGTGTAATCACAGTACATCCTTCTCACAGCTTTTCACAAAAGTGACCCTTCCATGCACGAGTCAAATTCTGTGCTTCCACAGCTGCCAGGGTGGCCCTTTGAGACTTAGGCACTTACATATGTATGTTTGGGGGATTTTTTGTCTGATCACATATTAAGTTACCAATTCAGTTAGAAACAAGCAAACTTTAATGTCATATTGAGTTCAAGGGATGCTTGAGGTTGGATAGAGGATGTATGTTATCCCATTCTTTGCCTTGGTAATCTGGTTTAGGCCTTCATCTTTCTGATGCTTACTACATACTGATTGTCTGACCATGTGTTTTAATATTTTTAGGGTAGGGTCTTAGACCTTGCCTACAAGGAATAAATTATGTTAACTACACTGACTTAGGAATTGATTTAGTTAAATCAGTGCAACTCTCCTGAGCACTTTATAGCACTTCAGTTTAAGTCATGAGTCAGTGAGTAACAAATCAATTCTGTTGGCAGAGAGTGAGAAAGATTAGACTAGATCTTCAGCCTTTCTATCTCAGTATTTATTAGGCTAAGGCCTCTTCAGGGCTTGTTGCTGTTCTCTTTAATTTTCTCTGCCTAATGGACCTCATCCAGCTCTTGATGGCATAAATGAGGGGTTTTCCATGACCTCCAGCTGGGAGCTGGTGATGGCAATAACTTTATTAGAAACCTAGAGAGGCTTAGAATGACAAATAACTCAAGCCTGTCTTCTCCTCGCTGCATACTGAGTTCTTAGATTGTAGTTCATATTTCAGAAGATGCATCTGCAATGACAAATATATTATTCTACATTCAGGGCTTGGAAAATTTATCCTCTAAAGACAGGAATCTCTACTAACGTTGTGCTAGGAATATCACTATGCAAAGAGTCATAGTCTGATTTGATTTTCTCAACAGCAGCTGATAACATATACTTTGAGGCAGGATGAAAATAATTATTTTCAGGAATTTCCACAAATTTTGTGCATTCTGGTTGAAAAGACTCAGGACTCAGGTTATTCTGGTTTTGTAGCAGCTTAACCAGAAACGAGACTGATGTTGCACTCAAATAAAAAAGGCACAGCTTTTTCAAAATGTGCTTCGAAAAGTCTTGCTTTATTTTGTTGCTGTTCTCTTTCTCTACCTTTCTTCACACTTCTACAAACTATTAATAATAAGGATATCTGAGAAGAAGCTTAAGAATATCCTGAGTTCTACTCACTGAAAATTTTGCTTATTGTTCCCAAATCTTACTCCTGTCTGTAGAGAGCAGCAATTGAACTCTTGACTGTCTGCCTATTCCAGGAAGAGTAACTCACTTGTTTATAAACCTAAGCTTTTGGTTTTGTGCAAAGTAATCTTGTTCTGAACTGGATGTTAATAGACCTGTAAAGTCTGTAACCAACAATGTCCTGGCATACTCTTACAATTCACCTGGAAATCTTTGTATTTCAAGTACTGATGCCACCTTGTACTTCCATCTCTATGCCAAGTGTGATTTCTTGTGTTTTTTACAGGTTTATAATGGAACTTACATCTTTGCCTAAATTCCTTTGGACAAGTGACAACAAGCTTCTGCATCACCATTTCCCAGACATACTGGCTACTGTTCATACCACGCAAGACATCCCCAAAGAAGTTGTTTTTGGACCATGCATGCTCCAGAACACCCTGCTGGACACTGTAGCTTTCATTGCTCTCAAGTGTTCTGATAGACGGAACATCCATTATGTATTTAAGGTATGAGAAAAATATGAGTGTTTCATGTTAGACCTATCAAAAAGAGTTGCACCATCCCTGAGAGGGTAACTTTGCAAGGGGTAGGTTTTTGTTTTGTTCAGCACAAGTAACAGCTCCTTCACAGAGAAAGGGCCAGTGCATTTCTGATTGATGAGCTGTGGACAGGAAGGACCTAAGGAAAACTGTTTCCATTGCAGGAAGAATACAAAGTCCCATTTCTATGCTGATGATTGATGATCTGCTTCAGATCTGACTTGGAATAGAAGGGAACAGGGACAAATAGTTTAGTAACCTCTAGTTCAGGTTTTGTCAGGACAAAGGAGGTTTATCAGGAGGTGTGACAGCCCTGTGAGAACAGAGGGGGAAGACTGTGGCGTTGCACTGATTCATGCAGGTGGTACATTCACAGCATTTATTTGCAGATCTGGGCAACGGCTACCCCAGTGTGTTCAGTCATCCTTAAAAGTGTAACCACAATGACAGTCAGGCAACTAGCCCACATACACACTTTGGGCAGCCACAACTTATCGGCTGTCCACTGTACATTGACCTCCTCAAGTTACCTTAGATCTGTATGTCTGTGTTACAGCTACACTTCTGAATCACTGTAGGGAAGGCAGAAACCCCAGGATTGCAATGGACTGTTAACTCCTGAGCTCCAATTCCCCAAATTTTTTGTTACATAGCCACTGTTTATCATGCTTACCCTGGCTTTCTGGGCCTTGGAGTGCCTTTCAATCACCATTGGTGTAGATGAAGACAGAGAGGTGTTTTACATTGTGTGAAAGGCCAGTTCCCCACATTCTGTGGCATGGATGGATCTGGGAAAGATCCAGGTTTACCTAAGATTTTTGAGCTCTGGAGGAGAGAAATACCAAGACATATGTGTAATATGGAAGATACTGTAGTTGGGAGATAACCTGTTCTACCCTTCTGCTTTAAACAAATTAAGAGAGAGGAGAAGAGGCTTCAGGGTTTATTTATCTGTTTTGAGTCTTTGGCACAAATTTGCTTTCTTGGACAGTGTGGTTAGTACTCCAGGAGACCAACAAACTCTTTGGAGAGAGACCTGCCCTGAAAATGAGGCTTTATTTTTGGAATATTTCTGTATTTCTTCTGGGAGTTTTGAATTACTGTAGAGAGAGCCTCAAAGGTTTTCTACATTGGAAGAGCCCTCTAGAGGGATTGCTTTAGTGTTTTCCTACACTTGAGCTAAGTAATTGCTATGCAGCAATGAAATTGGATGCCTGAATTGGCTCAGATCTCTGTCTTCTGGCAGTAAATACATGAAATTCTGTGCAAGTAGCTGTTTCAGATGCAATCAGTAGTCCCATATCCTGTTAACTACTCATAATTAAAAGTAAACCTTCCAGAAATCAGGAACTACCATTAGGCTCCTAACTCTGTGTAGTAATTAATTGAAAATTCAATCATGATGCTATGTTGTCATCATGGCACTGAACTGCAAAACAAGCAATAGGTTTTGCTCTGATGGGTATGATAGAAACAGAATACATATGGGAATGATTTGGCAAGGTGGATTTGTTGCAACTGAGGTTTTCTGCTCATCATAGTTCATCAGCACTCCTGCAAGACTTTGGGGAATGTTATTTCTAACAAGGGTTGAATCATCTTGGGCTTTTTTGGTTTAGATCAAAGAGGGACTTCATAATTTTTTTTCCCCCCCTCATTTTCTTGGAGACCTTAATCTGAGTTCCTTGGCCCAGTTTGTACATTTGGGTAAAGGAGGTGCCTTGGCAGCCATTTGCACAGGTAGTTCTTTCCAGCTGATTCCTCTGCCCCTTACAGCTTCTTGGGGGCTTCAAGGAAGAGCCTTATTTACTCTCTTCTCTTCCAGCACCTCCCAAGGGAGCTACATTCCTCCTCAGCCCAGCTATGACTGATGCAGTGCTGTGAAGGCCTTACCTCATATATGGGTGCAAAAGATCCATCTGGGGGATTGACATCTCTAGGAGAGGGTGGATTTGCTGGGTTTATAGTGTCTCTGAACACATGGAAAAACTAAAGCTGGTTCTTGCTTCTAGTTGGCAGCACCCAGATCTTACCTTACATCTGGTGCTCCTCCTCACCTACTTGAAGCTCACTGATCTCTTTCCCTGGAGTCCTGGTTCCTGGTGGAGCTGTGCTCCCTTTGACTTTGCTTGGAGCCCTGGGTGGCTGCTCGGTATTTCTGAAACACAGCAAGTAAAATATGACAGCCTCTGTCATAGCTATTAGTTACAGCCACTGTGTGGGTGGGTGTTCTTGTGTTGCTGTCAGACACTTGTATTTCTCAATCATTGTTAATTACCATGGCATTTAGAGAGAACCAGTTTCAGGGCATGCTAATTTATTTCCTCTCTTACACTAAGTAACTCTTATCCTAATGGTCTCTTAATGTTTCATTCTTGTATCCAAGCTACTAATGTGATCAAACTTTTCATGGTAGGTAACAGTCAGTTAAAACCAGAGAAATAATTAGCCAAAATATTGTTTCTGGTACCAAACACCAATGAACGGCTGCCCTGCAATTAGTGGAAAACAAAGAGCTATACATTGCTTGGGGTAAAATTTAGATCATACTTGTCATTAGACATTTTTCATTTGCAAACTTCTTCCTTTCTAAACAATGACTTAGAGCTTCAAAAATTAGTTTTATGCATATAAGTGTTGCCCTTGATCACCCTGTGTTTCAGCCTTCAAGCAATGAAAATCCTCCTTATCTTTCAAGGAGGGCAGAGAGGCACAGATCTGCTGTGGTAAAAAGGAAAAACCTATGAAGAAATAAATCATTCCCTATTCAGTATAATAAAGTAACTAAGATTGGAGTCACACACTGACTGAGGAAGACAATGCCAAATGCTTTGTACTTACATTATTTCTTTGTCAACCTGTAACTAAATGACTCAGGACTCCCGTGGAGTAAAAATTATATGTGATTTAGGACTATGCTGTAATATACATACAGAAGGTAAATTTTATTTGAGCAACAGATTTAATATTACTTTTTTAAACTTTTTAGTGCCTGACCTTACAACCTGAGAAATATTTTAAACTTTTAAAATTAATTTATTTGGTATATTTGCATGCAAACAAATTGAAAGTAAATCAAGTCCTTGCAATGCTCAGAAATTATTTAACAAAAAATATTGATCTGATGAGGTTTATCTGTTTAGATATCTTGAAATTAATTAAATTTATCTAGCAAAGGTAAAAAAGGAATATATAATTTTATTTCTGAAAAATGAAAGTGATCATGTAAGTGCTTCTTAATTGTATATATTAAAACCTGTATTTTATGCAATCTAGGCAAACAGATATGCAGTTGTTTACTTGGGGTATTGAATCAAATAACCATGATTTTTCTTTTACCCTCTGATCCATATCCTCTTATGTCAGTGAAAAACTCTACCTGCAGCTGTCCTGAGTGTATGTTCATTCCCAGTTTCACTGCACTGATCCAGGGGTCTGCACATCTCTCAGTCCTCAAGTGACAGCACTCGCACATCTCCTGACTCATATCCCATTTTCATATCCCGAGGATTGAGAGCCCTTCTTAGAGAGGATCACACCTCCTTTACCTCTGTGATCCACACCTGGCACAGTCCCATGGGATGGGCTGCACAGGACAGGGCTAGAGACCGACCAACATGCCAGGCCTGGCTTTCCCATGGGAGGTTTCACATGAATTTGGAATTTCTCCCACACAGGTGTATTCCCAAAGCTCTCAGCCCCCACACTCGGGAACCCTTCTCCCTGTGATGCCTTTGGATTTGTTGACACCGGCAGATGTACTGGGCTGACAGCTTTGTCACATGTGCTCAGTGTGAGGCAGAAAACAGGCCTTGTTCTTGGATTGGATGAAAATGTTGCTTTGGGCCTCGAGACCTGTAACTTCCCTTCTTTGTGTCCTGTCTCACCAGGTGGATGTCACATCTGTGCACAGTCCCACAGGACTGCCTTGGATGAGACTCGTACAAGCAGCTGCCAATAGCAAGGAGCAGAACTTGGAAGCTTACCTAGAAAACAGTCAGTTGTACTATCGCTCCACCAGGAAAATCAGTAAAAATGAGGAACTGCTTGTCTGGTATGATGAGGAGCTTTCCAGCCTCTTGGGTTTCAATGAGATAAAAGCTCAGAGTCCCCAGAATGGTAAGTATCAAATTGCTGACTGCAGGGGTCACTGAGTGAGTCTGCATCTTCTTTAGTATGTGGTTGTCTTGTACTAATACAAAACATGTCTAAATCCTTAGCTGGTAAGAGAAAAGACATTCTGCTTTCAGGTTTGAGCTGGAGGCACAGAGCAAGAAGCAATTTGCAGTTCTTAATGCCATTCTCATTGGTACTTTCTAGAAGAGGATGGTGCACTTGGGATTCATGCTGAAATTTTTAAGAGCTATGCAGTGGAAATCCATGCACTTTGATAACTTGAAATCCTAAAAGTCTAAAGTATCAGTTGAAAATAGGCCCTTTTTAGCTCATTGAGAAATCAGGTATAGGCCAGTGTTCAGCTTTAATCTTGTAAATGAGCAGATCTTTAAAAATACATAACAAACCAAACAGTACTGCATACAGCACAGTCTGCCTATTTAGTATGGGACACAGTGGAAATGAGGAGAAGAGCAGCTTTAATTTCTGAGATGTTGCTGGAAATTCATTGCTCCAAAAGAAATTGACCTGGAAGTTGTTACAAAATTAAAAATCCAAATTACAGACACCAAGCAAGTCAATCAGGTCCATACCAAGTCTGACTCCAGCTGTCATTTGCTCTAAATTTTACCTAGTTAGACTGGAACAAGGTCTTTTGTACATTCCCTTTAGCTGATTTAAAGAAAGCTTGGTTAGATTGGTTAGTAAAGGTATAGTTTGGTAAAGATATGCATTAGCAAATTCATATGGTAATGTGCTTGTCTGTAAATTAGTATTAAATTAATATAGAAACATTCATTCTAGGAACTGACTAAATCATTCCAGCTAGTTTCAGTGTATTCTGTTAGTTTCTGTGTAGACACACTCTTTAGATTTGCCAGCCCTTTGGTTTACCAGGGAAGAGTGTTACTTGCACATGAAACATTTTATCTATACTCAGTACTTCAATCTCACAGGTACAATGTTCCACCTATTTCAGCAGCCTTATTTTCTTATTAAAAGTTCAGCTTCTGTCATTTGTAAAGTGATCTAAGCTGTGCTGAGTCCCAAATTAGGGATTTCTAGTTCTGCCCAAGCACTTTATGAACTTTCCTATGTGTTCCAAGCCTCAGGTGCTGTCTGGCATCACTTGCATTTTAAAACTGCTGTGTTGTGAAATAATGCAGCATGGATATGGTTTACAAAGGTTAAGATGTACCATATTTTTGTTGATTGCTGAATCATCTGTTCATGGGCAATTAACCACCCAATGAACCAAAGGTGCAGTAGGTCTGAAGACCACAAGGAAAGAGTGTTCCTTATTCCTCCTGCCCATCACTGGCATTGTTTCAATTTGAACATCATTTTCTGTGCCACAGACACGTCTGCCTTAAGGCTTATAACACCTTGCCAAATGAGCATGAGTAAGGTCTTCAGGCATTAAGGTCAGATAATTTTTGAATGCTATTAAACTTCCAGAGTATCCTAAAAATAGAGGGTCACGTAAAAATCTTTGAATCCTGGTCTAAACTTCATTATTGCTTGGATATATAGTATTTAATGTTCATCCTGAACTAAAGCCGGTGACTTAGTTAAGAAATGTAGACTCAAATCTGGGTTTAGACTTCAAATCATTATAAAATCAAAATGGTTTTATCTAGATCATGGTGTACTGGCCATTTTATGTACTTTTATGTAATATAATTACATTTTATGTAATAAAATCTAGGCTTGAGAGTCTAAATGGAATAATTTCTGCCAGTAGCACGGAAGCATGGAAGCAAATAAGAGTGAACCATTCTGCATAGCAGGAAGGGACCTCATTCTGCACTGGCATTAGTTTTACCATGTGTAACCTTGTATGACACAAGAGGTGTTCCTGCTCTTTTGTGTCAATGGCAGGATCAGGATCTGCATCCACCCATGATTCCACATTTGCAAAATTCATCACTTGTTGTCTCTTTCTGCAGAGTTGAGATGCCAAGAATGCGACCGAGTCTTTAAATGTGAGCATTCCTATTTGTCCCATGTCCGCTTCCTCTGTGTCCCAGAGAAGAGCACTCTGCTGTGGAGAAACTTCCAGAACCCTAAAACTGAAAAGAGCAACCTAGCTGAGGAGACCACAAATTTCCACAGTCTGGCAAGGGACCTGGAAGTCAAAATGGCAGCTTGTAAAGGTGATGCACACGGTCTTGGAGAAAGGAGAGCAAAATCTGAAGAGGCTGAGAACAACAGGAGCAGAAAAACAGTGCTGTTGGAGAAAACCAATAATTTGACTGAGGAACACAACTGTGGGGGAAAGGAAGAGGTTGGGGGAGAGCATGCATTATCTGGTTCTTTCTGGAAGCTTAGTTCAGGGAGGCAGTCAGCTAGGAAGGATGCTTTAGAGCAGAAGCAGAGTGCTTTCACTGAAGTCAGGAGGATGAAGGAGAAGCTGAGGAATGAGAGACTGCAGGAGCCAGAACAGGAGGATGGCACGGTCCCACTTGGTAAAGAGCAGGTATCAAAGGAAGTGTGGCTGAACTCCTCTGGTAGTGCATTCTCCTTTGTTTGGCCCACCAGAGCTCGAGGAGAACAGAAGAGTGCTTTCAGCAAACCCAGTAAGTGTGTAACAGAAAGAGCTGCAATAAATTCTTCTCATCCCATGAGTGAGTCAGCAAAGAGCCTGGGGGAGCTGTCTGGCTTCATTGCCACCGCAGACATCATGTGCTGCAGCACTCTTCTCAATTCCAAGTTCTTAGTCAGTGATTTGTGTAATGCTCAGATGCTGCAGACAAGCATCACTCGGAGCAATGTTTTCCCATATACCTCAGAACCGTGGCCCAAGCAAGCAGGACAGTTACAAAACACCACCACCACTTCCTCCTCTTCCTCCTCCTCCTCTTCCTTGACTCTTCTTCCCCCCACCTTCACCTCTTTCGGAGTGGCTGCCCAGAACTGGTGTGCCAAATGCAACCTGTCCTTTCGCATGACATCTGATTTAGTGTTCCACATGCGGTCACATCACAAAAAAGAATACTCCTCAAGTGAATCCCAGAGCAAGAGGAGACGAGAGGAGAAGCTGACATGTCCCATTTGCCATGAGTACTTCCGAGAACGCCATCATTTATCCCGGCACATGACTTCTCATAATTAGAGCTCTGCAGACAGATGTCACCAAGGGACTGGGCAGGTTGGATGAAGAAGGGAATGATAGTTCACTTAAATCCATTTCTTTTTGAGTTTACATTAATTTCTTTCAGGAAATCACTGTTTACAATAATTTATAAGAGATGCTTTGCGAAAAAAAATATAAAATGTTTACAAGAGTCTGAGTGGGTTTTAAGTTTTGAAAACTCAACCTAGCCCATTTCAACCTATTTTTGAGGAAATAAAATAGTGAAATGAATCCACATGCAGTGTTAATTTGCAGAGTAGGGAACAAAATTATAGATTTGCAAACAGAGTTGTCTTTGCTTATATTTGATTTTCTTGTGTCTGTGCAGTACAATGTAAATACAGAAATAACAACCACCTCATTGAATGAGGAACCTTTAAGCATTAGGAAAATCAGAGCTTATATGTTAAAAGAAAATGAGTTACTATTTCTAGCAGTATTGGTGGACTCTTACTCCTTTATGTTAGCTGAATCAGGTCTCTTACCAAGTTTTGAGTTAAAAACCATCATCTTACCATCTCCTTGGCTTTGAAAAGGACCTGAATTTAAGACTGTTTGAAATCTATGATTGTCAACAACTGACCAGCAGACTGCCAAAAAGGATGGAAATTGTACAGCAGAATATCCAAATTCTGTTCTAGGCTCTGCTGCCTTTGAAATATCTTTTACACAGTGAAATCAACGTCGGTCTGTATCAAAATGTGAGCTGTTGTAAACCTTATTGTATAGACAGGAAGCAAATATTCTAAGATCTGTGTGACTTTAAAAGGCATACAGATCTGATGGGAGTAGAGTTGAGCCTGTGGTTTTCAGGTTTTGGATGTACCAAAGGAAGCAGTTGGGGTATCTGAGTTACAGTTAGCTACTCCTAGATAGAATCTGCACACTTTAATTGTGGATGATAGGCTCTGTTCTGATAACTGCTGGAAGAAAAACACACAGTGACACAGGTGTACGACTTGCACTGCATTAGACCAGGTTGTCTTTCCTCTGGTTTCTACACGGGCCAGTTCCAACTTTTTAAAAAAGAAAGTGGCATATTCTTTCTCTTGCCTGTCCATGAGACAATTTTCTCCTGTCTATTTTGTTTTGAGCTTTGCTGAGTCTCAGCAGCAAATAAATTTCTACTGCTCAGGGTGGGAGGAAACACTGTTGTTACTGCAGCCCATCTAATTAGCCTTTCATTACTTTTTAAATCCATTTAGGGGTTTGATTTTGATAGTTTATGACACTGTGTTCTTCAAGCAATCATTTATCCTGCTTTTGTATAGTATTTTTTCAGGTTGTCTGATGTTTTTGTGGCTTGTCTCTGAACCTCATCTGCCTCATCAAGGGCTATTATTCCCTTTCAGACAGAGAATGACCAGAAACCACTCATTTCCCAGCTGAGGGTAAAGGACATTTCAATATGCTGTATATGTTCCACCATACTCCAGCGGTTTTTGAATACTGGACAGAATTTTGAGTTACCATGACGATGCCTAGCCTGATAATGCAAGTATCAGCAAGTAAACACATCTGAATGATAAAAGAGCGACTGACAGCCTTAGGCTGTCAGCTGGAACCAGCATAACACACTCACTGTCACCTCTTGGGAGATTTCTATAAGTCAGGAGATTGTATTCTTCCCAATATATTGCTGCTGAACATTAACACATGGCTGTTTCCTGTTAATATAAACATTTTTCTTATTGCAGGCCAACCACTGGCTGTGCACCCCAGCTTTATTTTTAAAACATAGGTGATAAAACTGTTACATGAGGCCTTTGAGTTCAGGAGACAGTTCTGGTTGGATTGTAACACAGCTTTTCAAGGTCAGTGGTGGAAGCTCTTTCACTTGAATCATTAAAAACCAAAATGAACAAAGACTTTGAAACATGGAGCACAGGGAACAACCTTGCATTGAGTAGGGGATGGTGTGGTTTCCTTGTAATCTTTCCATCTCTGTTTTGTGTCCAATAACATTTACTGTGTAAGGAATATATTTATGGCAAAGTTTAATGGGCCAAATTTCACTCCACCTGGGTGCCAGCCAGTTTACTGTGAAGTCAGTGTCCATAAAGTGTAATGAAGGACTCTGTGGTGTAACTGCATTCATATGTGGTCAGGGTTATATTTCCCATTAGTAGTTTAGGCCAGATTGTGATCTCATTCATTCCAGTGCAAATCCAGAATAATTCCATGTTGCTACTCCTGATTGATATTAATTACTTTGAGATCAGCCTGGCCCAGTATAAATAAGACTAAAGATATTTTGGTACCATTGCTGCAAAATATTCTCTTCTGTACTTACTGAAAGATGCCGTGTTTTCTTAATAGCTTTATGATTAGAAACCTTGCTTCAGATTTCTTCTGGAAAAAGACAGGACTAGCTGTATAATGCTCCCCAGTATTATTTTGGCACATCACTTCAACATTACCCTGCTCCACATGCCTATTTTTCCAGTGCACAACACCTGGTGTATAATTTACATCGGAATGAAGCAGTACCAAATCTTACTGGTTACATGTTTCACTGATTTTGTGTTGGACAAAGTGTAGAAAATCAATCACTGAATAACAGATGCTAAGTCTTAAAAGTCTTCAAATAGTGTGCTAGACCTATACAGACTGAGAGTTCTCACCAGTAATCAAACTTCTTCACTTTGCTTACGGCATGAAGCTTAAGCAGGCAGCAAGGTTACAGGGAGAGATAGCTTCCTTTTATGTCATGGAGTTGTTTTCTTTGGGAAAAAAGAACTCTTGCCCAGTTTCCCTGTGGGCTTATCTCAGCCACAGCAATTTATATACTGTGATGCCAAGCAGTGTAGGAATGCCTTCTGCGCAGAGAGAGAGAGAATTACAAGGAGAAGCAGCTACAAAAAGTGGTAGAGCTGATTCAAAATGCAAAAAGGAGGAGAGACTTTTAATAAGCTTTATTTCTGGTACTTTCCTCAACTCCTCCAGCTCAGGAGGAGCACTGTGGTCCTGGTCTGAAAAGGTTGCTACATGGAAATCATACTGCAGGCAGTGTGTGCAATGCTGTCCATGGTTTTTTTGTAGGTGGCCATCAGCATAAAGATGCGTTAACAAATTGCTTCTTATTCTGAGGTAAAGGGGTTTGTGAACTAAGACTTATTTAGACACACAGCAAACCATACAGGCAAACAGTATGACATCTTGTTACCTGCGGCATCTGTGCTGGTATCAGTGCAAAACCACATAGATGCCAACCGAACCAGAATTTGATTCCCTGTGTGTAAAACCAGCTCTTGTGTAAAGCTCCTTGTGCAGGCACAGTGAAAGTCTTTTATGTGTCTCAAATTTAACTGAGTGTCTCATCTAAACTGGGTTACGTAAACCAAGGGGTTTATTCAAAATTTTTGCAGATTTTATTTCTTTAAATGAAAATACTCGTATTAAAGCTGAGTGAACCAAATATTAAACAGGCAGAAGGAAGCCTAACGAGACAAAGAAAAACAAACTTCCTATAATTGAGTCATGCTGGAAGCTTATTTCCCCTTATGTCTAGAAGTCTGAAAATTTAAATTGGTGCAGATGAAATCCTGCTGGAAGGAAAGCACTCCACTAGAACAGGAGGTTCATGAAGAAATGAAGGACTGCATTCTGTCCCTGGGAAATTCTGTGATTTTACAGCAGGGATCTCTGTCTTTTCTACAAGTAGAACTGCTAGGGAAGGGGGGAAAATAATTTTGTTTTTAAAACAAGAGGAGACAGTTTGCAGTGAACTGACTGGTTCTTTTCCTGTCTTTGCTAGCAACTGGTCATTTTGATCAAACAACTGGTTTTGGATCAGTGAAAAAGGACACAACACAGTGCTGACAAGCCTAGCTGTGAAGGCTGTGTTTCTGCAATGGATAATGAGTTTACAGATAGGAGATGCCAGATTACAATATTTGTTCACTCACTGATCATTGATCCCTGAATTTTTTTTTATGAAGATGTGTTTTTCCATCAAAATGACACTCAGATGTGCTTTTGAGAAATATATATTTGGTTTTTATGAGGTAATTTTTCACTAATTAAGGCAGTCTGTATGCTTCCTTGGATCTACAGGGCACAGTTTGGAAATCACTGGTCTAAGGCAGCACAAAAGAAATAAAAGCTGGCTGTCATTTCTTGGTTAGAGTCCTATGAATGTTGGAAGGAGAAAGACGATTCTGCTAGGTAGTCGATACAATAACTCCTTTCTTCCTGCCTTTAAAAGGAACACGATTAGGATTAAAATTCAGGAAGTTATTCTAGGTGGGATGATAAGAAAATGGTGCTATGAACTGTAGAATGTCCATGTCAGCTCTGGAGCCAGATGAGAGAAGGTTGCAGTTTCATCATGTTTCCTCTTGTGTTCTGGAAGAATGCTTCTCAAATTGCTTATCCCTCCCTAAAAACCTTCTAACTTTCTCATTTAAACCACAAACCATGGACTTTCTGTACGTAATTTGCATTTGTGCTTTTGTGATTTTCAGAGCTTTCAATGCATTCAATTACACATTTCAATGTGTAATTTTCAGCACAATTACTGACTGTAGTTCAGTGAGGTCTAAACTCATTGAGATGAGCATAACTATGACACAGCAGTTTGTGTAGACAGGCAAAATTGCCTTTAACACGCTGGCCTTTGTTAGGCCTGGCAGTTTCAATATTAATTAACCAGTGCTGTGAAATAGCGAATAATATTTTGTCGAGTAATAAAATTTCTCAAAGTTGCACAATAGTTTTCCACTGAAATTGATCACTTTAGTGAATTAACAGCATTAAAAATGGACTTACCAGCAATTGCATCTTTGTTTGTTTTTCCAACTGGATTCCAATTTCTAGGGATTTTTATTATACATATGTACTTCCCATATTAGTCTGGGAAGAATTTATTTGCTATGTGTGCCCACATGGTACAGCTTTTTGTCCTTGAATGGCTGGCTAAAGTTTCTAAATATTTGGCTTAACAATTAACATTGTTTGTACATGACAGCACAACTGATTGTTTTGAGGAAAACAAAGCAGTTTATCTGGATGATTTGGATCATTAAAGAGGCTTAAAAGACATTAGAAGAAATACATTAGTGTTGTTTACTTTGTTACGTTGACTACTCCATTTTTTTCCACATTAAGAATATTTAATATTCTTCATACATATATCCCTTTACATGAAATTCTGTATGGGTTTTGATTCATTAAAGTATTTTCCACAACACTGAGAAGTTTAACAACAAGCTAGTGCATAAAAACCAGAACATGAAAATGTCTGAAAAGAGTTCAGGTTAATGATCACACTGAGTGTAGCTGATAAGACAAGTGATAAAAAGGATGGAAAATCTCTTCAGTTCTTAAAATTTTCTTCCTGTAAAAACTTGAAGTCAAGAGTTTAACACAATTTATATATAAAAAAAGGCAGGAACTTACAAATGAGCAAACGAACACCAATGTGTAACTGTTGTAGACTCTAACTGAATTTTGGGGGACCATTTCCCTAATTTAATTACCTTACAACTGGCATTTTGTAGAGATGAGAAAATCTGAGATCTAGATTAAAGTTATACACGTCTAAATAATTATGAAGATATATGTTTAACTAAGAATTGTAGGAAAGACAAGGAATGTTGTGCATTAAGCTTATGTCAATGTCTGTGTGAGTTATCCTGGAATACACTATCACTTCATATATAGCTTGATAGCAGCGTGCAAAGGATATTTAGGATATTTTTCAGCTTTTTTTTTTTTTNGCAATCTAATTTTAGCCTTAAGTAAAAACATATGATTCTTTTCCTTGAGTCAGTTGATCTGGGCACTAGGTAGAAGAGTCAATGTACTGCCTTTGTCTCACTCATCCTGCCCTCTGACAGACTCTGAGAGAAGCAGGGACATTCCTTTCCAATACCAGGAGTCTCAGCAACCCTGACAGACTGGGAATGGCTATTTTTGGTACATCTAAATGATGAAATGGAGAAGAGACTTAATTTAGCTCTTGCAGTTTGGAAAACAGACTCTTCCAACTGCTGTTAATTTTTAAAAATGTATAAATAGGAATGTACACAGTTTCCAAAGAAGAGCCTCTTTTGTCTTTAAGGTTGTTTACATGCTTTCAATACTGACAATGGGGATTTTCTATGGGATGAAAGAAAATATATGATTGGTAGCTACACTTTAAAAAACTGACACACTGAACATTTACGTTTGATTAAAGGAGAGGAATCCAGAAATCTCAGCAAATTATTGAAGTATTTCAAGCATGCACAGAAAGAGCTGGGTTCCACAGAATGGGGAAAAATGCCAGCATGTTGGAAAGGAATCACTTTGAGCTATGTACAGGGACCCAATCACTGACCACAGAGACTGAAATGAAGCTCCCACTTCTTTCTAGGGTTTACATTTGGGTAGCTAGCTGGCTTTTCTTAAGAACTAGGGATGTGTTTCTCCTCTGGGCTATCTGGAGCTGTGTAGGTGAGCATTGAGCATCTCCTTTGCTTTGATGAGCGCTGTTTCAGCTGGTGTTTCCATGTGAGGAGGGACTCCTTTCCCTTCCCAAGAGGTGCTGTCTGCAGAGATGACTGATCTGGAGGTGGGGATGACCATGTAGAAGTTGGTTTCATCTACCTGATACGTCTGTGGGGAATGGCAGCCACCACTGGTCTGCTCCCCAATGATGAGGGCTCTGCCCAGTCTCTTCATTATGTATACAAACTCCTCAGCAGCCCCAGCTGTCACAGCACTGGTGAGGATTACCAGCCCCTTCTGAGAGCCGTATCTCTCCCCTATAAGGTAGGAAAAAAATCCATCAGAAATGAGTTTGTTTTCAGAGATTTATTTTATAGTAGAGCAGAGAAGCCAAGATAGAGGTTTTGCTCCCTACCTGCTTTTAACAACCCAAGAAGTTTGGAAATTTACTTTGTGCCTATGATAGTATTAGGGTAATTTTAACACTAGTCCAGACTACATGCTGTTAAAAATAAAAAAAAGGCTGTCTCCCTGTGTGGTGCTCTTGTGCCATCAGTCTCTGGTTATGAGCTCCATAAGGAGAGAGGGCAGCTCGTGATTACTACTGTTAGCTCTTCTGTGGCTTTGACTTTTACAGGAGCTCCAGATCTCATCACAGTAGCAGAATAGACGGGAGAAAAATGACATTTTTCACCATTGCAGCAGGAGTAGTCAAAACTAATCCAGAAGCATCTTCAGTTTTACCCTCATCCCTGCTCTAGGAACATGGCTGTAATAGAGCTTGGCTTGCAACTGTGCAGGTATTATTTTATGAAATTACAATTATAGTGGTTTCCCACAGGTTTTTTATAGTTTGTAAATGGAAGCTGTACATGGCCTTTGTCCCAAACCCTTCAACAAATACCCCTTTATTATTAGGATCTGAGCCAAGTATCTCATTTTCTTACATAAAACAGCTGACAGGAATAGGAAGGGCTTTGAACCTTATTTTCAGTATATCTGAACATGCTAGATACTTTTTGAGAGTTTAGTTTCTTTGAAAAAGTGACCAGTGTGTAATAACTAGGACTTGATAACTTGAAAACTAAACTGCTCTAAAAATGTCAGTCTATAAGTAAGTAATAGTACGACATATAATTCTCATGCTAAATTCTAAGAGAGAGGCTCAATAGCATGGTAATTAATTTTCACACCATCTTTGGTCTTCTCATTTCACTATAAACATAATAACCATTAGAAGACTCTTTTCTCAGTAGATATATGTAATACAGAACCAGATCCAGCTCCTTTGAAGTTAATGAGTCTTCCTGTTCTCTTTGATGGGAACTGGAATGTGTCCATAGAAATCATATCCCTAAGCACAACCCACCTCTGACTGCCTGGGAAAATAGATGGACCCTGCAGACTGGGACAAAGTTTAACCATTTCCATAACCACGATCCAGGCCAACAACTGCAGACAACATTAACTTTTTTGCTACTGTCTTAGCTTAAGAGGGGAAAATAATTAACCCCCATGTTTAAGGCTTCTTAGCACTCTAACTGCAGTTTATGAGCACTGAAGAGCTCTCTTTTTTTCATGTTGCAGCATCCTTTCAACTTCCACAAACTGGGGCAGGGTATGTGTGTGAAACATTGCCAAATGCTTCAAACTCATCCAGATGTAAAAAATTTAGTGTTTTTCTTTCTCTTTTCTGGACAAACTGGGGTATTATGGTGTTTTCATCTACTGATGTAGAGGATTACACAGGTAGGTAGTAAGGAACTAAAAACTGTATGCGAGTGTTGGAAGAGACATTACTAGAGGTCTAGGCAACACTGGATTAATTTTTAATTTTCGCAGCTTTTAAAAGCAACAAGTTATATCTGCTGTACACAGTAGTTGGCTAAATTTCTGGGGACCAATTTACAGACCTCTGTGCCTAACATACCCCATTTCTAGGAGTGATAAACTGTTATTTGCAGATGGCATTGTGTGACATGGCTTAAATGCACATTTTTTGTTTCTACATTCTCTACACAGCTTGAGCTGATCATGGCAGATTGCTTTCACCAAATGAGTTAGAGGATTTAATGGCTCACTTTAAAATGACAAGGAGAGACATAGGAAAAGAAAATCTACTCTGAAAAATTGCCATTTACCTTTGAGCTGTGGCTGGGTCCATATCTCCTTTACTGAGTCACTGGGTCTGTCATAAACTTTGTCCAAGAGAATTGGGTGTCCTTCATCAAAGAAATATGAGCATAGGATTGCTATGGGTGTAGTGGAGCCTCCAATATTGTACCTTTTCAAAAATTAAAAAAAATTAAGGAAACAAGTGAAAATTTGTGTCAGGCAGCTAATCTCTCATGCAGGTATTGTTCCTTAATATCACTCATGAAAAGACTTATGACTACATTTTGTTATATTTACATTCATTCTCCCCTATCAGCATTTGCATGTCTATCAGATAAACAAAATCCTGTCTAAGAGTGTTGGACTGTTATTGCCCACAATTAATTTCAAAAGCAAACACAAAACTTAAAAGTCTATTTTTTCTCTTGATGTTACCTAGAAAAAAATCAGAAAGCAAGCAAAGACTCTGAATCCACAGAAAAACATCAGATTCTTATTCTCCTCTGGGTAATCCATTCTGTTCCTGACGTAGCCAGCAAGGAGTGAATACCTAAACCCTAATACATAAAAGCAGATTCCAATTAAAGCAACGTATGTTTGTAGAATGGTTGTGTGTTCTTATATCTTGCTACACAAAATGAGAAAACTTGGTGGTTTAAATGAGGTAATTTTTTTGGTGCCTAAAGATTGTGTTAGTTGCTTCATTTAGCACAGTGGTAATGAAAACTTTGGTTGCAGTTTAATTCCATGGCAGTGTCTCAAGATTAATTTTACTGAAGAGATTGTCATTGGAGAACCCCTGCTATGAATACATACAATTAACTATTAATACTAGAGCACATATAGCTCTAGAAATGTTTCCTTACTGATAGCGAGGATTCAGTACTTTCCTGTAGGTGATTTTTGGTGTACCTAGCACAGGCATGCCAGCAAAAACCTGCCGGAAAAATGAGTTCATTCAGTTCCATCTATAGCTAAGATTTTTCACCCCCAGAAAAGGATCTGACAATCCAGGAGGCCTCTGTTCTGAAGAGTGAAGCTAGGTCTTTATTCTTCATTTGGGAGATGCATGATTGACACTGTGACTGGCTAGAAGTTAAAGAACTACAGCATGTCCCTGATGGTGCTGTGCTGCCAGGAGGTGCTGCTGCTGCTGCTGCTGCTGCACAGCTCAGCCCAGCAGAGCCCAGGCTCCCACAGCTGCCATCACAGCCAGAGGTGGTGGCAGGCAGGACAATGTTGGAATGCTCTTTCTGGGGCTCTCTTGCAGACAGTGAAACTGCAGTAACTTTAGTCATAATAATGACTGAGCAGTTGCCAGAGTTTCAACTTAACTTTTGGATGCTAGTAATCCTTCTTACAGATGTCTTATGTGACCTCAGGAAGGCCTTTTAGTTCATCAGTGTCTCCTGTCAATGCTGTGAGAGTTAAAAATATGAAGTTCATGAGTGGCACAGCTGTTCTGTGAAGGGGAACTATTAAGGTGAGAGACATTATGCATTATGATTAATCCCATGCAAAATTGAAATTATCCAAATATGAAGTTCATGAGTGGTCCAGCTGTTTCAGGGAGGAAAACTTGTAAAATGAGAAACATTATTCATTACAGTAAATCCCATGCAAAATTTAAATCATCAGTCTTATAAGACTGGCTAACAGAAAATTTCAAAAGATTTGTTTGGGGTTCTCTTTTATATACCTTCAGAGACTGGGTCTTTTATGTGCACTGAAAGGACTGAAAATATATTAAATGTAAAAAACAAAAATAAACCAAAACCAAACAACACATGAAAAGAGCTATAATGATACCATTTGGTACCTGAGAGATTATTTCTTCTTTGCTGTTTCAGTGCCCCCAGCCCTGAAGTTTTTAGTTTGGGAGAAAACTGGGGCAAGAAAGAGGAAAGTCCCAATCCTATCTCAAGTCTACTGCCTTGCTCTTCTGTGCTCACATGGTGAGATCTCTGTCTCTGTTCTCATCACTGTGCTCAACTTTTCCTCCCTATGCTGAAAATCTCACGAGAATATTAAGAAGATTACCAAATATTAAGAACCCTGTGATAACAATAGATGCAAGTGGTTCTAACATTAAAACCAAGTTCTTACAAAGTCCTTCTTTTTTTTTGTTTATATTTTTCATGTTCTGGGATCACACACATTAGCTCTGGACCACAACAAGGGAATTACTTCCCTAAATATTGCGTAAGAAATGTACATTTTTATATTAACCTGCTTTGATAGCCAGTGACAAATGGATGACATCTTAGAATTTGGAGCACTGTTGACACACTGGAGTGTCCAACAGAATTCTAAGCAGAGAGCAGGTGTATGATGCTGCAGCTGTGCCCTCTGTGATCTGTGCACAGGGTCCATTCAGTACAGACCTGATTGCCCAGAATTATTTAGCATTGCAGATATGGCAAATTAAATGTTGTAACATTGCCTTAAACATGGTCTGTCTTTTTGACTGTTGAATCTTGGCCACTACATGAAGTAAAAGATTTATTTATATATATATGTGGGACATAGAGAGTTAGGTTAGAAAGAAATCAGAGAAATAGAACACATGAAACATCCAGAATTGCATTCCGCAAACTATTCCCTAAATTTGCAGATTTAGTTCTAAACATCTCAAGTGATGATACAATTTATCTCGAGATATACTTCCAGACTGTTATTATTTTCCTCGGCTGTTTTCCTTTTCTCATTTAATCCTAGCAATGTTAGCCTGTAAACAGGACAGCAAGCCATGTAAAGCTAATTCACTGTTACAAATAAAATGCTGTTTTGAAAGAGCTTTGGTTATTTGCCATTCAAAGGTTTACCTCATGTCTATGATTAATGCATCTGTGTGAACAATTTTCTTCCAAACATGCTCTATCATTAGGTCGGACACCTGGGTTAGAAGTTCACTGTCTCCAAACATATCAAATCTCAGATAGCCGATGTTGTTTTCAAATACATTTGTGTGGAATGAAAATTTAATCAAATCTTCAAATACTTCTGGCGGAGGGATCTGAAAGAGTACAGGAAAACAAAACAAATCATTTGCTGGCACTGGTAGCTTGACACAAAATTATGTGGGTCGTGTTTAATCCAGGTGGGACATGTGTGAGAAATGTGACCAAGTTTGAAAAACATAATAAATTTTACAATGTTTTTGCACGCTAAACATAGGTTAGCATTGCCTGGTGCATTTTTGTGCAGTATAAGTTGCATCAATAATACGCCTGGAATCCAGATCAGGCACCCAGAGCTCAGTTTATTTTTCAAAAATACAAGAATTTCCTTGAAGCAAAGAGGCTATAAGAAGAATCCCAGCCTGCAGCACAGATCCCAGTCCCAGGCCTGCCACCCAAGTCCACATGTTGCCTTTATGAGTTGTTTCTAAATACAGCATCTAGGACTTTCATAATCTCTTGACAGGCCTCATGGGACAAACAGCTGCTGCTGCAGGTGTGAGTGGCCCCAGCCCCTCTCAATGACCCAGTCCCTGTGACAGTGAGGGACCTGATGTGTTGGGCATGTGCTAGGATACTCATGAAGTAGATATGCTAAATCTCTTGTATGGTGGCCATGTGTCTGGGGCCTCACGTGTTAGGTTGCAATTTATTTAATTTTGCTTAGCTTATGTTATTAAACAGCAGACTTTTTTTTAGTAGCAATGTGTAGCCAAATAATAAACTTGTCCTAGTTACCCCAGTATGCATAGCCAGCTCCTGTTGCCAAAATTCTATTTTGTGTGCAGTATCTGAAAATGGAATGGTCTCTTTCAGCTTGAGATAAGAATTTAGAATACATATGACTTACATGACCTTCAGCCATTTGGTCTTTTCTCCTTAGGGCTGCTGTGAAAATGGTGTTACACCTTCTTTTTAATCAGTTGGCCTCTGCCACAGCTCATCCTCAGACAAGACTTTTACACTCAAAAGAACAAGGAGTCAGCAGTGAGCCATGTGCTAGAGGTGCTGTTCCAGTCTACAACATGCCACAGATTAGGACAGGCACTTGGGCTTTCTGCAACTACAGAGAAGTCAAGTAATCTCCTGACCTCTATACAGTGCTCTGGCCTGGAGCTGTGCTCCTGCCAAAAGCAGGTCTGCCACAGCAGAAAGAGTTTTTTCCAAGGTGTGTGAATGCAGCAGTGTTTGACACAGCTCGAGGTTACCTACGGAAAAATTACCCACCATATGACACTTCATCATTAATTCCCTGATGTATGGCAAAATTATCAAAATCTCAATCATTAATTTAAAAGCTCTGTTAGCCAGTTGTTGTTGACCTGATGGTAAGAGCAAACTCTTCCGTACCCTTCTTTATCACTATACCTTGTGAAAATAACCATTGTATCTGGACTGTAAACACGTCAGTCCAGCACTGCTGAGTTTGTCATTTCCAATCCACTTCCCAGTGACAGCGATGCTACTTGATCTGCCCACTGTACTTTGATTAGCAAACCACAGTTTTGAAAAATATATCCAGCATGCATTGATTTTTCTGACAGAACTTATGTCTAGTTCAGAGATACTGTTCCCTCCCCAGGAGGAAAATAAAAATGTCACTCATTAGTAACATCTAAAAATAAAACTGATGTGTTACTCTCCGCCATTTACTAATGATATTTTAACTGAACACACAAATCTCTCTCTCCAGTGATAATTGCTAAATGTATACCCATAAACATGTTAAGAATAATAACTGTCTGATAAATTTTGTCTTGCCTTGTTCTTTTACTGTGATGCATCCCATTTTTGTTCTCTGAGGACTTCGGTTTTTCTATCTCTTGAAAATTCATTATAAATTCAAGGTGAGCAGGTTGCTCTTAAAGCCCCATGTCTCATGGGGTGAAACAAATGTGCAAGGATCTAAATGAAAGCTCTTCAAGGCTGCAGGAAAAGGTATGCAAATGTATCTATTCTAAAGGTTCTAAGACTGGAAATCAGATGAAAAGCACTCAGAATGTAATTTTGGGGTGCCAGAGAAAGTGTCTGAACTTTTCAGCAAAAGAGGTGAGGAGCCTGTGACTGACATTAGAGAGTTACTGCCCTGCAAAACTGCAGGTTCATGACACTGGCACGCGGCCCAAGTGCTGCGGGTACCTAAGGAGGTAAGTCAAGCTTCAGGAAGCAATCACATGCTGTCCTTTGGAAGGCAGGGCTCTGTTTGCTGGCCAAGGACAAGCTAGGACAGGATGCAGCTGAAAGTAAGATCTGCTGCTGTCAGACAATGTTTACATACAAATGGCTTGTTGTTAAATATAAACCCTCAGGTGCACACTATAAGCAATGTGGCTACACTAAAGGACTTCCAAGCAAACTCCACTTTAAACCAAGGAAAAAGGGTTGTTCATTAACTATATAGGGTCTGCAGTCCTATTCTGCAGACTCCTTCCACAGGTGAGTGGCCTAAGTAAAACGCATGAAGTCACACAAAATAGGACCTTAGGACGCTGCCCTGGGACTTGTGCATGGAGTTTGATCCCTGATTCTGTTATTGACACAAACCTCAGCCACTTTTCTAAATGTGCCACTCTTCCCTTTGTTCTCTCCTTTCATCTCTCCCTTAAGTTGTTTTGTCTGTTTTGATGGAACCTGTTTTTTCATAGCTATTTTTGTGCTGATCATTGTAAGATAACTGATTTCCATTAAAGTTGCTAGTGCTGTCAACTGCTGCTGTTAAAATATTATCAGCCAATACCCTTGCAATACCATTGTAAATGCTGAGATTAGTTTAAGAACCATGAGATCCTGAGGGCTGAGTGGCAGGGTTGCATTTTTCTTAGAACATTTGGGCTCCTTGTGTACCCTCACAGGCTGGAATGGAACTGTTCATCCCAGTAGGGCCCCCAGCTCCAGGACTGAGCAGGATCAGCTATAGCCCTGACAGCTCATTCTCACTTGCTCTGAACAGCAGACATTTTACTGGGTGATTTCCAGGCAATCCACCCTAATACGTCACCAGCCTTACTATTAGAAAGATGTTTTTAAGATCTAGTGTAAACAGTTGAAGTTCCCTAGTTTGTACTGTTTAAGTGCATTACTTCTAGGCCTATTTACTATGGAAAAGGGAAGAGATTATTCTTTTCATATTTGAAACAGTCTCTTGCGTATCTGAAGACTGTTTTCATGTCTCCTCTCAGTTTTCTTCTTTCTGGGATAAACAACACAAATATTTTAAACTTTTTGAAGGCTACTTTTATTCAGTGTTCTCTTTGCTCCTGTCCCTCTTTTCTGCTGTCTCCATACCTGAGCCACATCTGCCCAGAAAACCATTGCCCAAGACTGTGCATATTATACTGTAGATGAATTTTCTTTAGAGCTATATGTAGCAGAAGATTTCAAGTCTTCTTAACTTTATTCTTCCTTATCCATTCCAGTTCGATGGTGATCAGTATTTACTGCAACAGCTTGACCCTATTCACTTGTGCTCAGCTTATGAACTCTGAAGAACCCATTTACATTTTTACAGGACTCCCCCTAAACAAGCTACTTTCATCCCAGAGTTGTGCAGTGAACTACTATCACCCTAGAAACAAGGAAGCAAAATTTGCAAAAGGTGAAGAGCCAATGAGAGTTAAACATGACACATTTTTCTCTTGCATAAACTTGCATAGTACCACTGATTTCATTGTGGTTATGTTGATATAAGTCAACATCATAGGGGCCTACGACAATTGTTTTTCCATCTGTTAGCAATAGATGTAGCAATTTGATTATTTATCTTGACACCATTTTCATTTCTCTCATTAATGAAGGGATATAAGCATACTGTACTTTTTTGTGGTGAAACATCTCCAAATATTGCCTCCTTCAGCAAGTACAATACTCTCCTATATATAATATTATTCATCTGGAAATAGAAGAACTTGAAATGCAGGAACAATTTATCTTTATAAAGGATTAGTTGTTGCCTTTTATTCTGATCATCATTTTCAGCTGCTTATTTAAACCGTCATTACAAAAATTCTCTTAGGTGTAAAAACTGCATTAAAAGTATTTGGTCATTAAGAAGGGGCCAAAATGATCACCCAGGGAGACCCCTCATCACTTAAAATGGGCATAACACTTATGCCAAAATCAGGCAGCAGTTCTTCCGTAGGTGGACAGTCACAAACACAAATGTTTCTGTTTGTAGAGGAAGGTTTGACTGGAGAGGGAGAGAGAGACAGGAGAATAAGAAGCAGGGATTATTAAACTTCAGGTCAGCAAGTTTACAGAGCTCTGCCTTATAAGCAAAATGTTATTTTCTGGATCACAAAAAAATATAGACAAAATTTGACTCAAGGAAGTCTGACTTTGGAAAGTAACATTTATGCAGCTGACAAGTCTGACTAGCAGTGACCTTGCTGCTGCTTAGAGGAGACACGTTCACTCCCCTGTAGAACGCTTTAGCAGCTATTCTGGTGCTGCAGATACAAAGGTCTGCACGCATTTCACTTGCCTGTCTCCTATGTCCCATCCCATCCTTCCTGTAGTTATTCATCATCACTCTCAGTTAATTGTGTTGGATCTGCTTCACCATCAAGGTCATTAACAGTAAAATTCTTCTGTCAAGGGAGAGGGTGGTTTCGAAGGTAGGTAGCACAAGAGAAAAACTAACTCTTAAGGTTTTTAAAGAATAAATGTGATATAGATCAAGAAAGCCACTATGTCCATGTATCAGGCTGCTGAATTTTAATTTTTTTTTTTAAAATTTACAAACGCAGCTAGTGCCATCATATATGCTTCACTGTACTCTAAAGGTATTTGTTCTCTGGGGTATACTGAAATGTTCCACAGAAAGCGTCCCTCTTATGGCTGCAAAAGCAAAACAGGAGATGAAGGGACTCTTGCTACCCAGGGCTCTGTGGAATGGGTGAATTTTCTTTCACCTCCATCTCAAGGAAAATCCTTTAATGACTTCAGTGTCTTCGTTAACATCTTAATGCTCTCTTGTCTGTTTGACTCCCGATTTCCTCCAGCAATATGAGGGAATGCTTCTACCTCTGGAAACCATATTAGTCTCATAAGAGACATGATTCTCTGCTCTTTATACATTATTTCACCTTGGAGAAATCTCACATTTGTCCTGATTTTCATCTACTCTGATGTGATTTCCTTTATGGATGTATCCCTGACCTCTTCCAATCATTTTGCTTGACAAGGTAAAACAGAGGCATTGAATAATATAATGGCATTTCTTCACTAGCCCTACCAGGATCAGAATTTTATATCATGTGACAATAAGATACTTGTCCTCTGTTCTGTTCTCAGTGTTTAAGTTCTGAATAAAGCAAGATCTGAAAAAGTAAAACCCCACCAACAATATCCATTAACAGCCTTCAGTGGACACAGTGACTAATTTGTAAGATTTTTCCATTCTGTAGAATGGAGAGAAATTATGATGTGTCACTACTGTACATATGTTGATAATAATTGAGCACAGAACTCTGTCAAAAGCATTGAAATATCTTTAGAGTGAAGTTTTCTACACTTAACCAAGTTAGGAGGGAGAGTGATGGAATATAAAACTCCTTTGATTAATTATTTCCATTTAATCTCAGAGGCAAGAATGAGGCCAGCATCTCTTGGTTAACAAATTTGAAAAATCCACCCCTGGCAATGCTTAGACTTTGTCTTTGACCTTACTATTTGTGATAGTACCACAAAGGTCATGGCCACTTTAAATCATGCATGCCAAAAATTTCAGAGTGTGGAAGTCCACGGATTTCCTCCCCCAGGAAACATTTAATAGTTACCTGACACTTGGTCTACTCTGGTTCATTGCAAAGCAAATGCATTCTCTTCAAAAAGCAATTTTATGAGTCCCTGGAGAAAATACGTCTCTGATAGCCATGCTAGTGCAGTAGCCAGAAAGCAGCTAACTCCATCCAAGAAAGGGATCAGGTTATCCTAACCCTCTATTTAATTTGAAGATGGAATTTTAACAAGTGCTCCTGGGAGCTCCCTCCAGCACAACAATGAACAAGAAAGATTGCCAAGGCAGACCAGTATATAAACACTCAGGCTCAGAACAAAGCAGAGACTGTTATGCAAACCACACAGCAAGGGCAAAAGTAGATTATTAAAAATCAGTTTCTCCCTGGGGTCCCCTAACTTCCACCCAGGTACTTCTTCCAAAGTATTTCCAGATCACTGGGAAACTGTCTGATGTTGAGCATGAGATACAATTAGAACAACTTTCCACTGCCACTACCAAAGGAGTTGCTGATTATTCTGGTGTAATAGATGTCAGCTGCTACAATTTTATATAGAAAAGTCTATCAGAGAGCACGTGGCTGCATGTTTAGTGAGTTGTATGCATTTACTCTAGTCGAACTAAACTTCCCTCAAATTACAACCTGGGTTTGAAACCAGAGGGTTTCTGAATTAATTACAGCTGGAAAAGCTGCAGCATTCAAAGAGGAGGGATCACAGAAACAATGAGGTATCTTCCCTCTAATCCTGAAGCCCTGCATTTTTGCTTGTGGCATATGGCAACTGAGAAGCACAGCCTGAAGGTTGTTTCCAAAATCTATGCATACAGAACTACCATCTAATTCCACAAGCTACTACCCAAAGTATCAGAGACAGCTCAGCCCGTGAAACCTGCTCAGGCATTGGCTTCTCCTCTGGGTACAGGTAAATCAGGGTGGGTATATGGTATGGGCTAGGAAAAAGATAAGGTATCTGACTTCATGCTCCCATTCCAGCTGGCATCTCTATAGCTGAGTACGAGAGAACTGTACCTGTTTTGGCATGATCCCTGGGATGCTGTCTTTGGCATGTTCAGGGATGTAGAGTAATTTCAGGTGCTCATCATCAGAAAGAGCTTGTAAGGTGGCAGTCACCTTCCGGGCGAGTTCTTCCTCTGTATGGATGCTTTTATAATTGTTTTTGTTGATGTTCTTTGTGAGGTTGGACGCTATAACAGTCCCAGTGTCCACAAAGGCATAATTATCTGCCACAAGCTTGCCTACAGTTTGCAGTATCTGTGGCACCTGGGCCCGCAGGTTGGCAATGTGCTGAGCTACAGCCATGGCTTCACTGGCCTGGATGGTGATGTGTGGCTCCACCCCAGACACACTCCATACTTTTCCAGTGACTGGGCTGAGCACCACTTGGCTGGGGATGGAGGCATATAGGGAACTGTTACCAACACGATAAATGGCCACGGAGAGGGATCCACCAACTGTGGGCTCACCAATAACTGTGGCCCGGTGTAGATCCTTCATAGAACGAGTGAAAGCTTCGGCTGCTGAGCCGCTCATGTGGCTTGTTAGGATGTAAATGTCCTTGAGGGAGCCGTATCTCTTGCCAGTGAGTTGGGGGAGAGTCCATACCTCTGTGCTGCGGGAGGTGCTGCGATCGAAGATGGTGTAGAGGTGTTTCCGAGGCTCAGGCTCAAAGAAGTAGGAACAAAGTATTGGGATGGCAGTGGAGTAGCCACCTGTGTTGTACCTCATGTCAATAATCATGGCATCCGTGTCCACCAGCTTGTTCCATACCATCTGCAACAGCTGTGGCCCAATGGCCTTCACTGTTTCTGCCTCAGCCATCATATCAAAGCGAAGGTAACCCAGGTTCCCTGGCAATACCTCAATTTTGAAGAGTGCCTCAATGATGTAGCTTAGCTCTTCAGGGCTGGGAATCATATTGGGAAGCTGCTCTTCTGGTGTTGGCTCCACATGGCTGTGGAAGACATGAAGCCGATGGTCTCCAGAGGCCTCCTGCAAGTCACTGGTGAGCTGGGAAGCCAAAGTCTCCGAGTCTATGGCTGATCGATAACCTCCTTGGGCCCGTTTGGTGCTGAGCATTGCACTGACCTTACCAGCCACCTCTGGGATGGCGTAGTGAGCCTCTAGGAGCTGCCCAGTACCCTCCAGAAGTACTCCCATGTTCTTGTGGAAGGCTAGCACTTCTTCAGCCTTCTCCAGTGCATCCTCAGCCAACACTATGGCATCAGGAACAACTCCTCCACCCATCCAGCTTTCCCCATGGTTGTCGATGAAGGTGATAACAGGCACTGTGACAGTCAGGCCGCGGGTTATTCCTGGCCCAGGCTGCAGCAGAGGGAAGGTACGGGTGTGTGAGAGGCTTCCTGCTGTGATCTCACCAATCAGTGTGGCACGGCCCAGGGACTGCATGAGGTAAGCAAACTCCTCAGCAGCTGTAGCAGTGTGGTGGCTGGTGAGCAGGTAGATGCCACGCTTAGCCCCATAGGACTGGCCCAGCAATTCTGCCTGGCTGTTGTGCTCCTGCGTATGGTTGGTGCATCTGTCATAAGTTGTGAAGAGATGTACAGGACCAGCAGCAGGGTCTTGAAAATAGGAAAGCAGCACAGGCACAGCAGAAGAGGAAGGGCCTCCAGGGTTGTAACGTAGGTCCATGATCAAGTTCTCTGTATTTTGAAGAGGCTCCCACACTTTGTGTACAATGTAAGGCCCCAGCTTCACAAGCACAGAAGCATCTGCAAACTCATCAAAGCGCATGTAGCCAACATTACCTGGCAACACTGACACCTTGAAGACAGTATCCACCAAGGCATGCTGCAGCTCCTCATTGTCAGGTAAGTCAACTGCCATTCCAACTGGATTCTCAGCTGGGGGATCAGCAGCTTCACCTGGCATCATTACTCGGACCATCAGACGGGGGTCTTCAGATAAGGCCTGCAACTCAGTGTTGAGTTTGGTGGCCAAGTCCTCAGATGACTGCACAGAAGAGAAGTCAGAGGTGGCCAGGTGCCACAGTAATGCAGGCACTCTCTCCACTAAGCTGTAATAGTCCTTTAATATGTTTTTGAGGTGGCTAACGGTGCCAGGCACTGCTCTGCGCACTGCCAGGATGTTCAAGGATTTCTGCAGGGCTTGCTCTGCCTCAGTAGGCACACATGGCATCACCCCACTCACTTCCCAGCTCTGTCCACCCCCACTCAAGGGACTCACAGATCGTGACACTGGAACCATCATATAGAAATTGGAAGGACCAATACGCAGCTTCTGGATGTCCAGTGAACCCCCAGCTGTCTTCTCTCCAACAGTGATAGCTCTGTTCATGTGCTTGAGGATGTAAGCCACATCTTCAGCCACTCCTGTGGTGTGATGGCTGATCAGAACAATGACATCCTTGTCTTTGCCGTACCTCTCTCCCAGCACCTTTGGCAGTGTCCATATCTCTGTGGTGGTGTTGGAGGGACGATTGTATACAGTCTCAACATGCAGCCTCTTGTCTTGTTCATGCAGGTATGAGATGATGAAGGGGAGGCCAGAAATCTGTCCCCCAGTGCTGTGACGAAGATCTATCACCAGGGCAGATGTCTCTATCAGTGTCTTCCAGACCTTGTCCACCAGAAAAGCTCCAACTTTCTGCACAGTTTCCTCTCCTATGATATAATCAATCCTCAGGTAGCCAACATTGCCCTCCAGCTTGTCATATATGACCACATGCTCAATAAGACTCAGGAGTTGCTCACGGGTAGGGGAACCCTCAGCTTCTTGTTTGGGAACTGCATGTGGTGATGGCTCATAGGAAATCACCAGTCTTGGGTCATTCAGAGCACCCTGCACTCCAGCTGTCAAGACGCTGGCCAGCATTTTTGGATCTGAGATGTCCAGGATCTCTCCGCTCTTGATTGCTTGTTCAATGGCTTCTTGCATTCCCACTAGGTTTTCAGGATAGCAGTAATTGTCCAGAAGGACTTTAGCCATGTCCAGCACTAGAGTTGGCTGAATGATTTCCTCAGCAGGTACGCTGCACACAATCAGTGCTGAAAACAGCAAGAAATGTGTCCTGATCATTTTGTCTTTGTATGGAAGAGAAAAGAAGTCAGATGCTCTTATCGATCAAGATGAACATAGCTCTCCAATGACTCTGAATTGCACTGAAATCCCTGTGTTGAATCCAGGTGCACTGACCAGATCTTTTATCTGCATTAAACCTTTAATCTCATTAAAATGGAGTGCATCATCCAAAGTGCACCAATAGATGAGGTTCAGCTCCTTACTACTTCACAGGCTTCTTATGAAACAGTAATAAACTTCAATCATTAAGCAAGATCTTTCTAGCAGTTAATTGTTTCCAAAAGGTAATGCATTGCCTGTTGCAAACTACTCCTGGCTTATCCTGAAAATGGGTTGCTTAAATGCAATACTGATTTTAACCACAGTTAGAACAGCAATCATCCTGGCTTTTACCATTATTTATGAAGTGCTTATATGAGGAGATTCTTCAGTGACTAAGTTGTATCAATATTTAATATTCTTTCAAAAGTTGTTGACAATACATTGTCTTTGGTGTTTTTTAGTCTGAGCTGCAAAGGACTGTTCTTACATTCCATGACTAAGGGCTCCAAACAAGGAACTCCAGACGTTTAGCACAGCTCATAAAATCCAAGGTAATGACAGCCTTTTAATTTCTGTGCTGAGAATTGCCAGCATTTTAAACAGGACTTTGAAACACATTTGCCTCAACATAATACAGCTAAATCTGAGATGACTTTAATCTTCACAATTTGCACTCAATTAGGATTTACTTGTAATACTGTTGGGTAACATATGGTCATGTCTGATGACAGCTCCCAGCCAATAGACTTCAGGCTCAGCATACCAAAATAGAATGTGAGGGGGTTGTTTTCTTCTGCTCACAATGTATTTGAGACCCTATTGTATTAAGAGTTTGAAAGAGGATCAGAATATGCAGGATGCAGACTGTACCTACTCTGAGCTCCAGTATGACATACCAAGGATATACAAGAACAGACTCCTGGCCTCAAGTTTGAAATGAATTGCTACCCCAGCCCCTCTGTTTGCTGGAGGTAGCTACAAGAATAGACTCTGAAATCTGGGAAGAGCATGTCTTTGTACTCCTGTCAAAACATTGCTGCATGGGGAGGGAAGAGTCTAAAGATGGTCTAAGGCTGGATGCACTCTGTTGGTGTCACCTGTGAGTGTCCTGAATGAAGCCTGCCACTCACGACTTTCAACTTACTGTGCAAAGGGTGTTACTGATGTTATATACAAGGTGCCAGCAGTCACCTCATCTTACCCAGAATGAAACAGACATAGATGAATTGCCATGAAGACAACAGTCAGAAAGGAGACAAGAACAGACAGCAAAGGAGTATTTTTAATCAGAGTGTGCCAGATATCAGCTGTGCCTTCCATACCTAAATGAGGTCTATCTATCTCTGCTAAACTCTTTACAAGACAATTTTTTCCATAGCCCATAAGAAAGTACTTCCACAGTTGAACAATATTATTCTCCAGTGAGGCCTTATCTAGAGGTTAAAAATCACAGAATGGCACTTTTCTGCCTGTGATTGTTATATAAAAATAAGATTAGGGAAAAAAAAAAACTTTTCTCTATTTTCCTCACATTTATTTTGCCTTTTATCACAGTCTACAAAGATTTTCATATCAGATGTGCTGGAAACTGTAGCTAAGCTTCTTATGAAGCGAAGATACTGGGAAATATATATGGGATTGTGATTAGATAAGGCAAAACCCCACAGGTCAATTTATTTCTCAAGTTATGCACATTTGTTCTCATGTACTGTATCATTTCCACATACAAACAAAACCAGCCTCACAATGTAAAAGTAAAATTAATGATTTTTTCCACCACTCAGAATTTAAAATGCTAGGATAGTGGAAAAAACTATTTTTCCTTAATGGATCTGTTCAGTAATCTATTTCTATTGAAATTCAATATGAATATTCAGTATGTATTTCTGAATTCAATATGACATGTAACATTCACTGCTACCTTGGTAACTCTTTACAGATGGCATTAGAAGGTAAGAATCCTTTCTGTGTGGTGTGAATTCCTTAAGATTTGGAGAATGACAATTTGCTTGCTCATTTTGAAGCACATGTAGCTTAAATTTTTATCAAATATATCATTTAATGCAGGTCTGTTTATTGAACTCTGAATAACCAGATCCAAAATATAACTCTACCATCTATTCTAATTTATACCATAACTCAAGCCAAATTCTTATTTTGATTTTAGTTTTGAGCAGACTTAAATAGCTAAGGCCTAGTTTTAGATTTTATAACTCATAAAACTTTATGATTCTGTAAAATCTGTCCACAAGTATTTCATTTTCTGACTTCCTGTGGGTATGAACTTCCCACATACTCTGAAAAGAGGTACTTTTTTATCTGCCCAGACTAGTCTGCATGCAGAGTCTGAATTACTCAGATCACACGCTAAAAATCTTCAATAGGCACAAGATGAAATGTTTTTCTGCATATTATTTACTTTCTATATTCTGCTCCAATATATTCCCCGGTTCTCAGGTGCAGCTGAATCCACCGTTTCCTCATCAGACTCACGTAGATATTTGGTCACTGACAAGCCGCAGTAGCAGGAGGCTCATCTGAAGGTGGCAGCAGGAGCACCTTTTTCACTGGCAGAGATGCCAACTAGATAAAGGGGAAAGTTGGAATAAACTACTTTTGGCTCCAGTAAAGCCTTCTAATACAGCCATATTTTAAATTATATGTATGAATTAGAATTAATTTAAAGGTGATAGCTGGCTTCCAAATACTGAGAGGCAGAGTTTATTACCTCAAGCACAGGACTATGCTAATGAAATATTTAATGTTTCCAGGACTTCAATAAGTATTTCTAGACAAACCTCCACTGCCTTTTATAGACGTACAAGTCTGGGTCAGTACTACTTCACAGCTGTCTGTGACAGGCATGGCTGGATTGCATAGGTAGGGTCTAAGACTGTGTATTCTGTTCTGTTCTTGTACTGTTTGGTACAAAGGAAGCCTTGTTCCTGAGTAGGCTTTCTAGGCCTCTGAGAAATAAAAAGAATTAATAATATTACCCTTAGATTCCTTTCTAATTCCCATGCCAAAAGAAGTAATGTTAGATTTTTCTCCCAAGGTTTTTCAGTTCATACGCCATAGAAACCTGTATAGATTAAAATTAAAGTTGGAAGTTTTCTTTCACATTATTTTAATATTGAATTATTTCCATTTTATGAAAATGGAAATAGTATTCTGAGTTGCTTAATGATTACATTTGTACTAAGAAAAACCTAAATCCTTAAATCCTTGTTGTTAGATTTTGATTTTCTGTTAATATTCCCTTCCCTTCCCTTCCCTTCCCTTCCCTTCCCTTCCCTTCCCTTCCCNGATGATTTATATTTTTGATGTAAGATTGAGTGAAGGTAGAAAAAGTGTATTCCCATTTTGAAATCTCTCTAATTTCAGCCAGGAGCAGGTGGAGAGTCATCACAGTTTATGGAGCACAGCTGTGATAAACTCACATTGACCAGCTCCCTTGAACAGATGAACTTCTATATTCTAGATAAGTAGAAGATTCAGGAGGTCATCAAGAAAATGCATTTCAAATATGCATTTCAATGCAACCTGACGTAGTTCAGAAACATACTTTTGAATGTGCAGTCCCTGAAGAATTGGTATATTATGTGTTTGCGTTATATTGTCTGTATTCCCTGCATCCTGCATTTTGGATAGATTTACATGTTTGTTCAGCATGGTACACCAAGCTGAGTTAGCCAATCATAAATACTGAATATTAAATACTCCATCAAGCCCTCCTATCCCAGAGTTATATCTGAAAAAGTGAGAGGTCCAGCCAGCCACAGCAGGCTTTGGCCATCACGGACGGCTGCCACCAGACTGATCTGATTCCTGCAGATGGTTCAGATGGTGCCCCTGATGACTGGTCCTGGCACTGCTGCCCACCATGCTGATGTCTGGCCTTCAGCTGGGGAGCTGTAAAGGACTGGGTTTGTCTGGATCAGAAGCTTTGGTTGCCAGCCTGGTATGAAGGGCCAGGCTGCTGGGATGCTGCTCCCTCAGCCCCTTTGGTGAGCTGGGAGTGTCAAGGCCTCTGTGAGGGCTAATGGCACGTGTGCCAGGCTCCAGGCAAACCAAACACCTCAGCACGGGGATGAGCACAGTGAGTCCCCTTCCCCAGGACTACACTGAAACAATCCTTCTGTCAGCCTTTCACCTGAATTATGACTGATGGTCCAGCAGAAGCTTTAAGGAAGATGACAGAGAAGAAACAGGTGCAGCTTAGAAGGACAGCGTATTTCTGAGGGTACCAGGAGGCAGAAGCCAGGGAAGACAAGGCAGTGGGACAGCTTGGAGGAAAGGACGTGGTCATCTCAGGCATGACCCGTTAGCTGTTCAGAACAGCCAGAGAGAATTCAGAGCAGTCCCGCAGTCCGAGGACAGGGTATTGTCTCACTCACTATGTGACAAAAGACATTGCTCACTTACTACGTGGGCTTTGCCAGCTTAGTACGTGTTTCTACCTATACCTTGCAACTCTTTGTCGTAACAAACCAATTCAGTGCTGCACAAGCAAGCAGGAGTTACAGCAAGGCACTGATATTTCCAGGAGTTCACAGCGGTTGGCTATGTGGATCTCTATGGTCCATGGCCACACACCTGTGTGCATTACCTGTGTGGTAAAGGTCAGGCTCTGAGGAGGCTGAAATCACCTGTTCTGGGAGCAGCGTTAACCATGTAGGGCATAGTTGTGTCTGAAACGATGGCTTTCCTTGAGAGGCTGTCTAAAACATTTTATTCTGAACATCAGGAATTGTTAATTTAGCTTAACGTTTCTATATTGGCAGGATCTTTACAGTATAAAGGCATCTGAGCAGATACTAGCCAAACACCTCCAGATTCCCATAAGGCTATTGCCTCTTCATCTGTAGAAAAGAATAGTGAAAATGGTGACATTTTTGGATTTAGTGACTGCTGATTCTGTGTTGTTAAGTTGCATCAGCTGCTCTTCTGTGCTGGGACATGGCATGGAGGAGTGGGTGAGATCAGAGGACATTGTGTCTGCTGTGTACACAGACAAGGTGGGAAACTATGTAAAAAAAAGCACCAGCTGTATCTTTTGACCAGCCTCCACCAGCTTGCCAAGTTTATCTATTCAGACTGAAGTGCTGTAGGTTAGCCTTAAAATTGGCTGTGGGGTCAGCTGGTGAGTCTGATGCTACAGGACCGTTACACAGATCGGTAACAGACCTGAGAAGGAGGACATACATCAGCCCTGTGTTTATGTAAAGCAATTAAGTTTTAATTTTAACTGTGCATCTGCTGAACACTGCACAAGCCCCAGCCTGCTCCTCATTAACAGCAAGCTGTGGGTCAATATTCATAATCCAGTGATGAGAGAGGGATTTCTCAGTGTCCAGTGGGGCCCAGCTTGAAGTAGGGGTGAGGTAAAACGTAGGGTTAGGCTTCAGAAAACCACAAAGCCCAGAGCTCCAAGCACACTGCAGCTACAAAAGACATGCCAAGGGGAACACAGGACTGCCACAACAGGGCTCCCTATCTGTTCTTCACATCCTGTGGACTCTCTGGAACCATCATTACCACATAGCTGACTTGTTGCATCTCAAAGCATTTGAATCCTGAGCAATTTCAAACAATTATTTAAAATTAAATGTATGAAACATAAATCAAGCTGCTAAATGTTAAGCCAAACATTAATTTGACATGCATTTCAGCCATGCTCAAGGTAGCGGCAGCTGTAGTCATTACTGGGTTCTCATTTCTTCTTGGCCTTGTTCATTACCCTGTGGAAAGATTCATGTTTCATTTCACTCCCATGTCAACCAAAATGTTAAGCCAATGGGCATATGATTGTTAAAGCTGGCTAGAAGCTCAATTGATTTTTTTCACTAAAATATAAAAGCAACTTATAGTCCAGTTTTGTGATGGGATCTGTGACTCCTCTGGAATTCTGATAGCATATCTAGGAGTTGTTCAGCCAAAATATGGTTTGGGGTATTTTTTTTCCCAGCCAAATAAAGATCAGTGTTTGACTTCAGAATGTAACTGCCCCCTTGATTCTTGAGAATTTCTCTCTGTGAAGGTTTTTTCCCCTTCCCCATTTTTTCATTTAATTATGGACAAAGTCCTGCATTCAGTGAAGTCAAAATATAACTAGTACCTTGTGTTTAGATGACTGGAGGGCACTTAGCTACAATTACATTGACAGCAGGGTGGGTAAGTCTTCTAATGCGATTACATCAAGTGCATGTTTGGTTGTTTTTGTCACTTAAGAGAAGTTTTGCAAAATGTCAGGAGCTTAGGAGAGAGGAACAAAATAGGGAGAGAATACAGAGGGCTCTGGTAGGAGGAAGACATAAGGATGACTGTAAGATGACAGAAGCCAGTGGTAAAATGATTACTGCTGGGGAAACTTAAGAGGTTAATGGCATGCAGCTAGGGATGTACAGAGTTTGCATGGATCCAGATCTCAGATCTGATCCAATTGCAGACCAGTTCTAAAGAAAAAGACTATAAATCAGTTCAAAAATTCTAGTGAATCGTGCTTTGTGCTCATGGTTTGTGATCTAACCAGCAGTTCATGATGGAATTACAACTGCCCTGCTCCCACTCACCTGCTATTTGCTCTGTATTAGGTTAACAATAGTAAATAAACTGTGTATTGGATTTCAAGCTGACCTGTTCATGCCAAATGAATTCGTCTTGCCCACAGGCTGTCCTAATTTAAAACATATGTATCGATTTAAATTCTGTTGCTTCCATATATTAGGGTACTGTTTAGATTTTTGCATCATCAATATTCTTCACCTTTTTGAACTGATGTGTAGTTTGTTAAGGCTTTGGTTCAAAAGGTTTCTCAGGTAGATGTGTGTAAGGTGGTGAAGGAGTACAAGTGAGGTGCACAATGGTGATGTTGTACAGCACTTACACCTGTCACCTGCAACCCAGAAAACACAGTTTGCCCTTGTACAGGCACAACCTCCATTAGCACCAAAGGAAGTTTAATTGCAGGAACGATGGGGTCCTTGTTTAGTGAAAATACAACTGAAGTCAGAAGAATGATAGTATGATAGTATATTTCTCATACAGCAATGTAATAGGACACAGAAGTTTTCCATTTTCCCCAGACTTCTAAAGGATGAAAGAATTTTGTATGTAAAATAGAGTTTCTCCTAAGAAGAAATTTTTTAAAAAATCAGAACCTCATGCCAGACTCTGAACAACAAATTTAGGCCCCTATATAAGCAGCTCAGGGCTGCTTATATAGGGGCCTAATCCAAAAGTGCTGAGCTCTGCCAACCCCCACTGCTCTTAGGATACAGCTTCTAAGGCTGGACATCATTTGACTGCATGTTCTTGCAAAGAAATACTAAGAATATGCAGTAGGTCAAAGTGGCTCCTTATCTTTGTGCGGCGGCGATAAGGGCTGCTGCTCCTCCTAGGAAACAGTGTCTTAGAAGCGGAAGGCTGCACTTCTTATCATTCAAGTATGTGCCATAAAGGGGTAAAAATAGGGTCGTTGAGGATAAGAAAGCTGAAACTAAGGCACCTGCTACCCACAGAAGGAAACTTGGGAATGAAATAAGTGAGAGTCTCTTCTGTTTTGAATACTGCAAATCTTCACTTACAGGAACAAATAATTTGCCTGTAAAAGCCTCTGAGATTACTGATATGAGAAAAGGCTTCCTGGATTTAGATTCCTGACTTTATCATGCAGACAACATTCCATTTACTGAGTTTTACCAAGTTGAAAATGTCAGAGTTGACTAAGAGAATTAGATTTCAAGAGCTGTTAAACATTTGCAGGAGATCCTAAAGCCCCATTGAAAATCCTCTAGTTTGTGACCTAAATACAGTCGATTAAACAGAAAGTTTGAAATAAGGCATTGACATTGTATCACTGTCACCAGATAATGCATAGTTCATTCAATCTCACAATATTTTAATCCAGTATTCACTTTGCCATGATATATAATGCAGGCTATTTACAATGATTGCCATTATTTAAATGCCAATTTTCCCTTAACACAAGCAGGAACAACAACCAGCCCCATACCCTACTCCAAACCTTGTTTGCAATGGTCTTCATTTGCATCAGTATTGTACAGATTTGCACAGGACAGAAAAAAGGGATATTCCTATTCTTAGAGATTCTGCCTTGTTTACTACCTGCAGCCACATTCTGCCACTTTCATCCCTTCATAGTTATATATCAAAGTGGGCACACCAGCATCATCCTTATAAAGAATGGAAATTGAATCTAGTTTGGTCGGAACACAACAGGCCTTGGAGGCTTTTTTGGGATTTTGGAGATGCACCAGAGTTTGGACAATAGCATGTTTAGTTGGGGTGACATTATCTGTCAGAGGGAAGAAGCAACCTCCTTTACACTCAAAAGCCTCATAATCTTTTGGTGCAATGATCCAGGAATCCCAGCCAATCTCTTCAAAGTTCACATGGAGGGAAGTTCTCCTGCAGTGGTTGGCTCCAACGCTTCTCTTGCTTCTGGAGGAATGCAGGTGGGATCCAGTGATGGCCTTTTCCTCTCCCTGCTGTTCCTCTTCAGATGAAGTGTTGTTCTTCCCTAGTTTCTTGAGCACACTTTCTTGCTCATGAACAATCATCTCGCGGAGCTCCACTTTGGTCTCTTTTGTCCCATTGCTGCGATCATTGGAGAACACTATTAACAGGGGCAGATTTTTAGTGTCAGGGTTAACACTGACATCCAGCTTCCCACAAGTAAAACCACTCAGAGCTTTAGTCTCTATAACAACCTCTAGCTTATTTTTAGTCTCCAGTTTGTCTGCTCTGACCCATCTTTTCACAGCGCTGGACACTTCAAACATCTTCCAACCACATTCCTGGATACTGTGGGAGACAAGGGAAGATTTGGTACTTTCTGGGTTTTCCCAGGGGCCATCATCTAAAACATCATAAATTATCATGTTGCCTTCCAGCCTAGAGAGAGACCCAACTTCTCTGTGACAGGAGATATAAATTCTCAGTTCAGCTCTGGTGATTTCCTCATATTGTGGAATAGACATGTTGAAGAACAAAATGTGTTTCTGAAATGGGTTTTCTTCTGGTGAATCTAAAGAAACAACATCTGCAATAGGAAATTAAAACATGTGGTTACAGTGCTTCTGACTGTCCAAGTAAGTTGATTTTAAAAGACTCTAGATATATTTTGGAGATAAAATAAGAGCATGGCAACACATCATTAAAAAAAAAAAATCCCGTCTTCTGGCCAAGTTTCAAGGGCAGAAAAGTGAAAAGAGGAAATGGAAGTTCCTGGTGTTCACAGTATTTTAATGTGATTGCATAGCCAGGTGAGTGTGTGGAGAGAAGCATAAAGAGGCTGCCTAGAACAAACTATGGATGATGCTGGGCAATATTAAGCACATAAACAATGCATGTGCAGAGTTTTTGGATTTAGCAATTTGCTAAAGATAGTTTTACACAAAGAATTTGTAAAAAACCCCAGTGATTTCCTACTGTTATAATCATGCACGGGATGAACTGCTCTAATACACATATTTAACTGTCTTGAAGAACTGGCTGTGCTGAGGCGCTTTTTTTGTTGTCTTCAGATAAGTTTGAAAGCAGCTTAGACTGTGGGTTTGGGGAAATGGAAAAGTTTTTAAAATCCTGAATTGAAGCTCCGGTGTCTACCTGAACTGGGACTTGGTGATAAACAGCCTTTCATGCCCAGGCCCCAGACTGTTCCCACGAGTTTGTGTGGATTTGTTCATGTTTGTTTGTTGTCTCCAAATCTATGAGCAGTACCAGTAACTCTGCCTTGGGAGGGGCAGATATTTGGCTGGAAGATCAGATTCGTAGTGTTTAAAAGTCATCCCCCATGTCTATTTAATGCTCAACGTAAACTCACTGCTTAATCATGGCTGGGTTTTAGGGGAATTTTAATTGGCTGTTGCTGCCATTTTTTCAGATCATTTACCCTCTAAAGTAGTCAGAAGGGAGAGTGAGATATGGAAACTATAATCCAAGTCCTGTTGTTGAGATTTCTTTCTGTTTCAGGACTACGGATACTAATTTGGGAATTTGGAGTTCTCTGTAGTGCTGTTTACCTGTGTATGTCTATTTTTCAAAAGAACAGAAACTTCATTTCTCCCTGTTCCATTTTTACAACAAGGATTGCACTTACTTCTAACTTTTTTACTGCCTGATGGATCTTTTAAAAGTCTATTTAATGTTACATAGACAGGGATCTGGAATTTTTTCTGTTGATATAAACATGACTAACCATTTCCATATAGATCTTTGTCCAACCCAGAATTTTGGAGGAGCAGTGCTGTTCCTTGCTTGGATCCGGTGAAAAATGTCTTAGTTGGTTGCTGTAGTTTTTAAATATGTACAGAGCCCACCAGAAAGATAAGCTCTCTGGCATCAGTCTCAGTTACAGATTGATCAAAAGTTTGCATGATAGCATAAAAACTCAGTTCCAAATATCTAGGATTGAGAAACATACTTCATATAAACCTTGTTATTTGGTGCATCATCTTAGTTCAAGCATTTGAGAAGAGAATATTGTACAGTGAAAATATCAAAGAAGAAAACTAAAGGTAGCTGCATTTTTTAAAGACTGAAACTACAGAGTAAGAATACAATCCAAAATTTTAATGTTTCATTTCTAAAGGATCTGTGGAAGTTAGGATCTGAGTTTCTTCTGAATTTCAAAAGAATCTGACTATTACTAGTCAATAGAGGACTTTTCCTACCTTCAGTACTGAAGCTCCTTACAATATTGGATGCAGGGATGGAGGACTTGTCTGCAGCATATCTGTTGTATAAATCAATCATGAACTGTGGTGGTTCTTCTTTGGTCTTCACTTGTGAGGGGACCCTTGACAAATTCAAACTCCTTAGTAAATCCATCTTCATGTTCTCCAAAAAAGATTTAAAGTTGAAATGGGTCTCATCTTCTATTTCCCCAGGATCATGAAAGTGTGCATCAGACTTTCCCATAGCTGACAGCCTGTCCCAGTCTTCCAAAGGCTTGCCTCTTGTCAAACAAGCAATGATGTTGAAAACAGACAGTGCAGCTAATACTCCAAAACAATGCATTTCTTCTATATTTACTTTCTGGTGGAGAGGCAAGAGGACAAGGGTATTTTAGCTGATTGCCAGTCTTGTTTCAATGCAGACAGAGGAAAGAAGACGTAAGACAAACAACTGGAATGCCCTTTGCAAATCACTTTCTTGTGTTCTTTTTGCAGTCTGCTTCAAACCCCAGCCTCTTGTCAGTTGTCAAGCAGATTGGTTGTACACTTGTCCTTATCAGAGTCATTGATGCCATTCTTCAGCTTCTGTTATCTAGCAAAGCTCTTAGTTAATGAAGATTCTGTAAACATCTGACAAACACATGTGGCTGGTGGGAAGGACATTGTATATTGTAAAGAATCCACATTTCACTTTAGGGTCATCTTTGCTTAATTACATTCTTCTATCATTTCCTTGCCAACACAGAGAGAAGTTTTTTTAGGGACGCAGAAGTTTACACTGTTTTCAGCAAAACTAGAAAATACAGATCTAGAACAAAATCACTCTATTAGCTATTAGCAAATAACATCTCACAAATCTTTTATAAAATCCCTTCACATACAATCAGAAAATGCCCATTAGTTTGATGGAGACCTGTGATTCTGCAAGACATGATCTCATGACATTACAAACAACCTTAAAACTTCTTTCCATTTATCAGCCAAGGGCTATTGTTTGTACACAGTGAAATATCTGTTTTGTGTCAAGTTTGCTTCATGTTGTTTGCAGGCTTGTCCATTTTCAGTTTGATTCCTTTGATGTATGGGAATTTAGGCTTGTTTTTATGGTACCTTATGTAATATATTTCATAGATTCATGATGCTCAATCCAGTCCAAGGACAACCAGTCATTTTTACAGCAACCTCAAAATGAAGACAGAACTATGTCTTCCAAGGCCACATGGAAAGTAGAAAGTCCTTTTGAAGATACAGAAGATTATCTCTGAAGATACTGTGTGCATGAAAAGAACAAATAAATTTCTCATGAAGAAAAGAAAACCCAGGTTTATTTATCTTAATGAATGTATTATGATTTAATCTAATGATACATAATTGCTTTTGCTGTACTATTAATGCATAATATTTTCTAAGAACAATTCAATTCATACTGTAGATGTGACAAAAAATCTGAAGAGTATTATGAGGTTTTACATGAACAAAAATCTTATTACAAACATGTGGTTAAGATTTTACCTTTTTTGGCCATTCCTCTTGTTTTTTTAGCAGTGGATACACAGCATTTAAAGTGATGTGAGACTTCTGCAATGCTTGCTTATTGTCTGTTCAAGTGGATATCTTGGATCCAAGATCCTGGTTAATTATGTTCCTATGACATAAAGTCAAAAAGGATTGCTTGGCATTGATCCTGGTCTTCTGCATAGCAAGACTTTTATTTACTCAAGGCCTGTGTGTTTCCTACTTACATGCAGGGTCCAATTGCTTGTGTTTGGCTAAACATAAGTTTTTAAGCCCCAACAGACTTTATCTGAACATGTCAAAGAATCAAAAATTTCTTCCATTTTTGTAGCTAAAAGATTATCAGCTACAGCTAAAAAATCCTCCATGCCACATTCATTATTTCATTGTACCTGACTTTACCTTCTAGATAGGAATTCTTGTAACTTTCTGGCTAGTTTAAGGAGTCCCATAGCACTGACATTTTCTCCCTATCAAAGTGCTTGCACAGTGTAATCAAGTTACTTCTCAGTATTCTTTCTGATAAACAGATTGTTCTTTTTAGAAACAAAAGACCTTTCCTCTCCCTGTTTTGGTTTCTTTCTTTTTTGTGTCTCTTTCAGAATCTGAATGTCTTCTTGAAAAGGTGAACCCTAGGGCTATGCATGGTTTTCTAGTGGCAGTCCACCTGTACCACATGCAGAAATAAAATATTCTTTCTTTATGTGGTTCACTGCTCCAGTGTGTATCTTTCCAAAGCTTTCACTAGTTGACATTACATATCATCATGCTGGATGCTCAAACTGCATCACAAATCCATGACAGCCACAAAATTTTTGTTAAGTTATGACTTTCAAGGGTGCAGTCTTGTACTCAGTAGGAGCAGCCTCCGTTCCTTGTGCCTAGTTCTGGTACCTGAAGTTCTGTATCTGTCTACTTTAAAATTAATTTTAATTACATAAAGTGCAGCTAGATCAAGTGATCTCTATAAATACCTCTCTCCTCCTGTAAATGCTGTGGGGGTTGCTATATACAGACTCTAAGTTCATGCATAAAGGTGTCAAATACTGTCAGGCCAAGTGTCAGCTTTGCAGAAACTTTACAATGAACAGTTTAACTCAGTGGAAATTCCTTTTGAAAGCTGTTCTTTGAGGTTTGGCAGTGAGACAGATTTTAATTAATGTGATACACAAACAACTTAATATTGTCCAGCGGTTTATTTTAATTATGCAGCCTTGTGCAAGTGAATTGAATACTACACAAAAACCTAGGTACATTATTGCCGTTACCTCTGGCCATTAAACAGTGGCCTGAAAGAATGAAATTGGGTTTGTTTTAGAAAAAAAGGGTTTTAACACTTTGCTGGCTAGTATCAACTGTTTTCATGTTTTATCTGGCTTTACCCATACCATTTTCTTTTAGGATTAGTTAGTGGAATTATCCTGACCTGTGTTTATCACTAGTAACTTTCTCTAGAAACTCAAGCATTGAGCAGAATGGTTTACAGGATTTTCAAAGAAATGAAAAGATCTGTTGAACCAAGACAGTGAGGGTATCACCATCCTCTGGCAGCAGCTGTCTGTATTTGTGCCATTTCAGATGCAAAGTTTCTCTTTCCAGAGGAAGATTAGATTTCCAAATACCAAAGATCCAGAAAGGAGTCACTTAAACCACTAAAAGCGGTTGAAAGCCTTTTTTGCATTGAAGAATTGACCAGTACAGCTAAACTCCAGATGAAATAACCTTTACTAATAAGAGATGTATATGACTTATGTAGAAAGGGTATGTTTTGAGAGCAATCACACTTACAGGTATCATATATATAGTTTTGCCAACAGAAGTTTAAATGCAGTCTTAACCTCTTAGAGTTTTGTAGGGGTCCTTATGAGTGTAGTAGTAGCATTTTTCCTTATGTCCTATAGACCTTAGATCACAGTGTGGTAACTCTTGCCATATTAGCTTGCATCAGCACATCTTGGAAAGAATGTTTTTATCCAAGGACTAATTCAAGGTATAGCAAATATTCCCTAAGGAAAACAAAATGCTATAAGATGAGAATAAAAGCACACTAAGTTAATATGTCAGGCTGTTCAGAGCTAGTGATAAATAGTAGCAAGACTAGACCTACATAAAAAGGTAAATTTGCATAGAAGCAGAAATAACATGGATTTAAGATACTTGGAAAAATATGCTTATGGCTTTTCTGTAGGAATGATGACTTCTGACAACTTTGAAATTTTTCTTTATACATTAGTATTACTCTGTCAATTGTAGTTGAATTTCTCATGATTTATAAAAATACAAGATTGTAAATTTTTAAGGGAGATCTCTAAAAGCAACACAAAGGTTTTTCCCAACAGTTCTAGTGTAAATTCTTGTAGTAATTTACAAAGTACAAAAATACTTTGGGAGAAGAACTGCAAACTTGATCAGTGATCTTTAGTCAGGCATAGCTGGCAGTCACTACAGGGTACCATAGAACTATTCACTTCTTAGTAAGAGCCTTCTAGGAGGAATTAACACGAACTGCTGTGAGAGTAACCTTGCCAAGCCTCACATGCACGCTGAATCCTGCTTTTATGCACATTAGCAGGAAGTGCCACATTTACACACCTCTGTTGTCTGAGAATCTGCACCACCTGAGCATAGAAAATTGGTGGCAGAAGATACCTGGAGCCTTAGTAGGACAGGAGCCTTCCTGTTGTTCATCAGAAGGGAGTGCGTGTAGTATCCTTCCCTTAAACAAATCAACTCTTAATAGGATAAGGTAGTGCCTAAGGTTAGACTGTTTCTTGAGGAGGAAGCACTCCATATCTTATAATCTCTGCTACCTTACGGACTTCAGATGTTTCTTCCACTCTTGGTCTCTTTATGCTATTGTACAACAGGTGGGTGAAAATGAATTATGTGACAAGTGTGTCCTGGAACACAGGGACACTAAGAGGATTGACAGACACCACGATGGGAACACCAGCTCTTAGAAGACTGCTGCAGTTAAAAGGCTACCATAAATGTATCAACAGGGGACTGCATAGGAGTTAGAGGGATGCAGTGACTTTATTTCTATAAAGACTTCCAATGGAGCCACTGCCAAATGTTTCTCATTTTGATGTTCATTGTTTGAAAAGAAAGTTAATGAAAGTTCTGGAAAGAGTTCAGAAGAGAGCTGTGAGAAATTGTTTTAAGGCTCAGAATAAGAAATCAATCTATTTAAATCTTAGCCAAAATGTAACTTGACCCTACTCTGTATACTAAAAATACACAGTGAAAGTATTTTAGATAATAGATAAAAGGGATCTAATGAAATAGGTTACAGTAAGATCCATTGAATTGAAGCTAAAGCTCATCAAATTCAGTCTAGGATTAAGCCACTGCATATGAACAAAGAGCACTAACTTTTGGAACAACTACTTGTAGTCCAGTAGAGATATTCTATCAAATGGAATCTTTAAAGCCAAATTTATGCATGTTTTTCAAAGATATTCCCAAGCTTAAAACAGAAGTTCCATAATGCATGGTGCAGAAACTGCTGAGCAAGGTTCTTTGATCTGTGCTATGCAGGAGGTCAGTCTGGATGATCATAGTATTTCCTTCTGTCTTTAATCTATTGAAGGGCATTATGACAAGCTTAACATGTATTTAAAAGTTTCCATCTAATTAACAGAATTCAGGAGAGAGCACTTATAGAAAGACAATCAAATATTTTTAGATACTACTGTACCTTTAATTTATTAGCTTTTGTTAAAAGCATGTAACAATCTAGGGGATATAAAGCATAATTTACAAAAATATAAATCTTGGTTATTTTATTTTTAGTATTTCAACATATTACTATATTGTATGTGTTATTCAGAGAATATGTTTATCAACCTGAAATTATCCAGCAAACCAAACATGTGGGATATTACATGTCTTTTGTAGAACAAATTATATATTAAGGATGGGCACCCAAAAATGACTATATTAACATATTGTTTATATGAAAACTTATGCAGTGAACTATACCTGCATCCTGAAGAAAATATACATTTTAAGGCCTTTATTACAGCATTTTTCAGTATAAATATGCATACTAAGAGTATGAGTGTTTTAGGCAAAAATTTTTGTTTTGTGTACAAAAGTGATATTCTAAAATAAGCCTGCCTTTGCAAGTTCACTTCCCATCTTCTTGGTTAACTGAAGAGATAAAATAGTCAGAAAATAACATATAAAAACATATTTTAGTCCTTTGATTATGGAAAACTTTACACTTAAATTTCTCTCTAAACACCAGGTATCTTGGCTAGGTGGGTTAGGAAGGTATCTGCAGAAGTACTGAATTCCTGGAAGAGGAATATGAAAGACAAATGATGCCAGTGTGACCTATCCTTCGAGGTGAGCACGTGCATTGTTTCAGTCTTTCTGCGTGCTTTCTGTAGAGGAATTGGAGACCTGCATTGGTTCATCAACACAAGTGGATTCATTTCTCCTTTGCAACTTCCAGAGCAGTCAGGCAGGATCTGTGGGCCTTGTTAAAGGTGTGTTGGTATGAACTTATCGGCAGGCACAAGTTTCAACTGACATATTGGGATATACCTTTAAAACAACATTTTTGTTCTCATCCAAGAACAGGACACTGAGTGAGCTCATTTTGTCAGGAACACAGCAGGGCTCTGGGATGCCAGGAATGATTCCCACTGCTTTTACGATGCTCTGAATTGTGGCATGATTTGATGGCCGGACAATCTAGAACAGAGAAGGAAATAGTTATAGTTTCATCTATAAGCAATCACTTTCCTAGGTGAACTTGGAAATGACAACAATTATGCAGTTTTTTGTTTCACCATAAAGCAAATATGTCATTGAGTCACAGGGCCATGCAGCACAGCCAGTCCCTCACATTTACAGCTTTCCTGAGCTGGATGTATCCAAGATATTTTGTGTTCCTTAGGCTACCTTCATAAATACCAGAGGAGGGCACTGGTGGCACAGCTAGCAGCCAGAGGCCTGAAGAAAAATGTCCCTGAATGTACCTGTTACATGCTGGAGGCAGACATGCAGGAGAAGAAGCCTCAGCTGGGGCATAGTTCTCAGTTGCTAGATGCTATATTTTATTTTATTAACTGCTTGTCTGACTTAGAAAATTTGTTACTAAAAATATTTCCAAAATAACTATCCCTATGTTCCAATAGAATTTTTCCTCATGTATGCTAACCTGGAATTAGTTACTTTTTCCTGGAGTAACCACTCTCTTTCAAAAGAGCTGAGTACTCCAGAAATAGCATCCATGGGAGAGAGTTAGTATAGAACAGTCAAACCCCCGACAGAGTCTTACTGATCATAACTGCATGACAAATAGTTCATATCTGTGGTCATTGCTTCCCTCTGCCTTCATCACTAGGCTGTGGGGTTTTTTTTGTTTTCCCATGGCTAGCCTCAAATTGGGAGAAATAAAAAGGTGAGGCTGGAGTAAAGTATGAAGTTAGGATTCAGAGCAGCTTTACATCTTTAACCTGTTCAGGGCACTAAGCCACAAAAACCATGGTTTTCCATTTCAACATGAAAAGCTATGTAGTCCATGGATAGAACAAAGGAGATGTTTTTAGGATAATTCAGTTTTGAAACACTTGCATTAAATGTAAGACATCAGCAAACCAGATTCAAACCTTAACTGCCACTAAGGCTTTCAGATCTTCCTTAACTAAGCCATTATAAGGAGTAACTGTGAAATCTGTCTTTGACCCTTCAAGATAGTGTCCCTATAGCTAAATTTCAACAAATGACCAATCCTGCACAGTGCCTTTCTGTAATAAGCATATGTTAGCATAATTAGCAAAAGCTTGCTCTCTCTTGCTCTCCTTCATCTTTAGATTTCAAACTGTCCACAGACAAGTACCAGTGAGGTGGTCTCAGCTGCTGAGTGAAATAAAAACCAGTTTCTACCCATGTTGATCATGTTGGTCACGTCAACTATGTGGACAGCAAGAGAGAGACAGGAGCTTTTGTGTGTTTAAGCAAATGCAAAGTAGAGAAATTCAAAGACTTAGAGCTTCTAGAATCAAGTTCTTAATTTAGCTTTTATGAAAAACATTTTGAACTGCTCCTAGCACTTGTGTCATTTCATGCTGTTATTTGAAACAGTTGCAGATCACAATGTGCTACTGAAAGGGCATTTATTGCCCCCACGAAGTGGATAGCCATCATTGCCCTCACAGCCAGTTACTGACTTCCAGGATTCTTGGCTATGAACCTGCAGAAGATCCTACAAGGATCTTCTCCCACTGTGCAGCCTCTAATATCTGCAAGGAACAAAGACATGTGAACAAAGTCTATCCAGAATGAGCAGCTGTCTCCCAAGACAACAACACTGATTATGTTCCTAATGCCTTAAGGCAGATACACTATGCACAAAAGTGCTTGGAAAGGAAAATGGTTATGCTAGACCAGTACTCTGTATGGAATCTGGCTGCCCGAGCCCTATATCCACAGCAGAGCCAGACAGCACACCCATCCCATGTCCAGCCAGGCTCTGAATTTTTCCAGCCCTTCTGGAAACCTGGCATCAGTGTTCAGTGATCATGAGCTTGGCTTCACATTTGACTTTGTCCCAATGTGCTAACGTAGAAAGCTTGAAATAATTAGCTGAATGCCCAGTAATAATGGCACCGAGGAAGTGCTAATGTTTTCAATGCTGGCTGCTAAGTTGTATACAGCATACCAGGTTCTATGACATGCAGGACTGGAATTTATTTGGCAAATGCAGCACTGCAGCCAGCCATACGTATAACCTAGTCTTTCTCCTCAACATTTCAGGGAATAAGAAATTCGGCAGGAAGGTAAGTGAACTGACTATGAGAAGATTTGTACCTAAGCTGTTGAGTGTCCATCTAAATCAAGACTTGCAGTTATTAAAGTGGATGTGCAGAATGATGTACTGACACTTAAGAAAAAAATAAACCTACAATGTGATGATACCCAACATGTCAGGAATGTAATTCTATCTCCACAGTTCTAAAAGGATACTTTGGGAATAAGATGTCTGTTGTCCATCATAGGTTGACTGTGTAGACTAAGTCCTTATGAATAGCTTTAATCTGGCCTTTGATACTTTCCTGATTTAGAGCATATGTGAAAGAACAAATTTCTCCCTCAGTAATATTTAGCAATTCTTATGCACTGAACTGAATCATCATACATGCTGGTGTCCTCCCTCTTCCTTTTGAAACAGTCATTAAAAAATGTTACACCTGTGAAGCTGCCGCCTTTTCCCCTCTTAAAAATACAAAGCCCACAAGCAGTAGACCTCTTTCAAAGAAAATCAAATCAATGAATGTGATTCAAACCCAGATTTCCCAAATCTATGTATCTGTGATTTAGTTTCTCTGTTTTGTTAGGGGTTTTTTTTGTTTGTTTGTTTGTTTTTTTTAGTTGGATTTTTGTTTTCTTTATTTTGGGTCCCGGGCATCAAGATACTAGTGAAAGGTAATCCTTATTATCTATCAAGTATTTGCTTATATTTCTAGGTAAGAAGTAAGTGAGAAATATAATCTTATTTAACTATTCAAGCTAGAAATTGATCCTTTCTCTTCTGGCCCTACCAGTTTTGTGTAATGCTGTTTTGCTCACAAGAAGTCAGATGTGTTAAATGCGTCTTTTTTGAAGGCTGGGGTTGCTGTTTGGTTGGGGATTTATTTATTTTTTGGGTTTATGTTGTTGTGTGTGAATGGTGCATTAGACTCTATGACAAAGGACCTGTATTCCCAGGCTGACTTTTGTTTTGGATAAGTGAAATAATTGCATGATCAATCTGTATTACAACAACAAAGGGAAGTTGTATGTGAGCCTGTGCAAGCTTTAATTTTTGCAGGAGCAGGCACTGATTTACATACACCCGATTCAGCATTGGCCAGCCATACAAGAACGTGTGGTCTGATTTGTACACCCTTCCGTGAAGTCTGATTTCCACTGTTCCTAGACTTGAAACTAGCCTACATATCTACTCTTCCTGAAATGGTACTACTTGTTTCAACACAAACATACGTCAATCTCCCTGGATGTAAAGTAGGGCAGATTCCTGTTTCAGAGGCTTGAAATTCTGTGCTGTAAAGCACTATCCTTTATTTATGTGCCAAATGACCACATACAAAAATGTCAGTCGAGCAAATAATCAGGCCATTTGTAGGCAGAATTGCAAAATAATTACAATTTCTAAATATGCAGGTTATGCAGTGCTTCAGATCCTCACTTCTGCCATTACTTGAAAGCCTTATAAAATCCTAAAAATTCTTGTCCAGTATAGGATTACCTTTCTACTTCTAGCTATAGAGCAGAGTGGAAGTGATACAAATGTTTGCCTCTCCACTGGCAAATTTCACACTGCTTCTATAGGAGGAATTCCGTATGCTTACTTTAGGGTGCTAGAGCCAGTTTTGTAGCATTTCTAGAGATATAAGGTAAATCAACTTTTTTGTTCCAGCAGAATTATCTAACATATTTAGAATTTAAATACACAAATATCATCTTAATCAGTATTTTTGTTTTCAAAAGTGACAAGCAGTTTTCTGAAGTTACAAATACCTCAGTGTAACTACTCTTCATTTTTCTTCTAAGGTATTACAAGTAGAATCCAGAAATAAGTTGATGGAGTAGCTTGTTTTAGTATTAGTATATAATACTTCATACCTCTGCCACTACAATAGAGTATTTGGACGATTTAGTGTGTATAACCGTATTTTCATAAGCTAAAAAAGTCATTATGCTATGGTTTCAAGACATAAGATGGGAAATTGTAAGATAAACCTGAGATATTTTTCCTATTATTGAGATTGCATTTGAAAAAAAACTGGGAATCTTTTTGCACTGTGATGACTAAGTTGATGGAAACAGTATTGTTTAAATTCTTTAGGTCAAGGCAACAAAACACAATGAAAAAGGTAAAAATCTAAAAGAAATTCTAACTGAAGAAGTAGTTGGATAAGCAGAACAGTAGGCCTACTGTTTGCAAGCTGACACAAGAATAAAAAGGCATACTACCTTGGGCATTGGAAATTCACATGCACCTGCACAGTAGTAGGCATCAAATGATTTGGGAGATATGATCCATTCATTCCAGCCAATATCAGCAAAGTCAACTTTCATGTATCTTCTTGAACAAATCCTTGGCTCATTCCACTGTTTTCGCCTTGCTTTCTTCATTGTTTTCTCATCAAAATTTAGCACTTGAGACTTTTTAAGTGTTTCTGTATTTTCTTGCCCTTTTCTCCTTCGATCTTTGCGTGATGCTTTTGGCTTCAAGGATCTGTAGGCATTCTCCCATATGTCATGTTTGTTGTATTTATTGTTGTTATAATCTACTTCTGGCAACTCGTTGTTCTGAATAGAGCTAGCGAGGTACGTATCCCTCCTAACTCGAGTATCAGTAGAAGCATTAGGGGATAGATTTGGGTCACCGTCATTGGGAGGGAACGGATCATAACGCTGTAGGGTGCCTGCCACACTGTTAGGTTCAGAGATTGCAAGATCGTTGGCATAAACTAGTATGTAAGGTAAATGGCTGGCAACCTGTTCAGGGAAGCCCTGGTGTTTCTCCCCAGAATCAAGCTCGGCACAGAGAATGAGCTCTCCAGCTCGTTTTGATTCTTTTACGATGTGTGAAATGTCCTTTGCGTGCCAAGCCCCTCGCCTTTGAAGAAGCACAGTGATGTTCCCTTTCACTAGTCCATAGGCAGAATTCTGGTGAATGCTTTGGAAAACTAGGTTGAGCCGTAGGACAGGAGGCAGGTGAAGGAGGCGGCAGGATGAGTTCTTGGATCGTTTACAAAACACTTCCCGGTGCCGAGGGCGTTTGTCAGCATAGAAGTGAAAGGTGGCAGCAAGGATCATTTCAGAATCCTGCATGGATGTCAGATTGAAGCAGTACAAGGGCTTCTGGGCCAAGAATTCTGCAAGAGAGCGAGGAAAACATGGATATATATCTGAGACAAAAAACAGTAGTCAAATCTTACTTCCATTTAAGTGAATTAACAAATTTTACTTTTCACTTACATCAAAACATTTAGTATAGTGAGCTTGTCACTTCAGCTCAAAACTATGGTGAATAAGGGGAAGAAAACATAACTATTTAACAGCAATATTACAATAACATTGAGTGTCGGACATACTAGGCATCTTTTGTACACATGAGGGATAAAATCGTTTCCAGAGATTTTTAGGTTCAGACTGCCTTTCAATCTAGGCAGGCAAGAAAAGAAATCCTTGATTGTATTTCATTTATAACAAAGTCAGGCTCAGAGAAGCTGTCAAATTTACCTGGGGCAGAGCTCAGAGAAATACCTTGCTGAAACCAGCTCTAGCAGAAACCAGGTTTACAGTTAATATGAAACCAGTACTAGCAGAAACCAGGTTTACAGTTAATATTCAAGATTGTCTGATCTAAAGCTGACTGCAGATTCCTGAAAGATGTCTGGATGCTAACTCTGTGGGCATCTGTTCATCATCTGCAGGTAGTGCACAGGAGACATCTCACAAGGAGGCTGGCAATAAGCAGTATGCCATATTTTGGGGTCATTACTCCTCTGAGCAATCCTCCTTTCAAGTACACATCATGTAGGAGCTTTGTTTAAAGCACAGTAAAACACACTTGGTTTCTAAGCCTTGTGTTTAGATCTGTGTCAAGTTAGTGACAAATGCTATTGAACAGGAGCTGACTCTTGAAATTCAAACTCCATTTGAAGCAGCTTCTTTTTAGCTAGTTGAACAGTTTGTGCTCAGCTTACATCTTCACCCTCCTTTTGAGGAATACGAGCAATTTTACACTAATAACTCCTTACACCATATTTATTTAAATGGTAGAAACCTCTCTTAGTGTGTTAAAATGTAATCCCATCCCAGCATAAAAAGACAATGCCTTAATAGTCTACCAGTGTGAAAAGCTGCCTTTGTCTTTTTACTAGCTCAACAGTATATGAGAAAGTGGTGGCAGAATCAAGAAAAGATTCCTCTTCTCCCAAGCTCACACCATTATTTAGAATGCATCAAAGGATTACAGTCGGTTGCATCTTTAATTAACACAAGTGGACCAACCCTCTGGAAGCCCTGTTTAACATGCCTGAAAATTCTCTGGCAGAAGGAAGTGAAAAACCACCTCAAGCCAAACAGAACCTGAAAAATGCAATAGCCAGGCTTCCCAGAAACACTTAGGTTTGTTTTTCAGTGCACTGTGGATAATGAGCCACATAAATTTTGGCAACAACAGAAAGGCAGTACCATTAACTGCCACCTGTTGGAACTTTCTTCCTTTAAAGCACAGCTTCATTTGAAAGAGGGAAATGAATAGTTCTACACCTTACTAAATTGATGGTTGCTATCTCCCAGTTAATGCTGGATAGAACCATGATTTGGACTAAAAGAACAGCAGATTAGTATGATCATTAATCCCAAGCCCACCACAGGCAGTCTTGGAATGCAAATGTTCAAGTATGCGATTTGCATCTGCACCATCTGTATTTTGTTCCTCATAGAGTGAAGTAGAACAGCTTGCATTGATGTGACAAGAACCTATTTGTTTCTGTCAGTTCAGGACAGGATTCCTATAAGTAAACTTTTAATCAACACTAGTCATATGTATAGGTGCTCATCCTATGAAAAAACTTAAGGGTTTAGATTTTATTCAAGTTTTGGAAGCACAGAAATTTCACAAGGCTACTAGATGATTTCTCAGGCTAAGGAAGAGATTAATTATAATACTTCCTTTAGAACACCAGTCTTTATTATTGCATGTTCACTTCAGAAGGCATATGTTTCTAAAAAGAAATCTATCTACTGGTTCTCTCCACTCGAGCTGTGTACAGCAGATTTTTTAAATATTTCATTTAGTAGCAGAATGCTCCAAGCACTATTAGCTCTGTAGTTACTGCTACAAAGCACAAGCACTGTTGGGATAAAGACATTTCAAACACCAGTGTCATAGGGTTTCAGAAGGGAAGGTAACTTGTAATGATAGCTCAGAGAAAGGAAGGATGAATTCATCTAAAATAATTCTGTACTCTAGGATGAAACACACCCTTCAAAAGTCAAAATTGTTTGTAAAACAAAATAAGAATGTGCAACTACTGAAAAACCAGAAGCCAGGGAATGCAGACTTGTTAGGAATTTAGAAGATTTGGATTTTGGATGGAGCATAGTTATATTTCCATATTGCGTAAGTTCACTCAGGCTTTTATCAACTTGTCAACCACGCATTGTCAGTCTTGATTTGGTTTCCTTGCACATATGCATTATGATACAATCTTAATTAAATGGCTGCTATTTTCTACTCTTCATTAAGGTCTTTGTTTAGCACAGAGGATGCATCGTGTTCAGGGAATGAGTCTGAGCTGCAAGAGTCAATTTATGGGGAAGTTGCATGGTTAGGCAGTAAATTGCTGCCATGAAGATTAATTCCCTTCAATCTGAGCAATTTAGGAGAAGCTGGACAATAACTTAATATTTCACATTTGGTTGCAAACCAATTATGACTTGACTAACTTCAGCCAGTTGGTGCTGTTTTCTAAAGCTACAAAGTTCCCTGAAAATTGGAAAGCACCTAAAGAAATAAGAAACCTGAGAAATTAGTTCTTAGACCAAAACAAAACAAAAAATGAACCCTTGTGAACACATGTAGAGGTGAGCTGAGAGAAGGTGATCAGTTGTTTGTGAAGTACTCTTTCTGAAGGGGAGAGTACTGCTAGAGGAACAAAAAAAAGTTGTATCTGGGCTGCATGCAAACAGCACATGCACTTATATTTCAAGTGCCTCATACTGAATATGGAAAAATATTAGATATTCCACAGTCAACACCACCTATACCCTCTAAGAAGCAGATAGGATGGCAATACAACTGGGTGGTTGAGGAGAACTCAACAATGCATATGACAAAGGACAAATGTCTGGACCAACATTTTGTATCTCTGGAGCCCTCATCTTGACTACTGTAAGTAACCCTGATGCTTGAGTGTCATCTACCAAACAGTTTTAAACAGCCCTGCAGGGACAGTTACAGATTTTCTGAAAGGTATGTGATAAAAGAAGTAAGTCCATTGCTTGGGATAATGAAACTTATAGTGTATGTAGTCTGTTTTGCTTATTTCAATAGGAGTGCAATTATTATCCATGTTTTATAAAGAATGGTTGTTCTACATGTCTTGTTGGAAAAACATTACTATTTCCTCTTTCAGAAGGAAGCATTAGAATTTCTCAGAGAAGATAAACATGGCAGATAAGGTGGCAGATAAGGTTCTTCTCTCCTCCCTCATCTTGCATCATTCTATGGTACATTTTAAAGTGTTTATCACTAGCTTGATGAGCGCCGTTCAAAGAAACAGTGCAGAGGAGCTTCAGCTTTCATGCCATGTTATTTGGGAAAGATGGGATCCAGTAGAGAAGGTACATAGATAAGACACATGAGGCAGGAGTTTTGGACATAGATATGCCTTATTTCCATTGCAGGGAAAGCCAAGTTAATTTCAGGCCTCTCTGCCTTGGTTGCATGATCAGGCAAATGAGCTAAATAATATTGATTTGTATCTGGTCAGCACAGTCTACCTGTGGGCTGCTATTCTAGTGTTTTAAAACAGAATGACAGCTTAGACTACTTTGATGCAAGTAGTGTGTGCATCAGATTATTTGAAAAGTTAAGAAAAAGAATATAGTGCAATTCTTGCCTTGTCCCCAAATCCCTTTTGTAGTCCAGGGCCTTATTTGGGTGACAGCCAGTATTAGCTGCTTAGTTCACAGAAAAATAAAAGTGTTAACAGGAGGTCATGGAAAACCATCCACAGTGGAAGTTCCTTCCTAAACCCCTATTATAGCAACTGCTAGCTAATGATCTAGAGCATGACAATTTATTTTTCTCCCAAATGCCTGCAATTGCTTTACATCATAACTCCTAGATTTTTAGACATTTTCATTAGCAACTTACTCTTCCATGGAGTTTCCCCCTCCTTGAATATGATTACTTTTTAATACTACAGTTGACATAGGATAGAAATTATGTTGGGGTGCACAAGAGAATATGAATTGTTGTGCAATACTATAATAAGCATTCCCTAAAACACCATATACTGCAGTGTACTCTATACATGAGACTTAAGTGGAGGAGAACTAGATTAATGCAAAATATGCTTTCGTGAGTTTCGATCCATCAGATTTGTCTAAAGAGAATGATTAATATTTCTGACAAGGTAGTAACAACTAGATTCTGGAAACTGATACAGTTCTTATTTTAAGAACTAAGATCCTAGTTACAGTCTGTAACTTAACCAAAGAAGAAGGTGTTTTCTAGAAAAGAGAGTTTGCGTTTCCTTGGCAAAGGATAACAAATGTATGGACTATTAACTAGGCAAACCTCCTTTTTATTATTTGACGTAATATTGGGATAATGAAAGTGCAGTTTTGAAACAATACATATATTTCTCCACCCTCATAATCAAGCCAAGTAAGAATGGGGAGAGGGAGGTCAGGTATCCGTCTTCTCAGGTTTAGGCAGCGCAAGGAATTTAAGATGCCGAGCAATTTTAGGCGGTCCTGTAGGCGGCACTCTTCCTAGCAGGAACTTCTGAGGCTGCGAGGAGAGCCGGGGAGAGGACCAGTGCCTGGGGCACTCACTACTCGGTTTCTGCTCCAAGTATTTCTGAAAAGATCTTTTGGCCCAGTGCGATGTGCGCTGGGAACGGCGCTTCTTTTTGCCGCTGCTTTGCATCCACAGCAACGGAGGCTTTCCCAAGGGAGAGGCTCTCCGGGAAGGGAAGCGAGTCAGGGAAGGTGGGAAGCCGTCCGCAAAGCGAAGGGCGACACCCTGTCCGTGCAGGTAGCAAGGGACCCCCAGCATTCACCCAGAGTGACACCCCCTGCAGTCAGTGACAACCTCGACGCAAACCCGTCACTTTAAAGCGAAAGAGGAGCGAGGAGGCTCCAGCGGTGCCCCCCGCGCCCGGCCCGTCTTACCCGGCCTGGCTTTGAAGCTGCGGACCGTGTTGCCGTCGCCGGGCCGGCTCCCTTCCCGGTTGTACTTCTCGTAGAGCTTAAGCATGTGGACAGCTACCATGTCCTGAGCGATGCTGCCCAGCCCAGGGGGCGGCGAAGAGCCGCCGCGGGGGTCGCGGCCGGGGGCGGACGAGTGCGGGTCTGC
>VYXD01013949.1:153213-238476 GCA_013397195.1 Hylia prasina
GTGGGGCTTCCCCGCTCCCTAAAGCGTAGCGGGAAAGGGGTCTGTATTAATTAGCGCCCAGCTGCTGATGGGAGACACGTATCACCGCCGCGGCATCTAGCGCTGCGGCAGGACGGCACCTTGGCTGCCGGCGACAGCCGGGAGGCCGGGGGAGCTTGAATATAAATTTCTGAAAGATAGAAGCAATAGATACCAAGCAGAGGGGGCAAGCAGTGAGGGGACGGAAGGGTGAATGGATGGCAGGGACAGTATGACAAGGGAAGGGTGCGCATATACGTGCCGGAGGTGGAAGAGGCTTTGCGGTTTCGTCTTTGCTGGCAGAACTGATAGTGCTGTCCTGTAAGACAGCACTGTGAGTTTATTGCAAGGACCCCGGAGAAAAGAGAAGCCCCCGTGGGTGTGCACTCAAGAAGACCCTGTGTGAGCTAGCCAGGAGTGCAACAAGGGTCACTGATAATTCTAAGCAGTTACTTAAATGGTCGGGGTTAAAGGGGCTGTGCACGGGTAAACTTTCGTCATTGGACTGTTTCTGTGTGTGATTTGAAGGAGGAGAATACTGGTGTGAATTTCTGAAGGATTTACATGGCTCAGGTCGGAGGGGGTTGATTTAAAAGTGAATGGTGCATGTTGCACTTATTCATCATGTGACACAGGTAGTTCTGAATCATAGTCATGCAGCGGGTATAAATGCTGGTGTAATGAATAGCAATTTTAAAGACAACCTATAAGGAGAGGGGTATATTTTAAGGAAATTTTTAAATTCTACTTCCTTTTTTCAAGGTTTTTCTCTAGTAGCCAAGACAGTTACTTTTCTTGGGGAGTATACAATGCAATAATTGAAAAATTGTTGGAAAAAGCAACTGTTACTGTGTATAACACAACTCTTTTGTGTTGGTTTTTTTTTAACCTTGGAGTGTCAAGTCTGAGCAGATACTATTGAAAGCCTCTGAACCACAAGTTTGTAGTTTTTGGATGATGGCAAAGAAAGGTTTGATTCATTTTTAACATTAGCACCAGGCCTCATTGCTCTGTGCCCTTTAAATATGTGAAACAAACAATTTGCAAATACAAATTTGCCCAAATGTACATTGCTAAAGTATCAAACCTCCTATTAATTAATCTTTGCTTATAAGTAAGCCAAACTACCCTTTGATGCTTTTTTTTTTTTTTTTTTTTTTTTTTTCTCCATGGTAGCATGCTCATGACCTCCACTGGGGGTGTGAGCGAACCTTTTGTTGTTTGTGGTTTTTGTCTGTACTGTTTCTATACAATCAAGGTCCTGTGAAAAGGAGGAAGAGGCAGCAGGAGGTAGAAACAAGCTGGCTATTTTGGACCAATGTCCCATTAAAATGTTCTCCCTCTCCTTAACTCACTCCAAACTTCTATTCAGGCATACACTTTGTATCAGTCTTTAACCTGCACTAAAACCTGTAGGACACTGATACTTTGACATTGTTGGGAAAGAATTGAAGACTCAACCAGGGATGGCTAATATTTCTTGCCTTATTTTATTGCAGAACAGCAGGAATTCAAAGTCTTTAAAGCGCTGGTACTTTGACTCTTTTATGCAGCTGAGATGATGAAATAAAAATGTGTTTGGTAAAGGAATTCAAATTAGCACTGGGTCACATAATTCCCCTGTTCTGAATATGGCCAATCAATGGCATCTCTAAGGCATCTAGAGGCAAGAGCTATGCAATTTCTGCTCATGCAGAATAATATTCCTAGCGTGGAAATTTCTGCTAATTAAAGCTCTTGCCAAGTAGCGTCTCTTTTTTCTTTCTTTTTTTTTTCCCTTTTTCTTTTCTTCTTCTCTTCTTCTTCTTAAATAGCTTAAGTCAAAGCTTTGCAAACCAGGACATGGAAAAAGTCTCCTTATAGTTAGAACAATGCTTTCAAGATTTTAAACTGCAGCTCTAAGTTTCCTACTAAAATCATTGTGATATAACTAGTGTTACATATCCTTAATAACAGCTTATATGTGAAAAAGAAACCAAAAAATGTTTTTTTATGGAATTAGTGTACAAAGGAGCTATTGTGACCTGTGCTTGAGTTTTGTTGTAGGAAATAACACAGGAAATATACAAAAGGGGATGTAGAGCACCAAGAGGAGTATCTATTCTTTTTGTTCTATGGTAAAATAAATTATTAACTCCCTTTAGGATTATATCTATGTATATTAAAATAATTTTGCCTGACTCTTTTATTTTTAATAATAAAGTCAGTAGCAGGGATAATAAAGCTTAAAACTCCAGGGAAGTTAATGAAACATGAATTATTATTAAACTTGGGCTTTAGTCCAAATTTCTGGTTACTACTTAGTGTAGGGCAGCTCATTCATTTTTCACTCAGAAAAATACCTCACTATGTGTAATGCTACATAATTAGCAAAGATAATTCCTTAACTATGTAACTTATTGATTAGAAGTTAACTGAGTGAAATGCAGTGGTCTGCAGGTTCTCATAGAATTTGGTGGCAGAACTCTACAAATCCTTTTCACATTCCTTCCAAAATCACGTGGTGTGACAAGGATGTTATATGGTCAATGATATATGGTCAGTAAAACGGGCTTTTGTGTTTAGTTCAGTTTTCCTAAACAATAGTGAAATTATTTTAATACCCCAGAAAGAACAAAGACATCATAGTGTGTAGGTATTAGACAAGGCAGAATGCCCAGAGCTGATCCAGAGCTCTGGAAGGCTCCTAATGTTGAGAGAGGAGTTTGGTGTATCAGGCAGGAAACCTTTGCCTATTGCTAGCAAAGAAAGCTTTTCCTCTTAAGAAGCAGCACTAATTCTTTCAGTCCATCCCATCAGCTCAAGAACACCCTCTCACCTTGGATTTCCATTCTGGATCCATGATCTCACATATTCGAGTCTGTCACAAGAATAAACTTTCCCCCTGACAGGCTCCCCATCCTTCATCCTTAGTGACAAGAGTTTATTTTGTCTATCTTGCTAAGAAACAAAAATTGCCTCTAATCACATCCTACCAAACTACCAATGATCATAATTACAGAAACTAAGGAATGAGGATGCACAGATGAAGTGTAATTTGTCCCATCCTACTGTAGATGTCCAAAATGGCTTATATGCTCTCTGGTCTAGTGGTGTCTGTGGCTTTTCATTGGCTACAATGAATCTCTGTCAAGTGGCTAGATGTGCAGAGGAGGAATTTCACACCCTGAGGGTGGTTGTGTGAAGTAGAGAGTACTTTCCTGTTCCAGATTCACTGGCGATGGTAGCACTATTCAGCCTCAGGATTAGCATTTTGCAGTCTGAGGTTAGTTTCAGTTTTTCTTTACACAATTGGCATGTACCAAGCATAGGCATATTAATCACTTATCTGCATCAGTAATGAAAATGTTGTATCTGTCACTCTTCTGGTTTTATATCACTGACAGTTCAGAATTTTTTCTTCCATATTGGAAGATTTTCAGAACATGTTTTTTTGACAGATCTCAGGAGCCAAAGATGCGTGTTTCTGTCCTGAGGTCCACCATTTATGCTTGTAATGAAAATGGCATGGACTATTATCAGACAAGCATTTCCCATTCTGCTGCTACCCAGGAGTCACCAGCCTCTGTGGGAAGATTTTCTCCTTACATAGGTTATCAAGTGCAAAGTTATGAGGTGGTATTTGCTGAAGTAGTAATTCTGTGATGTTACTAGGTACTGACCTGAAGACCATGTTTTTTGGTTTTTGGTGGTTTTTTTTGTTTGTTTGTTTGTTTGTTTGTTTTTACAGCAGGCACTTTCAGCTCATCAGGGGCCCATTCACTACCATGCAGTCATTTAGGAAGAAAAAAATTTTTTCGCATTAAGGGAAGAAACTTTTCCAGTAGAAATTCTAGTGGTAACTAGTGTCTGTTGAAAAGCTGGTTCATCCAGGTTGGTTATTCTGCCTTTGAGCTCACCTGAACTGCAGTAGCTCTTGTTACTCATGGAAATTTCTCCTTACTGTGAGAGGGTGCATCTCAAGTGCCTGGCCATTGTGCTGCCTGAGATACCTTTCTTCCCTGGGAGAGGGGAGCTGCAGACCATGCAGGAGAATGAGAGCAGAAGGTAATCAGACCATTCAGATTGTTGCTGAAGCAAAAGTAGACAACTTCAGGGAGGAAAAGGGGTGGTGATTGTGGTGTTTAAATACATTTTCATGTTCAAAATCAATTTTAAGGAAATAATTCAAGCAGCTCTAGGCACTAGTCTGTAAGTTGCAGCCTGCAACCTCTAAGGCTTTGAATTTGCAGTCCTTTTAGCCAGTTTGTCTCCTAGGCAGCAAAGACTCTCACTGAGGTCAGTGTCCAACACACGTTCAGAGTTCTGCCTGGTGCACTTTGGCAGGATCCATATTGGATGAGCCCCTCTGAATGTTAGTGCTTGTCAAGAGATCAAGTGGGAATGGGCTATGGAATAGACAGACTTGGTGGGGCTGCAGCATACAATACCCTTGTATCCCCTGCACCGGGGCTGTCATGGCCAGCTGTGATCTGCATCTTCAGGCTCCTGTTTACAAATGGAATTTAAAGGCTGTGGAAAGAGGGTGGGGGAAAGGCAGCAGCAGCTGGGAACCATCGATGACCACAGCTGGTTTTGCAAAGATCTTCTTGCAGATTGAGTTGGGATGTTTCCAGGATTTTCTGCAGACGAGAGGAGGATGTGCAGTGCGGATCGCCCGGGCGGGTCCGCGCAGACGGCGGTCGGGCTGGGCCGGGTCCCGGGGCGGTGTCCGGGCACGGTGACCAGCAGGGGACAGGCGTGTCCCGAAGGCAGTGCCAGCCCCTGGGACACTGCCCTGCCCTTGGGGCGACAGCCCCACGGTCCAGGGCGTGTTCCCAGCCAACAGCTCTGCCGGGAGGCTTCCGTGTGTCCAGCTTGAGCAGTGACAGCCTTCCCAGGCTTGTGACAGCCTTCCCAGGCTTGTGACAGCCTCGGCTGAACTGCTGCCAGCGTGCGCTCCTGGGAGAACCTGGCCCCGTGAGTCCTTGCTGCTCACAGGTGTCCCCTGAGCTAAACCAGCTGTGTTAAGCATCCGTGCTTTCTTTATTAAAAGTAATCGAGAACACACAAGAATGATAATTTCATTATCATTTAAGGTTTACATGCTATTTTTATGTCAAAATTGTTAGGTTTGGTTGCCCTGCAGCTTTAAATTCAGCTCCTTTTTTTCTTTGAACCGCAGTATGGTTTCTTTGCAAGAATAGGTGATTTACATGCCCTTCCCATAAGGGGCAATGTTGCAATAGTGCAGAAAAGCAACTATGAGTGTAGTAAAGCCTGCCTCAGATCAGTGTAACAGATGTAACTGAATATTGGTTTAGGTTTGGAAAGTATGAAGTACTGTGGGACAGAAGATGCTGCAGATATTTATGTGGAGCTGATCCCACCCAGAGGTAGTATGAAGAATGAAATGATCTCCTGGAGAACCCTAGTTCCTAAAAATCCTGTAATTTTATTAATGGAAAGGATTCTACTAATAAAAAGGAATTTAATACTAAAAATGACAGATGTTGCTACATTTCCTCCTTGTAAAAACTTACCAAACATCTGTATTTGTCCCAGATGCACGAAATCTGAATTTTAAACTTTTCCTAGTCTATATGAGATGCCAAAACATTTTCTTGCCTAGTTCTACTTGTCTTTGTTCCGCCATCAGACATAGGAGAATGTGTGCTCTTGCTACTGCAGTTGTGTAGATCCATGCTGTCATTTTCCCCTCAACACTCCAAATACCGTGAGACACATACTTTTGGGTATACTCTTTCCCTGGGCAGGTGTTTGGAATGTGAAGGTGTCTTCTTCAGGATAAATGACAAGTGATTGAGAGGTTTTGACAGATTTCCAAGCATATGTTAAAAAAAAAAACAACACAAACCAAAAAAACCCAGAAAACTTCTGCAGGAAACACATAGTGCCAGGCAAAAGAGTAAATGCTGCACATGTATTTTGGCCATGATTCCAACAGCCCCCTTAGATTATTTATTTATTTATTTATTTATTTTTTTAATCAGATTATTTTTACAGGAGTATAGGATACTTCTGTGGTTTTACTCTGAGTGGCCATGATGGTTTGAATCAAGGCAAGATCTGAGGTTAAAGGTAGTGTTTTGTATTAGATAACTACCATAGGCAGGCTGAAAGGTGGCTTTTTTAAAAAAAATTTCAGCCATATTTGTGGGTCTAATAAGAGCTATTTTCTCTGTCTGCCTTGCTTCTGAATTCATAAAGTCTCTTCCCTTGTTTCTCTTGTAAGCAGTTACCTTCCTCTTCAGGTAATTCAACAGTGCAGAAGAATTTATTTCTCCAGATACATCCCTTTTTTCATGCTTCCTTGATCTACCTGTCTCTCATTTCTTATATTCAGCATTTTTGAAGGGAGACACCAACACCTCTCACCTTTCTTTCTGAGAAAAATCTCATTTTGTCCTCAGCCTCCAGAAGAAATGTGCAGGAGTGAAGAATGCAGAACACTACTTCTTGAAGATTGCACCATTAACTATCTCATTTGAAAGTTATTTAGGTTATCATCCTGTATTATACTCAATATGCTTTAAAAACCCAACAACCAACTCAGAAAGTATGCCAGAGCTTAAAATGGGGTTTTTATTCTGAGTTCCATTGACAGAATTCCTGATGGTGAACAGATTTCACACATTGTGTGAAACTGACTCCACAGATCACTGCTGTGTCGTTTGCATCCACGTGGGAATTTTGTTTGTTATAAAAGTATACTAAGGAGATGTTTTCTGTTTTCCTTTTATACTAAGTTGTGGACCAAAATTTAATGTCACTATATTAACTTTGGAGTTGCACCCAAGATGAATTTGGCCCTGTCAATTGTTAAATTCTTGCTATGATTGATCTCAGCTTGCTTAGAAATGGCTCATGCCAGACTAGCAACCACAGAAATCATCAGCTGAAACTCCACCAAAATTCTCATTCCCTGTAAATTGAAAAATTAAGCTTTGAAATAAGATGCTTTGTTCATAAATCTCACACTAACTTTTCATTAACATTATATAACTCTCAAACTATTAGGAAGATGACAATAAGAACAGTTTGAAGTATCTGAGTGGAGAAAAATAGGAATATCATTCTAAGTAAGTTATTGTACTAGTTCTTGGCATTTTGTGGCATCTAATCTATGATAGTCTCAGTTGTAAATTTCATTGCCCTTCACCTCCATGGATCATAGATGTACATAGACATAAATAAAATAAGGCTTGTTCTTGACAGGTTTCTTATATGAATCTAAAACCATCTATTGTAGAATCATAGAATGTTTTGGGTCGAACACACCTTTAAGATCCTACCTGTAGGAAGGAAATAATAAGAACACTTTCCAGCTCTTACTCCCAAACTCCATGCAGAGGGATTTTTTTTCACAGAAAGAAGAAATACCAGAAATTCCATAAGACTCACATGGAATTGCTTTGTAGCAAATTAACGAAAAAGTTTGTAAATAAATATTGGAGCATAAGAATCATGATGCTAACCCTGGATTTTTTTTTTTTTTCAGTACGGAGAGGTATAATTACATATGACTTCAACAAATTTCTGCTCTGAAAAGTTCTTCTTCTAATGTAACTTTTTAGATTATCAGGACATCAGTGGAAAAAAGGGAACAGATATTAAAAATCTCCCATCAGTAGTTGGTGGGTGATTCAGTATTGGATTTAAAGGACGCTGATCTAATGGCATGCCAATTCATTTATTCATCCATAATGGCATGGTACATTCATGCTTCTCTACATGCTAGTGATTTCCACATGAAATATCTATTTCCACTTTGTGTACCAGCACCAGTAAATTGCTACAAGCTAATGGTACTGCATTCCTGGTGGGGATGGGTAGGGCATACTTTATTAACTCATGCTAATATGATATTAGTCATATCAATATGATTTTCAGAAAGGCATAACCTCTCAATTCCTAACAAGTATAGGGATATAACCTATTATATGTTTTTCATTTTTTTTAAATCTCTAGTGTCCAAAAATAAGAAATGCAAGGAACAATTTATTTTACTTGAAATTACTACTTTTTTAGGAGAAAAATACCTCATGCAGTAATAGTGTTCAGCACTTTTAGTATTTTTTTGGTCCTATATTCCAAATTTTATTACATTTGTAAGAACATAATGCCTGTGAAATGTCATAAATATGAGGTTTGCAGGAGCAGCATGGAGTAGCTGTGTGAAATCTGCTAATTTCCTGTCACTGAGAAGCTTTATGGAACCTTTGCCTGGAAGACCTGAAGCACTAGAAGAGGTGCGTGCACTTAGAGGCTGGAGCTTTTCATGGCCATAAAAGATAAACTTCTGTGATGAAGGGTGAGGTAAAATTGATCCTTTTGCTGATCAAATGAAATGTTAATTCGATCTTCATCTGTCTTGATTTTTCACGATGAGCTTCTTCAGAAGGATTCTGCAGAACAAATTACTTGCGTAAAAAGAAGGGATCTCAAAACCACTAAATTTATTAACAGTTCTAAAGTAAATTAAATACTTTGTTTAAAATATTATATAAGTAATTTCTGATTGTGAGTGACACTCTTATGGATCCTTTCCTCACAGCTGCCCATCAGACAGGTGTAAGATTTGCCTGGTTAGTTCAAAATCAGTTCAATAAAGTTTTAGGTGCAGTTGTTCAGCAGCACATCACTTTCAGGGGATTTCAAGAGATGGAGGTTCCTTCAGTGCCATTTCAAACAGTAGAAAGAACTCTCTGGGGCTACTGAAGCCCTATCAGCTTTTACTAGCTGCATTTTCAAGGTGTTTCAAAGTTTCTTTTATGAAAATAAAGATCACATGTAGTGACTTGTTGGTTTTTCTCTTTGTTGGTTTTATATAGAAACTTCAAACAAATAAGAAATTTCCATACCCAGAAAAATAATTTATTTTTTAGTTAATAATTTAAAATATTTTAAAAATGAATGGAAGACACATCTGAACTCTGTTGCTCAGTGCACCATTGTATGGCATTCTGATCCTAAGGTGATAAAGCACAAAATGCTGTATAGGTTAGAAGATATATTCTAGACTTTTATTACGAGCATCTTAGTGTCTCCCAGAGCCTCCCTAGAGAAACAGGCATTAGCTAATAAAGTATCAAGATGGGCAAAGACTGCAATTGGCTTCTGGCTTCACCAAGGTCTAACCTCTGTGGTTCTGCTCTGTGAGAAAGATGTAAAGCAAGGAAGCAATGTATTCTGAAATTGGAAAGGGCTGCAGCAGGCAGTAAAAGTTTGTAGTCAAACAAAGCTCTAAGCTTCCACTTTGTGTTTTTGGTGGGTCAGGCTCCTTCCATAGGAGCTGAAAGCAGCCATGGTGCCACAATGTCCCAGAACTGGGAGTCAGAGACCTAGTAAAGTGGCTCAGCAGGGTTGCTCTGGAGCAGAGGCAGCTTCCAGCAGCCCTGTCTTTAGTGAGGAGTGTCAAGTTTTTATGAGCATTGTTACATTTTTATAGTTTAATGGGTTTTACTATTAAAGTATAACAAAGCACGTTAAAAATTTGCCATGGCTCATTTCCACAATCAGTAGCAAGTCCTTGCTATCTTTAGCATGGGCCTCTAGGAAATATTAAATAACAAAGACTATCTTAATACATCTTTCTTATCCACTTTAATCATCTCAGCCTCTTTCTAGTTAAACACAGTCTCGATTTGAGACATGTTTTATTCAGCTTCAAAGCTCCCAGCACACTGACTGGACTGCAATTGACACATATGGGTTGACTTCTTCAGGAAAGGAAGATGGTAGTTTGTATAAATACTGCAGATGATCATTAGAAAATGTGCTTTGAATAACACTGTCATGGAAACTAAGGAGCACTGGATTAAAGAGTAGGGTGAAGAGTTTTAGAAAAGAAGCAGTAAAAAAAAGAGTACAGTAAAAAAAGCAACTATGGCTAGTTGCTGATACTGAAAGTTTGACAGACTGGAGAAGGGTATATTAGTTTTAAAAGGCAGTGCTGGCATATTCAGTTATAAGAACATGAAGGTAGATCCAGGCTGCAGTCCAAAGGAAGTTTAGTGTGGCAGCAGAATTTGCTCTGTCTGCAGGCTATGAGATCTGTAAATCACCAACTACTGTTAGACTGAGATGGGCAGTACTCCCAAGGATGGCAGTGTTACAGAGAACATGGTAGGACACTGCACTATCCACAGCTGACAGGGACAACAGTGGAACTAGACAGGGGAACAGGTGCTTCAAGGACAATGGGAAATGTGATGAAGAATATGGAAAGCAGTTCCTTAGGGCAGATGAGGGGCAGCACTGACTTTCTGACATTTGTGGATGTAAGATAGTGTGCTCTGTAAGGATGTTTGTTTGAATCTCTTTCTGCATGAAAAAAAGTTCATAAGTATGGTAATTCAGTTAAAATCTCATATGGGAATTTTAAATACCTTTTATCAAACTGAAACCTGTAAGGCAGGTTTTTAATTTAGTGGAGCATCTATGTACTTGTATTGTTTTTTAAAAAGGTATTTAGATAACTTAAGATTTTGATGTTTCTGTACCTAATGGCATTTTCAGAAGGAAGTGGTATTTATATTAGGAATTTTAGAAAATCGTACTAGGCACTAATCAAAATTGTTTCATGCCTAAATATGATATAATTGGGTTCCTTGTGAGCTTTAGGATCAAAAAGCTTTGGAAAATGAAAGTATTATATTATTATTTACTGCCTTCACTTAATTTGCTCATATTTTTTATAAGTCCTTGAAAGCCACTGCAGGGTTATGGCAACATGACCCAGACCTGGAATAAATCCTCTGATGATGATGCATTCAGAACGGATGTATTTACCACTAGGCATTCCAGTGCTTGTCAGTGGTCCCCTGTCCCCAAAGATGTTTGGTTACTACATTTATCTTCCTGCTAACAGTCTGCTTTTAATATCACTCACAATCATGATTCAGAGAACACAAGTACATCATGGGGGGTTTTTTTATCATTGCCAAAGAAACTCCTCTCATTCTTTTCTCCTTAGTCCCAGAGAAGAAATAAATTTTCTAGAAAACTATTCTGAAGGGAACTGGTAAGTTCAGTGATTCTGCTTCATTACCCAAAGTTGCAGGAACTATTACAGAAGAAAAGAATTATAATAAATATCACTGAAAATATATTGCAGATGACTGTTAAATAATCCCTTTTTTTTTGCAGTGAAAAGTGGTTCAGAAGTACAAAGAGCATAGAAAATCCTTCTAGTGACAGGATGTGTGGCTTTTTTAAGGTTCTAGAATGGTGGTTCACCTTTCACGAGAAGGCACGTAATCACGAGTGACAAGGATGCCAGCTGGAAGATTTTAAAAGCTTCCACCCTAGCAAGAAAGGAGAAGAACCAATTATGCAGCAGGTTTCTCAAAGGAAGGTGTCTCTGCTTGATGGAGAGGAAGAGAAAGAAGCCTATTCTTTTATTTCAGAGCAAAGAGGAATAGGAGCTGGGATAAGGGGAGGTAGGAAGAAGTGAGGTGGAGAATGCCATGGATTGAATGATGAAAAGGATGATACAATATGATATTGGTGCAATGCAGGGAGAGAAGCTGCTTAGAATGAATATAATAATTTCATTTATCAGTAAGGGTTGAGAAAGTGCTTATTCCATGAAGTGGAAGAAATGTTATGGTACTGATGTTACAGACCTGTTGAAACTGGTCACTTTAGTTGAGAGTGAATAGCTTGGAAGAGTTACCTGCTAACAGTGGCGTTGTTAAGTCTCCAGCTCTCCTTCAAAAGATTTCAAAGTCCCATTAAAATACCTGAATTGTTTGAGTGAGGAGATTTGAAGTTCCATGGAGATCTAGTTCTCCAAATTTCTTTCCGACTTTTATGCCATATATTCTCTCCAACTTTTTAACCATATATTGTTTTCAACTTTTCCATCAGATTCTGTGCGGAGGCTTAATTTAGATCTGAGTAAAGTTTTTGGTTGAGCTGAATTAATCTAATGCTTCTGCCTATTTCTAGCCTGAAAAGTTTTTATCTTTTCCTTTCCTATAACTGGTGTAGAATTTTTCATGCAATATAATTTACTCTTATGCCAATTAAATTGGTGCAGTTTACTTCATATGCTTAGCAACAAAGGACTAATATGAGTAAGCATTCATTCCTCTTATTGTTATTGTTGCACTGTGCATGTTCACTGTGCATAATTCATGTGCAGGAATTATTTTAAAAAGATTGATTTCTGTGGAACCTGGATATGACTGTGGGTGACCCCCACAGATTAAAGCTACAGTTAACTGGAAAGATGACACATCTGGCTTTTACAGGTCCAGCATTATGTGAGATGGAGTCACAGATAACTAAATTTGATGACTGAAACTGGATGCTGCGAATGTCCCTGAGGTTGGGAAGTTACAGCTCCCTAAACTTAATTAGTTTAGTGCTAGTGACCATTCCACCTTGCTATTCACTGGCTGCATGGCAGCACTGAAAGTGAAATTGAAGCTGAACATGATGAAGGTGTCATGCTAACAATGTCAGTACCATCAGTGTGTCAAGTGTTGCCATCTTGACATGTAATACATAAGGTGATGGATGTATGTGACATCCACTGGTTACAGTCCACTGTGCCATGCCAGGCAGCTTGCACATCCATAGATCTTACAGCTTGTGCACTCCATTAACACACCAGCACTGAATTTCTGAGGATATTTCATTCACTTAGTAAAGCAAACCAGTGAATTGTTTTCATTAACTCTTTCCACCCTTCAGATAGGAAATCCTCTTTGTGCTGTCTGCGTATATACAAAGTGATTTCTCATCTTTTCTCTATCAAAAACTGATTCAGTACAGAAAATACTCTTGTACACATGTACAAACATACTTTCGTACCTGTATCACTTATTTTTCATAGCAGTGTTTGTTAAAAAAAAAAAGTCTCTGTATGTCTTTCTTTTCATATTGCCCTTAAAATGAAATGGAAAAAGCTGCCTTTGCAAGGAATTTTTATTGGCAAAGCATATCATTTATTTTGGCTCCATAAATCAATGTGCAGTCATGTTGCAAAATATGGGTAGCCCATTTAGAAATATTCCATCAGGAGGTATGGAGGTACAGTATATTATACCTGCTGTTTCAAATAAATAGCATTCTCAATTCCTGTTCATCTGTATATAATATATTTTATTGCAATGTGGTGCTTTCCATCAAGCTAGTTAATTTTGTTTCTGCAATTCAAGATGTAATTGATCACTACAGTACTTGCCCTTGGGACAAAGTATCTTTTTATCCAGTGTGTTGTTTCAACTTTTTACCATTCTTCTAAAAATATTCTATATGAAATATTGTCCCTGTGCAATAAGTTTTATAGATTTTTCTAAATTATTTTTTCTATCTTCAGCCTATGTATATAGTCTGTAATATATACTACAAATGTCCTCCTGTTCTCTACCTACACTTTGCTCTGCAAAAAGATGCATTTCAACATAATTTGCCTGAAGTTTGTGGACAATTTCACTTAGCTTAGATCACAAGGCACATTGCTTAATTTTGTGTTTAGTTTCTTGTTTTCATAGAGCTACTCAAATAGAGTCATGCAAAGCTGGGTTTTTAATTTCAAGATAGAATTAATTTTATTTATAAAATTTTTCTATTTGACTTTTAAACTATTGTAAACATTTTATACATTTGCAAGTTTATACTGAAAACTCAGTACTTGGCATTATGGGGTATGCCTATAAAACACCAGGTGATATGCTGGGAATATGACTGAGAGCAATTTATGTGGTTAGGTGTGTTCTGTGGACTTAAAATTCTAGCTCTATCCATCTAAAATAGGTTTTCTAAGAAATTCCACTGAAATTTTAAACAGGCGTGGAAAAATAGAACAATTATGGGTTTTGTTGCTTTTGAATTCCTATTGGGCCAATTGGTTGAAATAAAATAATTGGAAAAAAAATGCAGATATATGTTAAAATTTCCCTGTACAATGCATTTAAATTTGGACATAATCCAAATTTGTATTGCTGTATAAAACTGAAGACAAGGGCTTTCTCTTTATAGAGAAAATTAAAAAATATTTTAATAATAAGATTATAAATTACTTCAGAAATATGAATTACCTAATCTTTCTAATGTAGTTATGCATCACTATTAAAGCCAACAGATCATGTTGGAAATTCCAGAAATATTGTTTAGGTATTAAAATTTAGACTTCATTAAGGCATAACCCATGTGGTTTTGTGTTTGCCTTTTGTTAGGATTTTTTTCAGATGAGCCATTGAAAAGAATATTCATAAATCAAGAAGATAGTTGCAAATAGTTACATTATTGTGCAATCAGCTTAGAATTCTAAATGGAATTCATAATTGGAGTGATCAGTCACATTTCTGATTCCTGAAATGTGTGTTTTTAAGCAACTGGGACTTAATGCACCATGAATTGCAATAACAGATCTTCAGTAAAATGGAAATCTATTGTTAATAGTAACGAAAACAACATTATATTACATTCTGAACAATTATGTTTCCAGTATACTTTCAAGGATAAAGAAAAATGCCTATGTAGTAGAAAAACTTGTATGCTTTAATAGTAGTTTATGAGCAGGAAGAGTTTCTAAAAAATGTTCCAGAGTAAACATAAGTGATTTCCCTTTTGAAAAACCCTAGCAGAATGTTTCTTTAAATGTTACTGGTGCAGCCAGTAACACTTTCTCCATTGAACCATGTACTTAGCAGTGGATGTTTCTTGCCAGTGTAACTTTACTGTCTGGCTATAAATTGTCTTGTGCTTTAATGCATTGCATACATCCACATTTCTTCTCTGAGACTGTTGAGTGGAAGAATCTGGAAAAGACTTCTTGTTATCAGGTGACTACAAGTGAGTACTCAGAGTACTAAGCTCTAGGTCTGGTGTACTCAAAACCAACGTTGATTTGTTACTTTCCTCTTTCAAATAGTACTGAACTCTCAAACTAGCCCATGGAAGTGTATTCATTAAAGAAATATCATGACACACCCAATACTTTAAGACTCTTTAGGACTATTTTAATTTATTCTCAACAATTGCTGGGTTGGACTATGTGCTTACAGTTCTTGACAGCACTGCAGGTCATCACTCAGCTGTGTGTATGTGATGAGCTGGGGACTGTATTTGTGTGTTCTTACTTTGGCCTTTGATCTTGCTTTTGTAGGTAAGATTCGTGGGCTACTCTGCTCTTACCTGTTGTGGTTTCCTGTCTTTTCATTATGTTTGCAAGGAAAAACTGTAGTAGCCTCTTCAGGATGTTTTCCTGACTGTTTTGGCTGTGATTGGAGAACTGAGGATTCCCTTTTTTCTTTTTTTGTCCCTTTCTCATCAGGCGCTTCACAGTGTGCATCCATAATCCTTACTTGATTGATGTCACTATTTACCAGCAGCACATATATTATATAATTCTCATTATTCAAGGAAAATATGTTGCCAGAAAGAATTAAAGAATTTAAGGTTTGGAAAACAATACTTGATTTTGTAACAAGATACTTCAGGAATATATCTTGATGTTATGTGTCCTCTATTACTTCATAAAAATCCATTTTTGTTTGAATATGCCATCATATAGTTAGGCTATTGCTTTTCACATAACTTATTTGGGTCATTCTTCTTCTTCTTCTTCGCTTCTAAAACCAGAAATTCTGTCTTTCAGGTGCTACAGGAATCTTTTACTGTTTATAATATGAATAGTAGAAATCTACTTTTATGCTTACATTCTTGACCGTTGTGTATTGTTTTTACCCTCAAACATTGCACATTGAAAGCATGGTTTGCAGATTAATAATGAAGGTAGAAGTTATATGTGTGTTGGAAATTATTTAAATATTTTGGGGAAAAGAGAGGAATAGATATTGTGGGCATGTAACTGAAGAAGGCCAAATGCAGAAGGAACTTGCATTTACAGTTCTGGTGTGGACACTGACATTTGTCTTTGGAAAGAGAAGAGATGTAAAGCTAGTGAAAACTGGAAATGGCTGGAGAATGAGTATGAAATCAGAATAAAGAATTAGTCAAGGTGCCTGAGAGACTGCAAAGAGAAGTCTGTAAGGATAAGGTGCTGGGTCAAGGATTCAGAGTACCTTCATTTTGTATTCTCTGCCTCATTCTTTTTTACTTGCAATAAATGAGGCAGTTATTGCAACAAATTTTGGATAATTTGTATACATTTGCTGTGCAGTCTTCCTAGAGCAGGTCGGCTTTGAGCATTGATTATCTCAGCAGGTATATTTATACAGACTAGAATTCAGGATGAGCAGGCAAACTGAATTATAGCATTTTCACATATCTGCTGTTTGACTTTCTACTTTAATAATACTTTTGAAATTGTTTTTCTGCATGTACTAAGGACACATATCCACTCACATTGTGAATTCAGGTATACACAAACTGGACAAAAGGGCACAAGGAAGGAAGGATTTGCACACAGGCCCAGATGTACTCAAAATCAGCAGGACATGGGACAGTGCATACACGTGCACATCAGAAGCAAATTCACATACTCAAAATGGGAGCCACATGACCATGAACAGCATCGCATGAATACACACATAGATACCTACACACCACGGTTCCCTTCACAGCTGTGTAGAATGACAGAAAGGCCTGGAGCTGTGCAAACACCATTAAAAGGCATCCACACAGCCATGACTGTCTCGGGCTGGAAAAAAAGGAATACTGAAAAATACTGTCTGGGAGAACAAAACAGGAGAGTCAACCCATCAAATGTCTGGAACTAAAATAATGCCAGAGAGTATACCCCAGCCAAAATCACTGCCAGCAACTAAGTTAGTCACACAGCAAGAGCAGTCATCCACATATACATATGCTGCAAGAAAAATATCCACCACCTGCCAGCTGGCTACTAACAACCATGACGTGTGTGTGTGTGTGGCCAGTGTGTTGGCACCAGTGTTGGAAGAGGAAGAGGAGTGGAAAGAAAGGAAACAGCAATAGGAAATCAGAAACAACAGAGGTAAAATGGAATCAGTGCTCCCAGTCAAAACATTTGTTTAATAGAAACAGAAGTCTGGAATGTGTACAGTTTGTGTTTTACACAGTGAAAGGTCCTGGTCATGTGTGAAACTTCAACCTTCTTGAGTAGCAGGAGGTCCTGTATGTGTGAAGCCCATTGCTTCACTTAGCACACGTCAGATGCCTTGAAAATGCCAAACAATGAAACAGGTGGCTAATTGGCTTCCATCCTTTCAGTTCCTACAATAGGAAGAAATCTGGTCAAGTATTGAGAAGAGGATGCTCAGTCGGGCCTCCTGGATGGTGCTCTAGACTTTCTCTGTAGTGTGATCTTGGATGACTCATTCATGGTTTTTGTGTATGAGTCTGCTATGCGTAGAATAGGGATAATAAAACCTACTTACCTCTTAAGGATTCAGGAAGAACAGAAGAATGGATGTAAAACTCCTTGGGATTCAACAAAGTAGAAGAAAACAGAGTAGCAAATGAAATTCCTGAAATCTGTGAGTTAGGCAGTGGTGCAAGGCAGATCTGAGTGAAAACAGCATTTCATGGGAGTCAAATTCCATTTTCATGCTGATACCATATCTTTTGTGCTTTGTTACTATAGTTTTCAGTGCAATGCTTTTCCCCCCCAATTTCATGCTATTACTGTATGGCATCTCCACACCTAAACTTTACTTTGAAAAAAACCAAATATGATCTTTTTAATTTTGGTGTTTTCATACTTGCTCTGAACAGCTTGTAGTTGTTTTTGCTCTGTCATTCTTACCTTTGCCTTCTTAACACCCTTCTTTAGAAGTCTAAATCCTCAAGGAAGATAATCCAGTTAACTGTTTATGTATTCCTCTATAGGGGATTAGCTATAACTGGAAACTCATTTAATCATATATTCTTATTTAGGATAGTATAGGGTTTTGTGTTAACATGATTTAATGCTGTGTTTCCTTCACTCTCAGCTCATAAGGAACTGCTACAAACCAGCCATAGTGGGAATCTTTTAGCCATGCCACACTGCATATCTTGGCTTCTCCTGTGTCATGAGACATAGTTTTAAGTTGGTCAAGTTACTTATCCACTCAGACACCCACTCAGACAAGCGTGGTTTTGGCCAGAAAGTCAATTCAAGATCTAAGAACACAGATAAATTTCTCTTCAAATAAATAAATTTTATTTCAATGACATTAATGTATTTTTAACAAAAAACCATTTCATCAAAAAGTTACAGTCCAACAGCATGCTAGTTTTTTTTAGCATAGGAATTCACCTCATGGGCTAAATTTAGAGCTGCTCAGAACTTTTCCATGAGGTATTTTGTCATCCATCACTGTTATTTCAGAAAACTAATATATGCAGGTTGTTGTTTTGACAATATTCATTTAAGAACATAAAGAGGATAAAGCACTTAAGTGGGAATTGATGTTTTGCAAAATTGAATTTTGTGTTGAAATGTATTTTTTCTTGAATTTTTTCTCATCAAATGATATTTCATCATAGGGCATTATAGCCTACTTGGAAATTACATGGGAGTGATTCTTCTGAGGAAATGCTTTTCTGGCTGAATGAAGGCAGGTGTGCATCTGCTTCGCCCATTTTTTGAGCCCACCAAACAGTAGAAGTCCAATTCAGAAGCCATATGCTGGTGGTGAAAAGCAAGATATATTAGCTCAGGCTCCCTGCCATGTTCATATGGTTACATGGCTTTTGGAGAGCTGGCTGCTGTCTGGCTTGTGTGAAGTATGGTAGAGTAAAAATCCCAATTGCCTGCACCTATTTTTCTGGACATACCCAACATCTGGTTAGAGAAGCAAGCTGTAATTCACTGCTTAGTAAACTTGCTTTGTCATTCTTCAGCTTCACTTCTTACCTGTGTATCAGCAGGTTATCTTCATTGTTACAGTGTTACTCTCATGACTGTTATTAATGTACCCTGAAAATTTTATTTAGAAATAAAAATGGTAGAGCCGCTCCAGGTTCCTTCATTAAATTCTTATAATAAAATCTGACTTTACATCCAGTTGAGAATATTAATGAAAAATATGCTGGTTTGATTAGAAAAAAATTTAAGTGAAGAGTCATAAACTAAAAATTGTAACAAACCCTAAAATAGTTCAGGAGGAATGTCTCTTTTCTGGAAAACTTCGATGTCCAATTTAGTTTTATACGTGTTTATATATTTATAAATATATGTAGTTTTCTAATTGGATTTTCAGCAAAGTAAGTAAAATACCCAAAGGGAAAAAAATCCTTTATATTGTTGCTGGTCAAAACCCGATCACAAAAAAAAATATGTTTGACAGAAAATGTTTGGAGAAGTTGCAGATTACTATGAACTTATAATTTTTTTGTGTCAATCAATTTATAATATTTGAATCCATTTAGGGAGAATGTGTTAAGCTGAGATGAAGTTCAAGATTGTAAATTGTTTTAAGTCAAGAGTATCTGCATGACTTTTAAGACGTTTGAGCCTGGAAGAAAATACTGGTTAAAGCTGAGATCTAAGTATGCTTTATCAATGATTTGCTTTTGTTCTTAGGTTAGAAACTTCTCAGTATATTCATTAGTTTTCCGAGCAAGCCAAATAGGATGATCTGGGAACTTTATCATCCTGTTTAACACTCTGTTGTGCTGAACCCACAGTCATGGTTTGTCCCTCTGAACTCAAAACATTTTCTTGTGGATAAAGAGTCCTACCACAAAGAACTATTTTTCAGGAGGAGATTTCAGACTCCCTTTGAACTTAATATTCTTTTCTCAAGTTAAAGTCCGGGTGAAAGGAAAGTGGTGCTGGAAATGCAGTGTATAGGAACAAGGCTGTGTCACTAGTGACTAGTGGAGGCCGGAGCACATTACCAGACAAAACTGTGCTGCCAAGGAGCTAAAGGTAAGTCTTGAAGCATATTTCCCAGAGGCTCCAGGTCCCTGAAGCTGCCTTGCCAGATGGGGAAGGCAGTTCCAATCAGTCATCAAAGCTGCTTCCTGTAGAAAATGCCGGAAATACTTGTGGAGTGCTGAGTGGAACTGGCAGGCAGCCGGCGGGTTGCCAGTTCCACTTTGGAAGTAAATGTCTTGGTCTCAGTTCTGCTTCTGACTTTCTGACAAGGCTCCTTCCCAGCTGGAGACATCGCCCATCAATCATCTTGGCCTGAGTGTACATGATGACATTTTAAAAGGCTGGTTCAGCACCTCCCATCTTTCAGAGTGGGCATGGGGAGTTGGTTGGCAAGACAGGAGGCAGAAATGGAAATACAGTACCTAGCACAGGCGAGTCCCTTCCTTGTTCGTGGTATGCTGCATCCAGTCCAGATAAGGATGTAAGACAAGACTGTGTTGTTTTAAGTTCTGCCATATACTCAGTGCATAACTTTAGGGATGTAGTTTACCCTCTTCATCCTTCTATTCTCCAGGCATTGAATCTTCTTTGCTCACTGAGATTCCAAACTCTGGAGAGGGGCAATAGTTTCTATTTAGCACCAAATGAGCTTCTGGGTGCCAGAGTAATAAAATTGTAATCTGTTCTTCTGAACAGCTTGTACATGGAGGATATTGTTTCATTTTATGCTCTAACCTAAGTAATCACTTGCTCTCTGCAGGACCTTTATTCTTCAATTGGCTATAGAGAGCCTGAGAATATGAGTCAACTAATTTAATCTGAAGTTTGGCTTTGTTCATACCTCCTGTAGTTCTTATAAATTCTGAAAAGTCAGTTGTGCTCTGTATTCTACTCAGTGTTGCAAAGACTTGCATATCCACCTATGCTCATTTTTGCTCACATGCTCATTTCATTTATCAGTGACCACCCACCTCTGAATTTTCAAGGTGAATGATTGAATTGAATCTTGCTATAGTCTTTCTAATACTGGATCACCCACTTATCCTGGGTCCTTTAAAGCAAACAGACAAAACATCTAACTTCTTTGTTCACCCTTAACTTTACTGGTATTATTTTACAAGCATAATCTTATTTAATACCTGATAATTAATGGTAATAGCCTTTTTAACTTCTGCAGCTGTCAAAACCACACATCTCTAGCAAAAGCATAAAGAATATTAGATATCCAGGCGGTAGGCTACGTTATCCCTCCAGTTTGTCTCAGCTAAGAAAAATATCTCCATGATGTAGCTCACATAACTTTGGTTCCTGTTACTGATGAAATTCATGTGGGGTGATTGTTTTTCTTTTGATGATCTCAGTCCTTTAAGTATCTAACAAAGGCATCAAGGCAGACAGCTTCATAAAGGAAAAGGACACTTCTCTGCTTTATGCCTTTTCTTTTAAAGGGGATCCAAGGAGGGCTGAGGAAACTATACAGCAGTCTCCACTACAAACATGATACATAGTCTTTAGTTTAGTGTCCTGTTTGTCACATGCCAGTACTCAGAATGTGGGATGTTATAAAGATCTTGGAAACAAGTTGCAAACCCTACAGCTATTGTACCATTTTAAATCTCTGCCCCCACAGCTGGACCCCAGATCATAATAAAACAAAAGACCTTTCCACATATTCATTATGTGTCTGCAACACAACCATGTTCTTGTTAATGAATTTGGAAGTGGCATTGTCCACGCTTTGTGCATTGGTGTGGGGATTTCAGGGGGCTGGCATGGATGTTAGTCTCAGTTCTGTGTATGGTATAACTTTAGCTATGTTATTTAGCCTCCAGGCACTGGACTTGGAGGATAGCATAACAAGAAAGCATAGATAAAGTCAGCATCTCTAAGATTTTAGGCTATCTGTCAAACATCATTCTATGATTCTGGAAAATAGAGGAATAATTTAAAACCCCCTCATCTTAACAGCAAAGCAGTGATGACTCACCTATCATGACACAAATTTGTACCAGCCCAGGAAAACACAAGTTGCATGAAGCTGGGTCTGTGTTTGTCCATGTTGACAGATAGATCCATTTTAGACACATTGTGTATAGACAGTGAAGCATGTTTAACACAAAACTAATTGGAACTGGGCTTATTAGTGTTAGTGAAGCCAAAACTAAAGGAAAGTTAAAGTGGTTCAACATGGGATGTTAAACACCATTCCCTATCAAGTGTTTTCTAATCACCTTGGCTGATCACTCTATATGGATGTGTTTCCTTCCCATGAGAAGTTTATTAAAACTGTATTTTTTGGGAACAACTTTAAAGATAGAGAGAACACATCATGGCAAACAAAGTAGGGGCCAAAAAGACTGAGCACCATTGTGGTTTTCAATTCAGTGTTCTAAGACATACAAGAAAGAGATTTTCTGTGACCAAAACCCACAGAACATCTCTGTAGGTGTTTCTGTTTTGTTTGCTTCAAGATATCTGGAGGTGGCACATGGTACTGTGTTGTGTAGCCCCTTGCTGTTGGATCAAGATTGGATGTTACAGGCGAAGGAATACTGAGTTGGGGTTTCAATAACAGTGTTTAGCTGTGTGGCTCTTAACTTAGGCATCCTGTTTCCATTTTGCTTTGACATTTCTTGTACATGTTGCTTCATCCAGTTCAAAAGACTTTATGGACTGTGAAAGGGGATGCATTGCCAGGCTTCCTTTAGAGAGGTAACCATGTTTGCCAGAGTTCAGTTTGTAGATGAGGCTTGGTGGACTAGACTCCAGATAATATTCCACCATTTCTTGTGCAATTCCAGCTAAGATTTATCAGTGTCAGTTGTATCCATAGTTTAGATTTGATACTTCCTAGACAACTTTTAATTGCTCAGAACTGGAATGCCTACAGTTTTTGGCATTCACACAAAGTAGTCATAGGAACGCCATAGGAACTTTTGATTGTTCCTGTGTCAAGGCATTTACTGATTCATCAGTCCAGATTTTAATTTGTCCAAGACTATTTCATGAGTAGTGTTACTCGGAATCTAAGAATAACTTGAGAGACAAATAAATATATGATGTCCTAATTTCCATTTCTACTTAGGAGTGGCTGCAATTTTCAGGCTCAGACAAAGAGTGATATCCCTTTACAGACCAGTCGTTAATGAAATGCTTTCTGGTGTTAGTATGTGACATAAAATCTAATGTTTTGGGGAAAATATTACCAAAAAACTTATGAATGTATTGTTTTCTGAGGACCTCAAAGCTTTTCACAAGTATTAAGTAGGATTAATTTATCCTACTCCAGCATGTGACATCTGGTATGAATGAGATGATTGGCAGAAATAAGTAAGTAAGGTACTAAAGTAAATAAACAACTAAAGCAGATAAAGTATTATGAAAATGAATAAATGAAGGCACAAATAATAAAAATTATCTCTGAGCTGTGACAAAATGTGTCTTATGAAAGATATAGTAGAAAGTTGTCCTCTTTCCATATACTGGTTTATGTCTAGCTATGCAGAGCCTTTAAAGGATAGAAGTTAATTATCACAGAAATAACTTTACACAGAAAACCACCACAGCTGTCCCTACTCCCCTTAACTTCTGGCACAGCACAGAATGCCCATCAGATGGGAGTGCCCATCAGATGGGAGTTCCTACTGGCACAAAATGTGTGAAGGCCACCCACAAGAGAGTGAAAGGGGCAAGTCTGATTCTCCCTACTCAAGTCTTGCATGTCAGTTTCATAACTATGACTGAAACTCACAGGTCTGTATTGTCAGCTTCTTCAGGGACTACCCATGTTTGAATGGCTTCAGGATGTGACAAAGTGTTTCAACTGAATAGCAAGCAGATTAGTGTTCTGAAAAAAATCTTGCTTCATTTTCATCTCTCTCCTCATTTGTGAAGATGCACTCCTGCTTTAAAAATAAATAGATGTTCTTTTTAATTTTCTTAAAATGAAGTTTCCATTTTTCAGAATACAATTCATTTAAACTTCAGAGTACCCCTTGGTTTTATTTTTAAGTGGAGAAAGCAATTATCATCTCTCAAATCTAACTACAAAATTTGGATTTGGATTAAAAATGACACTGTTGGGGTGGAAGTGGTGCTTTTTTCCAACTTTACAACTGAAAAGGTCAGTTTGTGGTTAACCTGTGTCTTAATTTCTTGCTATTTTAGAAGTACCACCACCACCTAAATATTAGTGCAACCTTCATTCTCATATCCCATCTTCTCCTGGGCACACTAGCGCATACCTTTCCTTTTCTATTTCAAATGAAAAATTCTCTGATATTCATCAGGTTTCACAATAGCCTTCAATTAGAAAAATGTGTTTTCCAGGAGCATAGAGAAGGCATGAAGCATGGAACATGAAAGCGTCTTTGAAATGTCAGATTTCAAGTTCTGTGATTAAGAAATTAATTTTGAATCATTAATCTTTTGAGAAGTTTCCTTTTTTGCATGGATCCTGGAAGTGTTCACTCTGGTACCATGCTAGAGACTATGTGTGCTGCAGCAAATTGACAGCACATTAGGAGGATTAAATTTACAAAAAAGTTTTTCCTCTAATAGAAACCTTCTTAGGAAGTGATGTCCATTACTGCCAATAGAAACATTCACCTAGTGTTCATGCCAGCGATAATTTTTTTTTTCCAGAATAAACAAGACACTGGAGCACATGTAGAGTGTGGTGTGTGGTGAAAACATGAAGGGCACGTAAGCATGCTCCAGTAACACTAGAAACTGGAAAAATTTAGAAAAATTTGTTATCAGAGTGATATATGGTCAATTCTATATACATTACAGCAATTTTTAGAGAAATCATGTTAAATCACATATGACAAAAACTGGTAAATTCATTGCAGGAAACGGCCTTAGCCCTTTTGAGTTCACGGTACCAACAGGCTAAACAAGGAAACTAAAAGGCTGAGAGGCATTAAAAACCAAAGGAATTAACCCACTGACATAAAGGAGACAGTTGCAGAGCTGAAAATCATAATCCAGGGTACTGTGTGGATCTCACTGAATTCAATGCAGTTTTGCCATCAGAAGATAAAGTAAGAATTATCGGGGTCCTCTTCCTCTCTGTTGAGTGCCATACTCACAGAGTAACATGTTTTTCTGACCAATTCCTAACAATGGCTAATTCCTGTGAGTGACAATAGATAAATCTACCTTCTAAGAGAGTGGAGGCTTAGGGTACCAACAACATGTTACAAACCCTCTCATTGTAGACTGCTCTTCTAGCCAGTTTATCCCTGACTGGTATACATTGTTGTAACTGCTGAGAACATGGTGATATGGACTACTGAAAGAAAGACTTTTCCACAAATATTTTAATGAAAAGTTAATTTATTTTTCACCAAAGCATACACCTGCAAATGTTTTGATTTTAAGAGATGGTGTTTTATGAAAGGTGTCATTAATCTACTGGATTCTGAATAAAGAAGCATCCTCCACGTTTTAATATCAATATTGACTTCCTACATGGTGGATGCTGTTAGGCCTGTCTAAGGGTGAGGCAGCTGGCTGCCCTGTTGTCCCGTATTGTGTTTTTCTGAGTGCATCTCTTAGCTGTTAGTTCATAGTTTATCCCTTTCCAAGTTAAATCTTTCAGGGATTTTTCCTTCTTGCACATGAACTACTTCACACTGAATACTAGCCAGCACATTGTGTAGAATTCAATTTATGTAGTTCAATACCTGTCATTCTCCCTCAGGAACTGTATTAGTGAAAAAACTGGCAAAGCAGTGTCTGTAAAACAGCTTGTTTAGTAATAAGAACAATTCATTAGAGGGAAAGGATTTTAAAACACCAAGCAGTTGGCACTCAAATTACTGTACTTGCCTTTGTGCTGACACTTGTGCTTATGTGGCTGCAAAGGGAACTTAATCGGGGAACTGGATGAAAACTTCCCTTTGCAGAAGGAGCAGGTTAGTTTTTCAGTTGGATTAGTTCCCTGACCCAAATTATTGTACAACCACAGAAGCATCCATCTCAGTGGCAGCCCACACTTGGAGCAGCTTAATTTCTTCTCAGTTTAAGTGATTGGTGAACATTAGGGATAGCATTTTTCAGGTTAGCATTTCTGTAGATTTGTATTTCTAGAAGATGATGTTTCTTATTCTGTGTGAACTTTGTGTGTCCATTTGCGTGTGCCAGTAAAGAGTTTCTTGTCTTTGCTCAGCCTCTTGCTCTGGAGATCAATTAAGCCTAAGTGCTTGTAATGGATTTTATGCACTGGGCAAGTGATCATGTTTGAAACAGTTTTTTAAGTGTAAATTATTGAGGTGAATTCAGGACTCGGATAAGTAAACTGTGAACTGCTGATGGTTAAGTAATTGCACCTTGCTGAACTTAGGCATCACAGCCAATCCAGTAGGCAAGGGAAGAAAATGGGTTTTGATCAGAGGTGTTTTGAACACTGCTCTCCAGAGATCTATCAGGAACATCTTCCCTTAGGCTGAAATTTCTATGTTTAGGTCATTAACAAGACTGGACTCCAGCAACATTCAGTAAAAACAACAATCTCAGAATGTCTAGATACTTGTATTTCAGCTTGCACTTAAACACTTAAACAGCAGGACATGGAGTTTCTATTCAGAGTTGAACAGGGGTCTATTCCCACTTAGACTGTTAGAGAAAACTTCACCCATAGGTGCTTCCCAACTAAAGAATAAGTGAGATTCAACCTCTGGATGCTATAAAGGTCGAGGCTTTAGCAAAAAGTCACGAAATTCAGACGGTCAGAGGATCAGAACTTTCCACACTTTGCAATGTGCTGAGGCTATAAGAAGATCTGATTTTGTTTCTACTGGAGCATAAAAACATAGTCAATTTCTCTACATGTTTTCCATTATCATTTCCCTTTATTTCCTTAATAGAAAATAAAACCATGACCCCCTTCTGTCCTTAATTCCAGCTTGTTTCATCTCTTAAAACTGTAGAATCAAAAGATGTAAGCATTTGTGAAAACAAAAAGCCGCTGGGAAAACATGTCTTTTCTATTGCCCATCACATTTTGTTTAAAAATCTGAATTTTTGGATGAAAACATTTCTGGCTATAGCCATGCAATGAAAGGCCACCAATATTTATTTAGGAGAGACATCAAAAAGACAAGGAAAATCAAATGTCACAGTGTATTTGTCACAGATAGCTTGAAACTGAAGTGAAATTTATTATTTTTCTCTTTCTCTGAAATGAATGCCTCTAAGGGCAAATAATAAAAAGACTTTTGTGAGAAAAGGAGTCCAACTGCCACTAGTCAAAGTAACAAAGCCTAACAAATTAATTCTAGCTAGAGACTCAAATTTTCTCTTGTGAAATGGATTTTGCTGAGGTTTTTTTCCTTTTATATCTTTTATATGCACTTACATAAATTACTGGACTGAATAGAGTTGTAGACACAAACTGGTTACAAACCACTTGATATATGGTGATGTCTGATGGTAAGAGACATGAATTCTAGGAGTACTTCTTTTGCTTAGAGCTAGTAGCATGTGTGCATGAAGGTGTTTGAAAGAATCTGTGGTTTTATGGGACAGGTTTTGAGTGATCAATTAGAGATCTTACCTAGTGGAGCAGCTCACAAATTAAATGCTGAAATAATAGGGATGGGGACTGAGGAATTAAAACTATCATCATATCTGGAAGATTTCCAGTCATGCTGTGGCCCATATTGTCATTTAGCAGTTTTAGGCATGCTTCATGCTATAAAAGAGTTTTGAAAAGGGATTTGAAAATGCTACATATACTCTTCTGGTGCAACGGAGCATATTCCTGGCTTGCCTGTATGTCACCTTCTGTGCTTTGCTTTCCTCCATCCTAAATATCAAGGCCATTCTTCTCTAAGGATAATGATGGATATACTTGCCTAAGTTATAGTGCTCTTGAGAGGTTTACTACATTGACATACTTGCTATAATAGTCATGCTTCATGAAACATGCTAGGTGGGTCTTAGATCTGTTCATGAAAAGTATTGATACAAGTCAGTCTGCAGCTAGAATCACAGTTCAAAATTTATAATATATTTTATTGGGTTTGATACAGAGATTGGCTTTTCATTTTCTGAGTATTCTGATTTAATAGTCATAGTGAGCCATAAAAGCACATTATGATTTATTTGAACAGTATAAGACATAGACACACGTACCTGAGTATGGGTCATGTTCTGATGTCCTTGGTCAGCTTTAAAAAACTTGCCTTTTAATGCCTTATAGTAGAGACCTTATGCAAATGAGGAGCAATGTGATAAAATGCTCAGGTGCCAAAAAAGGCTCCAGGGAGGGTTCTTATCTGGTTCTGCTGAAGACACACTAGGTAACCTTGAGAAAATTAAATTTTTTATCTTGTTTGAGCAATATTCCAAGGTCTCTGCTGGGTTGTTATTTATTTCTGTAGCATCTAATGCAAGGGTTGTTGTTAGCCCTTTTTCTATTTCTTTCTCATTACTTGAGCCATCTGTATGTGGCTCCACACTTGCTGGAGAATATTTTGCCAGGCGAACATGATATATATATGTGTGTGTGTATATATATATATATATATATGTACACACACACACACATATATATGGCATTTGTCCAGGTGGGAAAGTAACTGCTATATTTCCTTAATCCTTAGGAAAAAAAAGTAGCCTGCCTTTGAGCTTCCCACTTAATGTCATGTTTTAGATAAACATATTTTCTCCATTCTGATTCTATGATTCTTTTATTTTTTTACAGTGAGAACTAAAATACCCAAAATAATTACCTAGCAAAGAGCAGAATCAGATGCTCTGCTCATGAGCAGGAGGATTTTTATGATAGTAACAGACTTTTTAGCTAGCACACTGTGGAAGCCAAAACTGGGTACACAGAACTAAGGCATACATAAATATAAATGCTTAATTTGGGTTTTGAAAGATCTTTGGTCTCCCAGGGTGAAGTGTGTAAGTGATTACTAAATGGCATTTTGAAAGGTGCAGTCTAGTTTGTCCAGAAATGACAGTCATCAAGTAGCAATCAGTGGTATGAATCTAGAGACTGTGTTATGCAGAGGGTCAGATGAGTTAAACAAGTGATCCTGTGTGCTTCTAAGAACCTGGGGTACATTTTTTGTGGTGTTGGTGCTGAACAGATGTACAGAATAGGTAGTCTCTTCTGAAAAAATGTAGTGTTTAATCAAGATATTCAAAAGTAAGCAAGTAGGGAGTGCTTCTTTCAATGTTTATTTTGCATCATTATCAAATACACTACTTTTCTTTGAATGTTACAGTAACATGATGTATATGATGAGATAAATGAAACTTTGTGAGTTTGAAAGGAGCTTAGGAAATTTTCCAACTTAATTATATTTGCATAAGAAATGTGTTTTATCTGTATAAAATTCCCAGAGCTATTACTGAGAGGATTGAGATGTCTCTTATGGAACATGCTTTCAAATAGTTCCCCACAGAGCATACCCAAACTAACTAGCTCTGAGGAAAGTACTTATGGAAGGATGCCTCTGCATATTTCTGACATTTTATTTGCTGTGTAGATTGCACTGTATAGCAGTATAAACTCTGTAGTTTCAGCTAATATGACAGAGAATTGTGCTCAGTTCAAATCCTTTGTAAGCAGCAGGTTGTCTTGCACAATTCTTCTAATTGTTAAATCCCCCAAATGCCCTGAGTCCAAACGCTCTTCTTTCTTTGACTGCCAGCAAATCAGGGGGGCTCTGTGAGCTGTGCATCCACTTTCTGCCAAAGAGCTGAATGAGGGCTGCCCTCCTGCTTTAGTCCTGCCCTCTGGAGTGCTTCTCAGAGGTTGTGTTGGAGCTTCCAGGGTGCAGCAAGGTAGCCCCTCAGGATATGAGACAGTAATTGTGATGGGGAATACTTAGTGAGGGACTTGATCCAAAGAGGAAAATGGGCAAATGAGAAAAAGTCCAAAATGAGGCAACTACACTAAAGCATCTGTACCACTCTACATGTCCAAAACAAATAACTGGTATTTTGGCCTAATTACTTCTGTTTGGAATTTTTTTTTCCCACAAAAGTGCAATTTTTATTTTTCTTTCACAAAGCAGCTGCTCTGGGGAGTATACTATGTTGCGTAAATAAGCTCAGGTTTCTAAAAAAAATTAACAATAATAGGAAACTCTTCATGCAAATAAAAAATCAAATAAGAAGGTGTAGACACAGTAATTAATGTTTTTATGTTAGGTAGAAAGTACAGGAGTACTACATCTGCAAAATTCTAAAATAAGCACTATCTAACAAAATCAGTATGATTTCTCCTTTATCAGCTGTTATAATTCTTCAATGAAAAGCTGCTTCTCTTGATGTGAAACTGGGTTCAGAATGGAGAAAAGGTAAGAATTTATTAGCCATGATGTAAACAAGTGAACTGGCTCTCAAACATGTAGCCAACAGTCAACATTCTGATGAGAAAATGAGACCTTTGCGAACAAATTTTTACTTAGATAAAGAAAATCATCATAACTGCCTAGCAGGCATGCTGTTTGAACAAAACAGATTTCCAAAGGAAGCAGAGGTGCTGCCAATAATTACTTAATACAGTCTGATACAGGACAGTTGCTTCAAAAGACTTAACAAAACACCCCAATGAGGTGGCTGTTACAAGCCCTCACGTTTCAGTCTGTAGGCTGTCAGCTGGTATAGAGACACGGGGCCATACATGCTAACAAGGCATTCATCTGTTCATGGAAAAAAATAGGCTGTATCTTAGTATATGGAAGATAAGTAATGTATATATGTCCAGCTTAACACATGCACCTTCATAAACTAGGTAGAAAACAGCATTACTCACAAGTATTCCATGCATTCAGCCATACTGGGGTACAGTGAAAACAGAACTGATCTGATGTGGTGAGTATCCCTGCATCTGGCCAGCAAACATCTGTATCTAATAACTCTAATCACCCTGTATGTAACTTCAATAAATCTGCATTACCATGTAAATGAATTACCATTAAAATATGACCAGTCCATAATTCTACCATTGAAGAGGAGTGTTACCATTATAAACCCTATTCATTCTTAATAATTCAACAGAGTATCTCAAAGATAATAACTAATATCTTCTGTTTCGTTTTCACCTGTTTTTAATCAAATGACTAGCAATCTTTCACTGCTTCCTAAGTGCATTTGTTGTTCTAGGCAAGGAGAATATTGTGTTAGGACCCTTTGTAACTCACTATCCCAAGACTCCTCTATTCATGGGTAAATTGATAATGGTTTGTGGCTTTTACTAAAACGGTGCCTCTCAAAATGTGAGCAGAGATAAAACCTAGTTTAATTGCTTAGTACATATGCCTTTATACAGGGAAGGACAGGAGTTATAGTTACTTTAAAATCCATCTGAAACATCTCTGCATTACACTGGGTTTGGCAGACACTGAAACTCAAGCCAACTGTTTATGAAAGCACATCTTTACAGATATACCATCAGTCCCCCTGAAGTCAGTGAAAGCTCAAAGTAATCATTACCACCTATGAAAATGACATCGTTAACACTTGAAAAATAATGTGGCTAGCAAGATTTGAAGAGTACACTTCCAGCTACAACCACACATGTACAGTCAGTGAGCAGCTAGGAGCAGGAATAAGCCTTAAAGCCGTATAGATAAGATTGCATCATGTTATGGGGAGCACTCAAATCATGCTGTGTTAAAACCTGTCTCCCCTTCTGGCTTTTCTAATTATGGCATCTAAGACTATTTAATGTAAACAAACTGGCAAAAGCCCAGTCTCTGGCCCCTGTATCAAAGGGCATGGAGCAGATCATGCCCACACTGCTTTACTCTCTTCCACTCAAAGCAAAGTATTCTGCTTTAAAGTATCATCTGGAAACAGTCCCTAACTTGGAGGATTTTCATACCATGCCCAGGCATTGCTTAAGAGAGTGTCAGTTCACATGAGCCAAAATTATGCCAGGGAGTGTACTAATAAGTCAATAGTAGGAGTGATTGTAGGCCAGTGTATGCTTGAGCCTAAGCACTAACCATGAATAGTTTACTAGCACAGAGATAGTTTTTTTAATGTACATGTGTTAATCAGTTACATGTGTTCTAACAATATGGTAAGAATGTCCAAAGCATCTGTCTTCATTTTTACTCCTCTCTAAAACTGTATGTACTCCAGCTGGCTGCAAACATGAAGCAAAGGATTTCAGTAAGTTCATGAAGGTGATAGATTAAAATAATAAATATTTGGAAGCTTTGTCAGAACCACAGCGGAAGGCACTAGGAAAATCTACTGCTTTGCTGGTGTTTAGCTATTAATTTGGATTTGCAAAGGATGTTTACTAATGCAAAGATTCAAAAATATCAGTATATTCCAATAGCTGGGGAAGCTCCCAGTCCAACCAGAGACTGATTTCTGTGCTCAGTTCATAAGATAACCATGGGCAGGTCACTTCACTTCTCTGCTGGTAGCACTCAAAATATTTGCAAACTTTAAATTTTACCAGTAAAAAGCCTGTGAAGTGCTAACCAGCATTAGCTGCTGTGAATGTCTGCAGAGAGAAGCAAATGTGCTTTGCTGCTGTAGTCACTGATTTGAGTTGCAAAAGGAGCTGGTTGCTGTGATATGAGCAGTACTGAGAACGAGTCATTGCGTCTGCAGGCATTTGTAAAACATTAAGGGACACAATTTCAATGGATTGCAGAGGGCTTTTCACCACAGAACTTCCTTTGGTTGCAATGGGAACTGACTACTTTTGAAGGCTCAGTTATGTTGGCATAGCACAATGATGAGGTTTTCATCTCACAGTCATTTGCATGGCAATGATCTATTCCTTCCATCCAGTCTTTTAAATTATGCAAAAACTGAATAATAGAGTGCAATAAAAAATACACCCAGGGACATAATACATACTTTTCAGTAAGCAGGCAATGAAAAAAAGGCATGTGCCTTTGCAGACAAAAATTACTTCCCAATAGTCTGACTCTCAAGGATGGGGACCTAATAAAATGTCATGTCATGGATGATGACTCTGTAAAACTTCCTGGTACATCATATTTGAGAATAATTGCAATCACCCCTAACTACTAGACTGCAGAGAATATAAAATCAGTTGTAATTTTGGATCCATATTTTTAGGCACAAACCTAGTCTGTTTCTGATGCAAGAGAAGAGGAATAAGAGCTTATCTGAGTAAGATACTGTGGAATATCTGGCATTTCAGAAGTTCAGTGAAAGTAAACACCCTGAAACCACACCACCATATGTGTACTCTTCAAAATAATGTTAGGAATAAGGGTTTGCTGCAGCACTGTAATGAAACTTGATGTAACTGTGAGCTCAGTTCCTTTAGATTTATATGCAGTAGGTGCATACAGCACAATACTTTATTAAAAATAAAAACTGACTTATGATGAAAATGTAGATTTTAAACAGCTAAAATTAGGATGCTGATGATCAGTATGACCTTACACAGAAAATCTCCCATGTCTGCAACACCATTCTTGAAAGAGCACTTTGGATTTGTTGTTTAAATCTTGCTCTGGGGTTGGTGGCTGCTGATTCCATTTATATTCCTGCATGCATGGTACAGTTTGTGCACAATTGTAATCAAATTGCTTCCTTTCAATTTTAATTTGAGCCTATTTTTCTCTGATGATATTTCTTTTGCTTGCCATGCCTTTACATAGTAACACCATGGGAGCAGAAGCTTCTTGATATTTGTGCAATGCTCTTCGATCAGAGTTTTCTGATTGAAGTTCCTGAAGTCACCAAAATAAAGACAGACTCATGTTTTTAATATAGCCAAAGTTACACTGCTACAGGTTGGTAGACATAATGGAGAATCCAAAGCACAGTTTTATTGAAAAAATTCCAGCTTTTAGAGGGTTACTCTATAATGATGCAGAGTGCCATTGTCATCAGTTGTATATTTGTATATTTGAGGAATGCACAAGCTGGTAATAATAGGTTCCTGAGAAGAATTTATTATGGTCTTATTTACTGTTAACTATTTATTTTGGACTGTTCTGGTGGGATTGGTGCATCTGTTTCACAGGTCTGGCTTCCTATCACAACATGTACTACTTATTACTTGCATTATTAAAGAAAAAAAGACATAAGTGGCTCTTGAAATTGACAAAGCAGGAAGCTAGAGAAAATTCAAAGAAAAACTAAAAATTTACATTAAGAAACATTCAGTCTTTTTCACATCTTCAAGTTCAGACACTATTTATGTTTTCGGTTTGGTGGGGATTTTTTATTTGTTTCTGGGTTTGCTTTTGGTTTTGCTTTTGGATGAATATATTACTTGTATTACATAAGCAATTATAGAATGTTTATGTAGCTTGCTGACTGAACGTCCCATGACATCCAGTGCATGGGAGTAGCCCTTACAGAGTTCATTGCAGTGTTTTTTTTTCTCCTCTCTGTAATTGATTCCTTACAAATTTGTGACTTCTGCCTCAGACTGAAAGCCAGTTTCTTATTTTCTTTGTAGTTATATTTCAAAATAATTTATGTTGTGGCTCAGGATAACTGGTGGCAGTCATTTTCCCACTGGTCAGTTCCATCTTTATTATTTCAATACTTTTATCAACATTCCTTTTACTGTATGTTTTAATTTGTAATCAGTTCTAATTTTATCAAATATTACCTTTTTAACATTTATTGTATTTTTGCCATCATCTTTGCTATGCTCAGACTTTTATTGGAAGCAATATTCCAAACTCTTCAGCATCCTGTTAAATTTGGAAACTCATTTTTGATGGCATGTTGTCCCATGCTATGGAGCTCCTCCATCACTCTTTCAGAATATGTAAAGTATTTACTCTCAGCTAGGTGGATTTTCAGCACAGTCTGACTTCATTCTGGTGATTTTTGACTAGAGGTGGTGGATAGAATCCACTGACTTTATTAGTTACCTTAATAATGAACTCAGTGGAATGTATCCCTGATCTTTGGACACTGTGTGAATTTTGCTAAAGTCTGTGTTATGCTGATTTTCAACAGCTGACCTGATGGAATTTTTTTTCTTTCACTGATTTGAAGCTGCTTTGTGATCATGATCAGGCTTGTAGCATATTTAAAAGCAGACCAAGATCTCGGGTGTGGAATCTCTGGGATATGTGATTCTGTGGGAGTATTTGAATGTTGTCCAAAGAGAAACTCATGTTTCTGTCTAGTTTATTTTCCTTTAAATGAATTTTGTATGGACTCAACAGCATTGTTTACCCATAGATGCTGTACAGCAAGGCAGTGAGAAAACTCTTTCTCCCAACATGTGCACACACTGCCTCTTCAGCCAACCTTCACTTCTTCCAGTGTGTTTCTCTAAGAAAGAATTCTGCCTGGAGGTTGGGTAGTAAGGAAGAACAGATCAAGTGCCAGAAACTCCATGTTTTACTTCTTAATTTTACGTCTTTCACCTGTGCCAACACTAGTCCTCTTCTATGTGGGACTAAGTATAAGGAAAGCTCTCCATTCCTGGTTATCACAAACCCCAAGTGCAGCGTAATTAACTGCAGACTAGGAGCCCCTGACCATTAGAGCTCCATTCCTACCTATCTAGACATTGGGAAATCCATCTACTAATTCATGTCTATCATTGCTGATCCAAGCCCTTGTTTGTAATCCAAACTAGACTATCAAATGACTGAAGTCTGCTACCTAAAGTACATTCCTCCTGGCAGTAGTAGTATTCATTTTATCTTCTCAACCTTTCAAGTCCAGTGACTGCTTCTTCAGGCTTTGTTGTTCTTAACCCTAATTTACCCTCAGCCCTAATCCTTTCAGAATAGCCCAAAAGTTTGTAATCACTTCAAGAATAAAAATAAGTAGTTTGTTTCACAGCTGCGAGCATGACAACCTTTTTTTCCTTAGCAATATGAGCAAAAGTTTGTTTGTTGCTGTGGTCTGAAATTTTAAGTCTAGTTCTAACTGTAACCTTAGACCAATTGTGAGGATCTCTTTGATGTTTAGTGACAAATTAATTTTTAAAAATGTTTTATCTCATTGTAAACATTCTTGTTAAGAGCTTTAAGCTCCATTCATGCTTAACTTTGCTTCTGTGCCAATGAATAATCATTGCTTGTCTAAAAAGACCATAGGTAGTAAGGGACAGAGCTGAGAAAAGCAGGACATCAGAAGCAGGACTAGAAATTGTCTCCTGTCATTCCTGCTCTTAGACACAAACACAGAGCCCATCAGGACACAGAACTGCAGTCAGGCTGAACAGCATTTGGCAGAATAATTGCTCTCTGGACCTGAGCAAGACTTGATAGAAAAGTTCACTATTCATTTGGACAGTAACTACCTCTGGCAAATCAAGAGTGTTTCAAGGGGTAGATATCTCCTTCTCAGAGGTGCATGCTGATCCTCAGAGAAAGGGCGTTTGATGCCATGTCTTTCATTTCCTTGTCATGTACAGTCTTTGACAATTTGCTATGACCAAGACTTTCCTTCCTGCATCTGCAGTATTTACCATGTGCCAAAGCTGAATGTGCGCTGTGGGGCCACGTGGGCCAGTGATCCCCTCACTGAGGCCAAGAGCTGCTTCTAAAGGACAAGTGGCAGCAATGGCACTGGGCAGACTGTCAGCCTGTGCGTGGCTGTCCTGCTGTGGTCCTCACCAGCCAGGGGAATGAAGTGTAAGTCAGTGTTGGAAGAATGCTGAGGTTTTGAAGTGAATGTTTGGAAGGGCTGTTCCAAGACAGATTTTTACTAGATATTGACATCTGGAAGTTTCCAATCCACCAGTTGAACAAGAACAAAACAAAGCAAAATCAAAAGCCAGCCACTTTAGCTTGGAGGGAAAGCATTCAAAGCAGAAATTAAAGTAACCACAAGACAAAGGATTGCCAGTATTGAAAAGAGAAAAAGGGAGAGGGAAATGAGATACTGCATTAGCAAAAGAAAGTGTCCAAATGTTGTACAGCAGAGTTATTATTACTTTTCAATTCTCATTTTCAGAGTAAGATGGTCAGATCTAATGGCTTGCTTTACCAAAGTTGAATTATTTGGATTCTAGTATGAAAACTAGTTATAGTTTAGGAACTTTTGTACTGGTGTGTGCGATACACACTAGTGGAAATTAGGAATATGGATTTGAACAGATAGTACATATTATTTGTGGAAAGGTGATGCATTAGATGCTATGGCTGCTGTTCCTTTGAACTTCCAAAGGCTGCTAAAGGGGCACATGTGCTGTAGTCTTCATCTCCATAATTTTTCATATGGCAGAGCATGCTAGTCTGTCATTCTGTCTGACTGTTAAGGGTAAAGTTATGTTTCAATTAAAGTCAATGAGGGATATTCTATGAATTAAGTGTATCATGGCTTTCAACAATGAAGCAATGAAGACTTTTTTGGAATTGTTAAGTTTACACTATGAAGAAGGGGGCAATTGCACACATCTCTCTGGTTTTGATGATTTGTCAGACAGACTCTTCATTCCAGGTTATCTTCTCAGAGTATATATCCAGCTGTAAAAGATAAGATCTTTTTAAAATGAAACCACAGGAAAACAACATGCCATAACAGAAAACTTGTTATTATGTGGAACATGTTATTGCCTCAGTTTGGTTTCTGTCTCCTCAGTTGCCAGTGGTACAGTCTACAGCTACCCCAAAACCTGTGGACCAAGGCTCTTACAGGCAGCTATAGCCACAATGGTAAAGTATTCCACAGCTGCAGTTTTTGCAGCATAAGTAACTCCAGTGTACCATGAGGTCCCAGTCTCAGGACTAGCAGGACAAAATAATTCAGTCAAAGTGACTCCCATGAAAAACCAGAGATGACTGTCTGGGTACAGAGTACATTCACTGATGGGGAAAGAGTCACTGAATTCCAGTTAAGAGAGTCTTGACTTTTAACCAGTGGGCTTCCCTTGCTAGGTTTTTGGTCTGGATGTTACTTTAGGCCTATGTTCTTTACAGTGGTCAGTTCTATAGTTTGTGCTACTAGTAGCCACAATATATATGTCTATGTAACTGACAATTTTATGTTTCTTGGACCTAACAATAAAAATAGATTTGCCAATTAAAATTAAAGGACATGAAGAAACAATTTCATACTTTCCTCATTTTGGGGGAAAAAAGGCTTTGCAAGCTTGCCCCAAAACTAGAAGGGACTTCGCTGCTTCACACTTTATTATAGTGTTAGTAAATGCTTTAGAAAAGCTATGCTTTTTACATCGCAGTAGCTCTTCAAAGTTGAAAACAGAATGCAGACAATAGTCTTCTGGTTTTAGCACAAGGTATTCATAAAAGTCAGGGTTTACTTTGAAGGACATAATGTTCTTTTTTTTTTTTTTTTTCATGTTCTTCTTTTGTTTTCAGAGCAGATAGCTGATGATTATTAGATTATTAATCAACACCATTTTTTAATCACAGAATTCAGTAAAGGGAAGCCAAAACCACTCTCATCCCTACTCAACGCCCAGTACAGCCAGAAGGAAAGAAGAAAACACAATTCTTTCTACTATAAGGTGGCAGAGGGACCATAATTCAACAACAAAAAACAAAAATTAGAGCTCAGGCAAACCATAGATAGGCAGTTTGGATTTCTGCTCAGCTTTGCGTAACTTGGGTGTAGAACTGAATGTTCTTGTGGCTTAGTTGTCTATTCAAATACTTACGTGACTCCAGTTGCCTGCATCTGATTTATGTGTTTTCAAGAAAACACTCTATGATTTAGATGTTTCTTAATTTTAGAGATGTTGTTGGGAAGCAGAAGCAGGGAGGAATAAATTCTTTAAAGTAACTGGGATTTTGGCTGCCTTCCTAGGTAGTTCTGATTAGAAATGTTTTTTCAGGGATTGATTACCTAAGGATCATTGCTAGGATCACGCTACCTCCTGAAAAGCTTTAAGTGCTTCAAAATAACTTTCCCACAGAACGGAAGGATAAGTACTTCTGAAAATGTAGGCCTAAGCCAAGGTCACGTGGAATTTGCAGCAGCAGTAAACAAATGAGCTTCACAGGACCCCTGATCAAACTTGCCCCCTTCTTCATGTAGTAACATAATTCCTGCCCATGGGAGGTCCCAAAACTCTGTAATAGTCTGTCTTTGCACCCAAATCAGAAGGTCATAAGGAACAGAAAAATGTTATTTTTTAAGCCCCTGTGTGCAGGAGCAAATAACTTTGGCTTTAAGTTTGGATATAAATTTATTACAATGGATGGCTTCAAACTTCAACAAAAAAGGGTTGGCAAAATCATGGTGTTACTATCAAAAGTGGAAAAGACACTTCATTACCAACTACTGATATAGTAGCATTAGTCCACAGAGTTTTGGAAAATAAGCCATGGAAAATCTTGATTCCTTAGCTGGCCACATGAAGTTTCATGGAGCTGAGCAATCTATAGTGTGGAAGTTACTGAGAGTTGCTGGGAAGCACTATGTCATACATTTGCAAATTGTAATGGTCTCTGTTTAAAATATACCTCACAAAAGGCTAATTTCATCAGACTATGCAAAAAATTAGTAACTGCTTTTGAAAAATACTTGACCTTCTTGCTTGAGAAATAGCCAGTAATAACTGGAAGAGGTCTGTAATAAAATGTATGGAGCAACTCTAAGTAACCAGTAAATGGCTGATTAATTAATATAAATGTTTCCATTGGTTTCAGAGTCCATTTTACTGAACTGATTTGGTTTTGCTTTCCTGTATTTCAGAGAGTTAAGTGATTAAATATATGAATATATGAATATATGGGTCTTATCTATGCCATATTATGTACTTTTTTAGGGCCTGTAAAAATCCATTTTCTTTTTCCTGCCTTTGTGACAAAAGGTGCCAGAAGAACAGCAAGTTCTGAAATGCCATCTGGGAAATTTTAACTGTAAACAATTGTGCATATTTTCCCCCAAACTGGAAAGAAGTTAATATTGCTGTTTATATTTCATTTAGAATCTGTAGCCTTTTGTTATTGTTTTGTTTTAATAAACATTTCGAGGGAGGGTCCTGCCACATTTTTTGGTTTCTTCCCCCCCAAAAACCTCCCAGAAGGCAAAGAACTGGGAAAAAAAAATAAAAGAAAAAAAAAAAGAAGTGTGAATTTTTGTTAAGTCAACAAAATAGCTTAAAACTTTGAGTATGGTTTTTCTACCTTCATTTTGACTGCTGTGAATATTCCTTCACAATGCTATGCCTAAGGATATGAGCTTGACAGGAACATCACATTCTCCCAGAAGCACTGAGCCTGAAATTATGAAGCCCTGTTGATGGCATATTGTTTAGGGAGCTTTCATTTGTTAAGATGCATTAAGTTAAATTTGTTTTGATGCACTGAAATGGAATGGGTGCCTGGTAAGTCTAGACAGTGACAGTGCAGGGCTTTTACAATAAAAAAAACATCATTCCTTTTTCAGTGTGTGTGAAGGGCTTTGTGTGCTGATGTAGCTAATCCATGTATTGGGTTTTCAAAGGCTGCTGGGAACCATGTACACCCTAACATGGCACAAGAAGAATCAACAAAGTTGTGTGACTGCAGCTTTTCTGTTGTTATTTGTTTATAAAGGGAAGAGCTTTAGTTGCATCCGGACAAGGCAGGGATGGGTTTGCAAAAGTCCTGAATGAAGGGAAAAAGCACAGAGAAGTCTCCACTCTGCAAACTGAGTTGTGTATTGATTGAATAGAACTGGTGGAGAATGGCAAAATTCAGGGGCAGAGTGACAGAATGAGAGGAGAAAACATATGTGTCTTGACCAGGAGTCTGCTGCTAGACACAAACCAGCAGGGAATGGATGGTTGCCTCTGTGCTTCATTGCTCTTCTCCTTGCACAGATTAGCCATATACCAAGTCCAGGCTCTTTAGACTGTATCAGCTAAAGAAGACTTCAGTTTTGAGCTGGAGCAATCAGCTTTCATCTTCTGTTCTGATTATGCTTCAATGGCCAGCTGTGTATTTTCATCGCTTTCTATTACTGGTCGGGGTGAAGTAGAGATGAATCCAGAATAAAACCAAAGGGGTACAACCTCTACAGTGAGCTTGAAATCCAGAGTCCTGGCCCAGCTGCTGCTGTAGGCTCAGCCCTAGCACTGGAACTGTGATGCGACTTTGATCCCTGGCCAAACCCAAATCCAGGGTTGTATGGTTTTACCTCAGCTACCCTTTTAAAACAATAAATTCTTCTGAACTAGCTGATCCTAGTAGCTGCACTCTCTGACAAATACAGTCGCTTGTGCTTTCATCCTCAGCAGCCCTGTGGGAGAGAACAGTACTGTTATCTAAATTTTATTACTGGCAAATCTGAGGCATAAAGGGAACTTATGCATGTATGTGCATGCAGGAAAGCAAGGTACTTCCTAACGCTTGATTACCCATTGTTGTTTCTAGCAGCAGGAATGCTTCATGGCTTCATGAGCATGATGGTGTTTGGTCAAAGGTTGGACTTCATGATCTTGGACATCTTTTTCAGCCTTAGTAATTCTGTGATTCTGAGTGGCAGCAGGCACACAACTGGGAGTGCTCAGCCTGAGTGTTTACCCATTACCTGTAGCAGGAACCCAGTGCACATAGGTAGAAAGTAGAGATGGACACATCAGAAAATGCTGAGAGGGTACTGCACTCACTCTGGCGTTGCCCTGTCTCCTTGCCAGTCATCGAACAGAGCAGCTCACATTCATGCAGCTTACCTTGGAGCTGAAATGACAGGGAACAATAATGTGGCATCAAAGATACAAGGAAGCCTGGCAGAAGAAAGCTTACTCTACATTTTAGCAATTTTTGTGATAAAAACTTTAGAGATGTCCCTTGGAAGGATGTGGCATTGACTGCTGTCAGAGGGAAGCTGTTGGACTAGACCCCAAGCTGCTCCAGCGTGCCAGTGCTCACTTCAAAAACAGAGGCAGAAATTTGAAAATGGGAGAAAGACATCATTTGAGATAGTCCTGGGGAAGGGTACTGGACTGGATCCCAGGAGATAAGGCTTCTATTTCCAGCTCCACTGTTTACCATCCTGATTTCGCATGAGCTTTTTTAGTAGAAGGATTCTTGTTATGTGTCTGTGCAATTCTTAGTATTGCTGGGCTGCTGTATCATTTGGCAATACCATAAACTGAAACATTTTTGTTTCAACCAGATACTGATCCTTCTTGGACCAATTCCCACCTCTTTTTGTTGAAGTAGCTTTCAGCTAAGAAATTAGAGAATAAAACTTAAACCAAAATGTGATGATGTAGCTCCAAGAACAACTTGCAGGATTTCATTAAAATGTTTATGCTCTAATCAAAATTCAAGAAACAAAACAATCTTCTTGCTATTCCATATCACCAGAGCTTATAATAATAATAATAATTCAGTCATTTAAAAATATAGTAAAAACCTTATAGGCTTATATATTTCATCTCTCTGCCAGAAAGGAATCTACAGAATTGTATTAAAAACAAAGAAACAAAAAGCCCAAACTCAACCAAACAAAAAACCTCGAATAACAAAAACCAACTACAATGATATCAAAACTTTTCCTCTGCTTTTTTCATCTAGAGCCATGGAAAATTAGTGGAAAATTTACAGGATCATAATCTCCTATGGTCAACAATTTTTATATGGTCACATGTTATGGGATGTTCGACATATCTTTTATGACTAAGTAATCTGTTGTTTTCCATTTGCTGTGCTGTTTGCTCCTACCAAACTGGGAGAGGAAAGGATTATTGTAAAGTAATGCATACTAAAACTGCAGCATCTCATTACAGACACAGGAGCAATTAGTAGAGCAGGATGAATATCTTACCAATTATTTCTTCCACTTTTTGGATTTTTTTTTTCTCCATTTCTAGCTCTTATTTCCCAAATCCTTGCTCAGGATTAAGTGCTAGCCCTATATAAGGTGTTGAGTTATATCACAGATGCAGTATTATTATCACCATAATACTTCTGTGCAGAAAAGCAAAAGAATGACACATGGAAACATATTTTTATTTTCATTATTATGAAAAGATGGGTAAATATTCAAAATATTTGAAGAATATGCTGAGAAAGTGCAATGAAAGTAGGCTAAAGCAAAATTAGGCAAAAAAAAAGAGGACAGCTTGTAATTTGGCACCATCTAAATAATCACAGAATGTTTCAGCTTCATCATAACAATTATTTTAAACATAAAACAGTCCCTTTGAACAGGTGTGACATCTAGTTAGCTATGACTGGACTAGGACCATAAATGTCAATTTTGAAAATGAGCAATTGTGAGATAATTGTCTCAGATGTGCAAGTCTGGACTTGAAAACCAAGAGGATCTCATATGCAGTAATGTCATGTCTGACATTGATTTCCAGTAGGCAAGTCATCTAATGGACAAATTATTCATCAGTTCAGTAGGCAAATAGCTATCAAATCAGACCATTTTGCCCCTGTTCCCCTATAATAAAAGACAGAAAATAGCTACTGACAAGGCTTTTCTTGTAAAACTGTCAGAAACTGTCCAGCAGCCCAGAGCTCTGGTTTAAATATGATCTTTACCTACTTGAAATGACAAAGTGATTGTTCCAATTCATGTTAGCAGAGAAACTGAGATCAAGATCTTTTATGCTAGCATAGTCTAGGGACATGTGGATTCTATTTGCCCAGCAATTGTGAATAATAAATAAAGTCACAATTTATTGGTAGAGCATTTATGGTCAAAAAAAGAAGACAGAGATTTGCCAAAACTATTATTCTCATAGTTTAAATCCACAGATAGTTTAGTTGCTATTTCCTAGTGTCTCTGTGATGCTTTAGGCCAGCAATTCCTAAACTGTGGTTTATGGACCAGTGGTGGTCCATAAAGCAATGATAAATGGGTCTGTAGCTGGTTTCTCTAACTACATCACCTTTGTTGTCTTTCCAGTGAAAACTTGGATGAGAAGGGTGGGGCAGAGAGAAATTCTGAGAGTTGACAGTGACAAAAATTTTGGAGTCCACCATACTGAAATATATAATGTAGCCTTTTACAAGATTGTGAATATATTTATTTCAAAGGTTACATGTGCTACAGACAGCATTCACTATTCAGGTGTGCTCTGAGCTGAGCCATTTCCCAGCCTCCCCACAGGTCCAGACAGGGCATTGTCTTAGTGTCATGATGGAACGTCTCGTCTGCAGAAACCACACATTCTGCAGAAATCAGGTCCAGTGTCTCTGGCACTGACTAGTGCCCACCACTGGAGAAAAAAATGCTTGACAGTTAATGTAGAAGGCTAATTGTTCAGAACTTTATGAGGTAGGAGAGAGGGAAAGAGACAGAATTCTATTTTCACAAGTAATCTGTGGCACATACAGCCCACAAACAGACAGTTTATGCCCTGAAGCTTGGTCTGATTAGTGCAATCATTATCTCTGCCTAACACAGCTGAAGATGTGAATGGTCATAAAGTGATGCAAGCCTTTCATTAGTACCCAGCACTAGTTATTCTCACTTTGTGACCTTCTGGGGTGGTAAGTTTTAACAGGTCAGTTTAATGCTGTTCAGAAATCTTTCCATCTCTTGCTTTTAAAATTTTCTGCCCCGTAGTGTCAACAACTCTGATCATGTCTGGTATTAAAAGGGAGGATCACTCTTCTGGAAAGCAATTGTTTTCAAAATGCGAACCACTAATATTTATAGGAGTGCAACTGATGATTCTCAGTGTCACTGAAGATACAGAACATCTTCCTTGCATTACTTGATAACAAAGCAGTACTTGATAGCAAAGCAAGATGCCCCTTGGTTCTAAGAAAGCTTCGTGGATTAAGCTGTGGAACGCTTTTGCTACTTGTTTTCTAGGTAATAATCATTTAAGTTTATAAGACTGACACCTTGTTCATAAAGCAAACCCAGTGTACGCTTCAAAGGTGACACACTGCCTTCTTAGAGACTGTATTTTCCCTTACTGTTTCTATGAATCTAAAGGGAAAAAAAAGAGTAGCATGAAAATGACTATTCACTGTATAGTATCTATGTGTTCATCATAGACTAGGTCTTCCTTATGTCAAGAGAAGTGAAATCACAGAAAAGGACAGTGTCTCTTTCTTAAAATATATTGTTTAAAATATGAAATAATGATGAACGAAACATGAAACAATTTCTGAATAAGATATAGATTTAAAGTTCAGTAGATACTGCAGAAAAAATTCCATGTGGAATTCCTTTGTCTGAGTACAGATAAATAATTCGTATAAATTTGATTTTTACTGTGTTATCTGATGGTTGGGAAAAGGTCCCAGCTATTTTCCTTTTCTTTATCTTGGAGCTTACGTTATTAAATCACAAATAGATCACAAACGTTTTCTCTTTTTCCACTTGTTTAGTGGAGTAATTCTTCTAGTCTTCTCCTTTTACATATTTTTTTTTCAGTTGCCTAATGGCATGTCAGCTGTTGCAAATGCTCTGGCTTCACTTACAAAAAGTCCTAGATATTTCCATTTTCTCTGTAGAATAACTTTATAAATAAAAGGTTGCTGAACTCTGGCCGATCCAAGAATTTGATTTAAATTCATTCCATTTAATCCCTAGTACTTTCCTATGGCATTTATTTTCAAAGGCATTTAGACATCTGTTGGTACTTTTGGTAGTTTCCAGCTGTTAGATCCATATAAGAAGGTAGAAATTACATAGTTTTGCAACTGGATTATAGATTTGGGATAACCAATTTTTGTTTAATTTATGGATGAAGTTGCTGCCTTGTCAAATTTGACTTTAATCTTTTAGATGTTCATAGCCAGTGCTTTTAAACCATCTCTTCTTTTTTCTCTCTCTCTGTTTCATTCCCTCTTTCCCTTACTAAAGAACCCAGGAAGCCTTTGAGTCCAAGAATCATTTGAAGTGGCTTTGGCTAGAAAAAGCTCAATATATTTTCAAAGTGGTATTTGTCAAATATTTATAGAAGATCCCTGATTTTCTGCACAGTCACAAGAATTAGTATGTATTCCTCACATTATTTGGTTTCAGGAAAGATGAAGAAAAGAATATGAAGGCAATAACCAAAAATTATGAGAATTGTACAGGGATGTACAGAATCATGGGGAATGAATGAGAGTATATTGGTCAGTAATTTAGACTCTGGTCTTGTTGTAGTGACAGGCCGAATCTTTGAAGAGATCTTTGAAAGTATCCTCAGATGACCCAACTGCAGACTGTTATCTAGTCATTCAAGCTAATTGTTCAAAGAAACAGTACCCTCAGATACATCATTTCTTTATGCACCATTGAATATGGAAATTTTAATCCTATTATCTGATTAAATTGTCTCAACTTTGCGAAAAGTTACATGGTTCCGATCAAATCAAGTGTATGAAAATGTTTGAAAATTTAATTGAACATTGTATAAGTAAATAGTGTCTTGTGGAAAAACTGTAACTTTTGGCCACAGTTTAAGATTTCCCCAGATGTATGACATCTTTAGAACTTAAGAGATACTACTATGTAGAATCAGAGAGAAAAAGTCATGGTTTAAATCCCAAGTGCACTTCGAGTCTTCCTTTTCAACTATAAAGCAATTCAATCCCATTTAGTTTCTGAAATTAGGTCTCATTTTCATTGTAGACTTGGAATGATGAGACTTTGATAATATTGCAAGTCCTAACACAGGGTCAACACATCAATACTTTTTCATTGGTGCAGTCTTTTGCAAGGCTTTTTTAGGTTTGAACCTTCCATTTTATATGGTGGTGGCAGCAATCACTTGTCTAGGTTTGTTATTACCTTTGATCTTCAGAGAAAACATTACCAGGAACCTGGGCACACATCTTTTGCTCCAAAGATGATGCTGTGAACACATCTCAAAAGACTGTAAGACAAGTAATCCACCATTGGTGCATCTCAGAGTTCTAAGCCTAGATCCTAAAATCCTCAAAAAAAAAAAAAGCCCAGGAAGTATAGTGAAAGATTTAACCTATTCTACTTTGTATCAAAGATCAAAATCCCCAGTAGTATTAGAATGGACACTCTTATTAAAAGATCTTATCATGACCTTTGTGGGACTGTAGCATGACTCTCTTGGGGGAATCTGGGTTTCTGTACTAAAAAAGACTCCCCAGCTATTATTATGTCAAGTTTTAAAGGTGTAGGCTAGAAAATGAATTTTACTATGTGCATATTTGCTGAAACTTTTGTGTTGCTAACCATTTACTTCTGCTTCATATTAATGGCTTTCCTTTCTTATCCTAAAAAAAAATTCTCTTGTTTAAAAACATATGTTCTTTCAAATATATTGAACTGCCTGGCTTTCAGCACTTTCAGAAGATATTATTTTCCTCCTTCTCCTTTATTGCCTGAATTCAGTCCTTGTTAATATTAAAACAAATCTCTTGGCACCAAATGCAGTCTCCCTGATCCCTGTTTTTTGTTAGCCACTGTTTGAAAAACTTGTTAGCTTAGCGTTGGGCACTCATTAAACTTTCAACTTCCACAAGCTGCCTCCCAGCTCTGACAGATTGTCAGTGCTGCAGTGTGTACATGCGTGAGCATATGTTTGTGTGTGTGTGTGTGTGTGAGTGTGTGACTCACTGACCTGTGTGCAAAGCCAATAAAACCGTAAAAGAAATGCATACCCCCCTTCACACCCCAAATCCAGGGTGTAATTTCTCCCTTCCATCTGTGGTGTACAGAATCCAGCAGTGATCCCATACAGGGCTCCATTCTGCTCTCAAACAATGGGCTGCTGTTCAGTCCATATTATCATGTATTACCTTAGCTGTGGAAACTTCTCATTACTAAGTTAATAAAATATTATTCTTCCTTACCCCAAAATTTTTCACAACATGCATCACAAAAAGATGCATGTCTGTGCATTCAGAATGATCAATATCTCTGCTAATGTATGCAGGTAGTCACATGTTCTTTGTTTTATTTTGTTTTGACTTTGTTTTGATTTTTTTTTTTTTAATTTTTTTTTAAGCAGAGCTACAGGAAGCCCTGAAGACGAGAGAGATTCTGTTTTTCCAAAGGTCAGGCCTGGATATGCCAATGGTTGCCTGGCTTGCATATGTGGAAAACCAGCACAGCAGCTCTTTATTTTTTAATCTCTGTGTGACATTTTATGTTTTACTTTAATTACATGTGCCTTTTCCTAACACTTCTCTGCTTTCTGGGGGGAGAAAAAAAAAAAAATCCTTAGAGAGGAATAAAACAAGTGGAGACACTTCTGTGCAATGCATTACAACAAAAGGGAGAGCTTGAGATGCTTTCCTCTATCTCAGTCCTCCGTGACCTGTAGCCAAACAGGTTGAATTTTAGCAAAAGAAAACATCAGGAATTTGAAATATGTACATACAGGTCCTCCATTTCAGAGTGAATGAGCAGGGATTGCCACCAGGGAGGAATGTTGCTTGGTGAGGCTGTACTGGTGTACACCTGCAGAGGAGACAAGCTGAGACATCTAGAACATTAGTTCAGGCTTAGAGCATTGTTCTAATCTATCTGCTAAGAATGAATGCCATGAAATTGAGGGAGCTTGTAACAATAAATGAAAGGTTTAAATCATACCTCTTCAATGTCTACCAATTTGTTTGTCTTTTGAATTTGTTCCCCTGGCTATTCATCTCTCAATAGCTACTTGAACTGAAAAATATCAATATTTACATTGGGCCATGTTGTCCAATGGTTGATTATTTTTTGTGGTTTGTGCTTGAGCTGAGGTTCAAGGTAATGAGGGTTTTTCCCTTCCTCTTACTTACCTTCTGCTCATGGTGAGGAGTTTTAGATGGTTTCAGCTAAAAAAAGCCCCAAACAAAAACAAACCCCTAACCAGCTTTTGATGAATAAGGTTTAGAAGATTTTAGCAATAGGTTATGAAGTGCACAGTACTTAGTTTGTTCTTTCCAGAGTAACTCTGTCTCCAAAATAATCCTAGTCCTGACCTTCCAGAGAACATTCCCCACCAGTGGCAGGAAGGTGTTGGATGAACAATCTCTGGCCTGGCCAGCCAGGCTGTCAGCCCTGAGTCCCAGCAGGGATGTCCTTTGGCTGGGAACCACCTCAACACATACAGATCCACAGTGGGAAGTGGAGGTCTCTGGGCTGCAGACCCTAAATGGCAATCCTTGATCATGTGTAAAGGCTGGCTCAGGACAGGGAATTAAACAGAGTTGCCATCCTGCTGGTTCAAGTCAGAGAATGCTTTGACCCCTGCTGTTCCATCAGCCTTTTCTTTCAGGCCGCTTAGTTTTGTGCATCTCCTTCCTCTTTCCCTCTCTCTGCATCTCATATTTGGAGATGGGAATTTCTAAAGAGCTCCTGCTCTGTTGTGGTCTGTATGTGCAGAGCACAGCACAGCAGAGCCCAAGCCTGCTGAGGAGTTCCAAGTAGCAGCTTTGTATTACTGAGCAGTTCCAGGCAGATGCTGTTCCCTGTGTCCCTCTGGGCATACCACTGAGATGTGGCCCTTCCTGACTCCTAGGAGGTGTGGGAATATCTTGGTTCAGACTGACTTGACTTCTTTACATGGTGGACATAGTTCCTATGCCCATGCGTCTTTTAAAACTAGCCTTGTGTTTGCCAGGATTAATCCACATGTATGCTGTCTTACCTGCTTGTTCAAATTGTGTACTTAAATTCTTAGGTTATTCAAATTAATCTCTGTATCAAAGGATGACAGATCAATAACAAGACCATATTTAAATATTCTTTCGTTATCTTGACTAAGCAGTCATTCCAGAGAAGCATTAAGAAGTTAAAATGAGGCCAAATGTTACATGAATGAAACTCTTTCCATTTGCTGACACAGCTACATATTTAGTTATCACAGTCTCTAAGAAACAGGCATCCAAATAGGTCAAATCCTCTTAAATCCCCTAGTAAAAACAGTGGATGCACACCCTATTTAAAGTAAAAAATGCCATACTATTTTCCTGAGGCATTGTTCTTGTTCTTTATAGCTTTTTTGTTTAACTAATATAAAACAAAGCTGATACAGGCTGATCTTGCACAGCTCACTGGATGCATCTTATTTCTGTGGAATTGAATAGCTTCATTATATTTTTCATGTTTGTCAATGTGTCTTTCTTTAGCTCCTACAGTTATATGAAATTTCATCTCTAGTTGTTTTACAAAACATCCTGCTTTTCTGCGTGTAAAAATTTTTGTAGCACAGCTTGATACCCCTGAACTCTGATAGCTCAAAGTTCAAAACAAAATTAATTAAAATTATTTTTGCACTTAATCTCAGTTTTTAAGACTCACATAATACAGTTTTAGGCTTATAAATTCCTGAATCGTGATTCTAGCATGTTTGATTTTCCAGCAATAATGTTGGCACCGAAAACTGAATTTTAGTTCTGGGAAATAATTTTGAGCCCTCAGAAACTATTGTCCCCAAAACCAGAAAACTTTCAAAGACTGGAAATAAAGCTGTTTATAAAAATATTTTAATTTGACTAAATCATCAAGTTCTGAGAAAAAATGATTTATTGGGGTACTTGTTGGTTCTACTTTGCAGTACAACTCTTGACTAGAAGTTCATAGTTTTCTTTCTAGAACATCAATCACTTTTGGAAATACCTCTCATGCCTTCTTCATTAATCATCCCATTTTTGCAAGATGTTGCTTCTCCTTTCTGTGGAGCTTACTGTGTGTGGAGTAAAGAGGGTGTTTGCCTCACCACTGGTGTCAGCCCTGCTGCCACAGAAACTCAAGGAGAGCATTGCCATTGATATCGCTGATACCTGGTTGTAAATGATAAGTTTGTTATCCTCACTATCTGCTTGCTTCATTTGTTGTGCTAGCAGAAATTATTCCATTGCTTGTCACCAGCAGGAAGGAATTGGTTTTTATAGAGCTTTTCAAGCTGGACTGTTTTCCAAACAGGGTAGGGAAAGGAAAATTAGGTAAGAGGGAAAAAATGGGTGGGGCAGGGATTTCCTCTTTCCTGTTTTAGCTATGACATGGAACAAAGCAGAATCCCTCCTCAGTGCATCTCAGGTGCAAATATTTGTTGTTATGGGAGAACAGTGAATGCAGGGGGTGGCACCTGTGACCTGGCCTGACCTAATGGTAGCACACAGAGCCAGGGGAATGGGACACACATATCAAATATGCCAGTACTGCTGGAAGTTTGTTAACAAAAGAAACAACCCACATGTTGCTTCAGAGAAACCAAGATGGAGACTTTTGGAAGAAGTCTTTGAGGTGGTGGTTTATACACATGCAGATTAGGACTCCTGGTTTAGTCTTATTTTTTAGCTGTGTTAAGGAGATTGCAGATTCTTTCTAACCCAAATGGAAAATGTTCTTGGTACTCTCAGCATGGGTTTTATTGCCTTTTGTCCACATTGTGGCAAATTATTGCACGGTAATAAAACGAGTATAGAAAAATACCACAGACATCCCAGTCAAGGAATTTCACCACTTGGAGAATATATCAGAGATTTTTTTTAGTTCTGTATTAGTATGTAGGCAAGGTGGATAACTCAGTAAGGTTTCTTATCTCCAATTTTTATTTTTTGTTCCCAGAAATCCTGTAACAGTGCTGGAAGGTTTCCCTCTTTCAGTCTTGGGCAAATGCTGTGTCATATCTTTGGGTTTGAGAAAGCAACGTTAAGAAGGAGAAACCATCCTTGTGTTTCTCTGTTTTTTGTGTGACCTAAGACTGATTTAAGATGGTAAATTGAGGTCAGTGCAAAAGTTGCAACTTCAGTTAAAAAAAAGTCTGATTTTCTCTACATGTTTATTTTTAATGCCTCCCAACACTGTTTTACCATCCTCTGTCTTTCCTCTTGGAAACTGAAGAGGTAAAAGCTAACTCGGTGTGGACTCTGCCCTGATTGCAGCAATTCTGTGGTTTTGTCTCATGGGATTTAGCTTGAAGTTCTTGGTTGCATCTCTTTTCCCCATTCATGCTGGTTCAATATCCTGTCCATTAAATAAATAAATAAATAAATAAGAAAAAACTTAAGTTTCATCTTGCAGCATGCAAGCCAGATGTTTTTGAGATTGAGGAGGGGATTTTTGGTGGTGTTTGAGTGGAGCAGATTCTGTCATCCCTCACAGTGCTTAGTAAGGACAAAAACATAACCAGAACATTACAGTGGAGAAGGATCAGGCATTTTTTGTCTTGTAACTTCCATCAGCATTCCCCCAAACACTTCCTCAGCTTGTTCCATTTCTTCATATGCTGTTGTTTTAGCTGGCCTGGCAGGGCCACGTTCTGCAAGAGAACAAACTGTTGATTGTGCAAAAGGACAATATAAGATACTGCTCCCTTGAACAGCACAACTAGTCCCACTCTTGTAGCCAGAGAGCAGAAATAGAGGGGTCCAATCTCCTTCTTTCTTTTGAAAGATGAGCATCTCCAGATGTGTGCAGGAAAAATTGCCCCTGAGCTCTGTCAGTTCAGGGATTGTCGTTGCCCTTAAGAAGGAGATACAGGAATAGGATATATCCCCTTGCCTCTCTTATTTACCTCTTACTCTTGCCCTCTTCATCTTTCAAGCCCTTCTCATGTATTTTCAGGGGCACCTGTGGTGTTAGTCTTCATCTTCCAAGATGTGTCTCAATTGTCTCTTTGGTTGCTAGCAGTCATCTGAAAAAGGCAAATTTATTTCATGTGAGAGCCTGAAGGTGTGAAAAATGCTTCCATTTAACTTTCAAGTAGCTGACCTTTGTATTCTTAAAAAAAACCAAAACAAATGTAGTAAAAATATGTTAGAGTGAAATTATTCCTCTGTTTCCTCTCCTTCAAAAAGAGAAATGTGACAAAATCCAAAAATATTAAATGAAGAATTGTGACTACAGCTTAACTCCTGTGGCAGAAATACACATTCAATTGATGTTCTGTCATTAAAAACGTTGAAGCCAAATGTCTCAAGTGGTCTTTACAGCACATTCCCCTTTCCAACAGTCACTGAACTGAGGGCATCATGATTGCAGGCTGTGAGGAGAGTGGGCATCAGCCATCTGCCTCAACCTGCAAAACTATTTTTTGAACAATACTGAACTATTAGAAGTGGTTCTTCTGAGATCATTTAATGAAACCTGATGTCCTGTCTGACCTTCTCAGAGCATAGCACTTCAGTAGCTGTACTTCTGGTTTGTTTTATTAAGGAAATTGTTATTTTTGGTTCACAAATATGTTATCATCTTGACCTTTCCATCTGCCACTCATATGATCCCTCCAGTGGTCTACATTATGCATTGCATTTATTCACTTGGGATGTTCAGCTTGTCTGAACATAGCTGGTATTTTGAAGCACCTTGATGCAAATTAAACCTTTACTTTGAAAGATTTTACTTTGAAATACTGAATGTTGAAGTTGTCTTTAGCTGAAAACCTGCTGGATAGAAACAGCAGGAATGAAGAGGGATGTCATCTTGTTTCACTGTTGAATTGCTGTCTTGATTACATTTCACTTGTGGATTTAGTTACATGACACCTCCTAAGCACCACTGCACAACAAAGTGATATAATTTCCATAACTATATCATTTGAGATTAAAACTGAGGTAAAATATCTATTTTTTTGAGATTAGTGCCAAATCCATTTAGAATCTGAATTTTTATACTTATAATCATATGTTAATTACCAAATTATCAGCATGACAATTGTGAGATTACCCTCTCATTTCCTTTAAAGCTGCAGTGGCAAGTAAGTCAACAAAGTTTGGAAATGCTCTTGGTTGGCTTTCCTACAGGGGAAGACACAGAGGATCATTCCAGCTTTTATTGCTGGGGTTTTTTTCCAAAGCACAAAAAGTACTAAATCTTCATGGAGTGCTGTTCAGTGATGGAAATGGCTTAAGTATGCTATTCTGGACATCTCTGACAAGTATCACATTTTGTCTTGCCTTTTCATGTTCTTTTGAATGCCATTTTAAGTGTCCAGTATGGGGAGAACCTCCTTCTCTCTCAAATATTGATGCCATTGTTGAGTAATGTTTATAGTGATTTTTGTGGATATGATCCAGTATTCCTCTGAATCAGCTGGATGACTGATTTTCCAGCTTCTACAAAGCTGCCCAGTTGTGGGAGGAGTTCTGAAAGTGTCATTGTCTGAATCTAACTGAACACCACATGACACATTACAGGTGTCTTGATGAGGGGCACTAGCTGCTTGATTTTCTCTAAATAACTGCAGACAGATGACCACTGTTATCTGTACAGTACCACTGTACAGTAGTAGCATTCAGAGTGATCCATCATGAACCACTCTGCAGTGCTCTACGGAACAAAAAGCTCTTGGATTTTAACTCCAACAGCTTAAAACCTTCTCTGTCTGTAGTGAAGGCTGTGACTGCAGCTTGTGTGTACACAGGTAAGTTAGCTTTGAGCCAGATAGCTTATTATCTGGGTAGCTCTTAATTCTGTAGCTGAAGCATAGGGACAGGAAGTGACATCTCCAAGATTATTAAAGCCCTAGAGTACAGGAAAAACTCCAAATCTTTAGAGTTCCTCTGTAATTCTCCACCTACGAGGCTGCACACATAGTGTTTGTTAGTTCTGCTAGGGTCCAGGTGATTCAATGATAAACATAAGCCCAACTGCATCTGAATTATACTGCAGCTTTTGAGAGAGGTATTTCTCCTATGTGCTGTCTCATGGCTAGAAAATCCTATTAGGTGCACACAATTAGATCTGGGGAACTTGTTGATCTGTAGCAAGAGGCTTCTGGCATAATAATTTCCTGATAATTTCCTCATATCTGAAAATGGCAAGATACAGTAACATTCACCAGAGGCAAAGAGAGTGATGTATATAGTGGATGTTCTATCCATTAATAATATCCTCACTGCTTGATGTGTCAAAAGAAGACAAAGGCTTGGCTTTCCCTGGGGTTTCTCACGTGGCAGAGGGAAATGCCTGGCCGTTTTACATGGACTTAGTTATTCAGCAGTGGAAGCTGTGACCACGAGCTGGCTTCATCTGGTTTCAATCACTCACTTCTCTCTCTCACTCTCTCTGCTGAATGTTCCTATGTTCATGGAATATTTTTGCAACTGTGTTCCTTTGGCATTACCTTTCCAGCCTGCAGCAGCAGGATTGAAGAAATAAAAGACATGCCTTCATCAAAGTAGCTGTTGGAATCAATAAGTTGTTATCAGCATTATAGTAGCTTTTATGGCTACCCTGGCAGCAAACTTGTTCTACTTTTCATGAAGGGAAGTGCATCTTAACCTTTCCCAGCTCTAGCCCAGTGAAATTTAAAACAACCTGATCAGTATCTTTAGAATCTTTAGCTAGCTAATATGATTTTATCTCGGTGATGTGAAGTTAAAGGGTGTTTGAACAAAGAATGGAGTAGTGTTCTTTCAAGATATCACATTATTACTTTGCTTTGGGGGAGACTTTTTTAAGCAAATAACAGTTATGGTGGAAAATAGCCTCTCCTTTATCCTTTTTGTCACCAAGAATTTAAGTAAATATGTTCCTCATCCCATCCAGATAAAGTCAAAAGCAGATTCAGAATCACAGCATGTGTCAGTAATCAAACAATATAGAGACCAGGGGGCTGGTTTAGCTTTAGCGGGTTTGTGCCGGGATTATTAAAATGCCTGGTGATGTATTTCACGAATGAGAATATCAAAGCTCCTTGTTTTATGTGAAGGAAGCAATGGCACATGTGAGAACACTCTAACCAAAACTGCATTTTAAATAGAAACATTTCCAATATAAAGGCAGTTCAATCTGTATGTGTGTGCTGTGCGGTCCCTTCCTGACTCCAGAAGATGAATGTGCTGTCTGTCATTTTTAACTTGGAAGCAGAAGAGGAAGATGATGTTGGTGTCTTCTGGAAGATCCAATATGAAACCCATGCTTATTTCAAGAAAATTAAATGAGAACTTGAGTATGCAAGTATGTGTGTGTACATCTGTTCCTTTAGGTGAAGGTAGCTAGTATTCCTTTGAAGAAATGACATTCAAGAGCTGTTCCACGTGGGCTGATCACTGGAGAAAGCCAAAGATTTCCATCATGTTAAGGGGGTTCTGCCAGGAAGATGCAAGGGACTTTTATTTGAATTGGTTAATTTTCCAGGACGGACCAGTATATTGAGGAGGATAAGAGCCTGAAGGAACAACAGCAAAATAATTCCAGGGCCTATCTCAGTGGTTTTAACAAAAGATTTCTTGCTCTGGGTGGATGGTTTAGAGAAGCTTCACAAGTATCTCTCATTACTTATGCCAGCCATGATGCAGAATATCCTATCTTTAAGGTGTAAGCACCTCAGACTACCTGCTATTTTTTGGTGATACTTAGTCAAAAGAACATATTCAACTGAACAAAATTCTAGATAATTTGAATATTGCAAGCTAGTCTTAGACATTAGTCTTCAAAGGAACTGCACACTGTAAAACTAAGAATCCCCTGATAAGAACACCCTCATGGGTATCTACCTGTCCAGATCTCATCAGTAGTGCAAAGGATATAGCTAAAGTAATTTTCTGTTGAGAGGCCAAATCACAGCTTTTGTTCCAGGCCCTTAAATAGAAAGTCCCCTAATGCTAAGATTAAAAACCCCCCAAAAATACAGTAGAAGATAGTGGGAATCAAATGAGTTGGAAACTATGAGGAGAGTTGAAAGTAGTATCAGCTGCAAGTGCATCCAAATAGTGTCTGACAAAGGTGTCTTCCTGACATCAAACAACTGTTCTCTCTCACAGATGGCAGGAGCATGTGGAGATCAGTGTCAAGTGGAATAAAACAGAACACCTTTTTTTTCCTTAAAACACAGGTGGAAAAAGCATCATGCAGAACTTACTGTGCACAGGCCAAAAGCTGACATTTTGCTATGGAAGAGATATGTCAGCTTACTGAGATTTTGTTGAAAAACACTTGCACCAACTGGAGTGTGTCACTGCTAGGTAGTTAGTTTAGATGATTAGCATCCCTTTTGCATCTCTAGTAGTGAGCAACAGCCATTTTGCAAAGCTGCACTCGCAAAACTGTTTCTTCTTTTGGTCCTTCTGTCTTGCTTCCACGCTACCTGTTGTGCTAGGAAATGTTTGGAAATGTCTCACAGTTCTTGAGTGTGAGTCAGCTGAAGATGTGATTCTTTCTGCTTAAGGCTGTCAGTTTTCTGTGAGCTATAGTTTACAGTAAACATGCTCTTTGCTCCCTAGCATATAATGGGGGAGCCAGCTAGTCTAGGAAATGTGATCAATGTAAAGGAGAAGGTTATGGAATGGTTTATAGTTAAGATTTAAGAATCATGGATCACATTAAAGAGAAGAAATGAGGCATACTGTGGATATACGACTCATAAGATGCACAGAAGTGAAGTTATGTCTTCAGTACATTGCGGTCAGCTGGACTATGGTGCAGGTCAGAGCTCAACAGCCTCACCTGTCCACAGCACCTTGATGTGGAAACTATAACTCTGTTTACCAGTGTTCCCATGGGAATCCAGACTGTGCAAATGTGAAAGACAGTTTTAAGAGTCCCTTAGGAAGAATCCTGATACATTGTCTGCTCTCGTTGTCTGAACAATAAGAACAATAAGAACAGGTCTGGAATAGGTTTACCATGCCTGCTCTCCACTGCATGTGGGAGTTTGCACAGTGAGGCGGTGTAAACCCAAATTCTCTCTGGAGAGTTCTCTTTAAGTCAGAAAGAATAGTGTGTCTTTATCATCCTTTCTTCCCTTTTTTTCCTGTATAGAAACATTTCATACAGAATATTCCTTATGTGATGTGAGCAAAGCTCAACTTATTGAGTGCTTCCTGCTCCAAATACCCTGCAAGTCTGATCTCTATGCTACTGACAAATAAAGTCAGCCTAGACTCTAGATGGGCAGTTTTGTCCTCACATTTTAAAGCTGCCTATAATTCCTGGGTCTAAACAAAAAAAGCTTTCATTTTGGTGGGGGTTTATCTCAGATACTGCTCACTAACTAGATATAAGAGGGTGTTTAGTAACTTGTATATCTTTGACAGCAGTTAAGTGTCAGCAGTAATCTGTTACCATTAAAAGGTATCATTCCTCCTTTTTACCTGAGTTCATGAATATCAGCTCAAGATCATATTCACTAGGGGGTTTTCAGGCAATAAGTGAATAAAAACCTTGTAAAATGCATCTAAGATTGCAGGGTTAATTTTTAACCTGCTGTAGAATAAAGTGGTATAAAATCAATTTGGCCCAAACCAGCTTAAGTGGGTAATTAAGGTCACAATTAACCAAATGGTTTCTGAAACCATTGCAGCTATAGATCATTACACTTCTCTTCCAGCACAATGCACGAAGACAGGCCCCAGCTAAAGCTTTCATCTGGCTATCAATCATCATTACACTGTAAACTGCCAGGGTGAGAGAGGGCAAAGCTTTGAATTCAGAGCTGATGGAAGTTCTATGACCTGGGGGCTTTCTTAAGTTGAAGGCTAATTAACCATAAAAGAGTCAAAGGTCTGCAAGTCTAACACATTAAACGATGTGCCTGCCTCCCTAGGTTCTATTGTATCAGCAAATGTTAATTCTGTTAAGTGTGAACACATCTAAGGCAATCATTGCCTTCTCCCACTCCTCCTGCCTCCTTAATTTTATAGCTTGGGATTTTCACCATCTATGGGAAGTTAGGTGGAGCTTGGGAAATGTGCTTCTGCTGGAGAAAGTTCTGAGCAATGCAGGCTACATCTGGAAGAGGAATTCCTGACATTCTTCTTTATGAATCAGCTTGGCCAAGTTAATCACATTAGCTTCAGAGACTATATTTAGTTATCGTAGTCCAGAAAAAACAAGCTCATAGTCTAAACAAGTGTGTTTGAGATTTCATAGACTGTGTGAGGCAGCTGTAAAACCACATGAATCTATACAATAGATCTATGGATAACAGTGTAAAATGATAGAGAGATACAGATAAAAACTGAAATTTAAAGGTAGCAATAGAATGATACGGAACAACAAAAATAGTGCTTAGACAGATCTGTGAAACATAGAGTTTGAATGTTTTCTAAGTTTTGGTTTTTGGGTTTTTTTTTAACTAAATGTTTTAGCCAGGGATAAAATGGCTATCACAATACCTCTTTTGGGACCTCATTCAAATTGAACTCAGAATTTATTCTTGAGTGCTCAGGAAATGTTTAATCAGATGAAATATGGTATCAAACCATATATTAAAACTCAGAAGATGTGTATTTGCCATTGTTATAATTACGTTGCCCAAGTACCCCCGTGCCCCCACCCCTTCATTCTAGCACCTCACTTACATTGCAATAGTTCATGGAGCCACTCTGCAGACCAGAACTAAAACAGGGTTAAAAGTTTTCAATTTCATCCAACACATTTCTGTGATGGAATGGGTAATGCTGCAGGGAAAGAAAAAGAGCAGGTGCAGGGGAGGGCAGGAACTTCTTAGGTCAGCTTTGGCACCAGACAAAGCATTTATCTGAGAGTATCCTGAGTCTCTCATTGATTTGCCATTAGCGTTTAGCAAGTTCAAGTTCCTGAGGTTGCAGTTCCATTTTACAAATCCTTTCACAGCTGAGTGTAAGAGGTTCCTGTTCCTGTCCCTGCCAAGCCTGCCTACATCCGTCAGCTGCTTATTCTTGCCACCTGCTAGACACCACAGCCCTTTGGTCATACCAGTGAAATTTAGGTCTGTGTAACTGATCTAAAGCAGTATACGAAATGACCAGTTTAAAAGAGCAAAAAAATGGAAAAATCTACAATCTTTCTCCCCAAAAATGGGATAAAAGAACCTCATATCACTCCAGGTATATTTGCTTTGTTAGATTTTTCCCTTGTAAGAGCGAGAGGGGGAAATATTTCATGAATGTTACATAACACAGGATCTTCACAATATGCAAGCAGAAGGTCCTTCCCTGTCTTCTGCTTTGATCACTTTAGGGTATTTCAGCCTGTGACACAAGTTTTGTAATTCATACAGTGAATTTAAGAGTATCTGAGAGTTTTTAGATGAGGGTGAGTATATTACAGATGAAGCACATCATTTTGCCAACAATGCTGACTTTTTATATTGCAGATTATAGGGAGTACATGCATTATCATAAATTTCAGCAGTATGCAATCTGATTACTACAGCAGAATTCAGACTACATTACTAATGAGACTGTAGAGATGAAGACATAATGATACAACAGGCATAGTTTTCAGGGAGAAATAATCTTTGACTAGGTTCAGAGAATTAAGAAAATGGACAAGTTCAGAATTCCATTTTCTTTATCAAACCTGTATACCAGCCATCATGCTATGTTATGACACAACAATCTCACAAAGTAAGTGTAAAAGGTGTCAACACTTGGTTTGAGGTTTTGTTAGGAAGATCCTTCCTGTGTTGGGAAAAAATGTTGATGTGTTAGAGGCCAGAGTTTTATGGGCTTTGGGGTTCTACAGGTCATGTTTCTGGAGGAGACCTGAAATTATATCCTGACCATTTAGTGTCAATTAAAGATGCCTTAATACCATTTTCAGGAATGTTAGTGCTTGGATTTTGCTTCTGTTCCACAGTGGCTTACCACACTGTAGCCTCGGTCGAAAGAATTACTCCTTTTTTTCTGTCTCCCAAAGTGAATGTATTATCCACCTCTTTCTGATGGGATTGTTAATCTATTTGGTATGAGGAGTGTTCTCATACGGCATGCCTGGCTTTCCCCAAAGCTTTTGACTTAGTGCTGATAGGATTTGGCTGCATTTTAGGAAGGCGTTTTTGTAATGTCCAATCACCAGGTCCAATCCAGTCCTAATCTTACAACGATCAAAAGAGAGCACCCAGTAGAGTGCTTGGAAGGTCCCTCCCCAGTCATTCATCTTTCCTTCCACAAGACTCAGAAGGAGACCAGGTCTAAAGGGTCCTTTTGGACCAGTCAGTATTGTTTGAATTAAAAGGCTGTATTAAAAGTTGTATTACTAATAAATCTCATTTCTTTGTTAAGTCATGTTGGGAGGGATCTCCAGAGACTGCTTTTTGCTCCAATATAATTTTGTATTTTCTTCAGCAAACAAAACAATAAAAAAGAATTTTGAATGATATTTTTGAATAAAGATTAATGAAATAGTAAATAATGAAGACAGCAAGATTCTATTGTGGAGTATAATCATCTGAGTGTGTTGTCTTCCAACAGAGTTTTGAGACTGCTGACTAACAAGGTAAGGTATTCCCACATGCTGTGAGACTCTGTCTTGGAAATTCAGAGGAGTGAGGTGTTGTTGTAAATAACCATCCCAGCAAGAGCTCTTAGTGCCCCTATTTCCAAGAAGAGTATGTAAGAAAGACATTACTGGGAGACAAGCTTAGATGTGAGGTTTTAGAATTGCAATGCTCAGATATGTAAGGAAAAATGCCATTTCCTCTGCCTGTTTGTTTTTAGATGCCCTAAGTAATATGAAATATCAGACTAGATGATCTAATAGCTTCTTAAGGACTCATGTCCAGTGAAACTTGTGAAACAGCTGCTGCTTCCCCTTCACCATTTGTATATGCAAGATTGGATAACTGCACTCTAGCATGATGGCACTGTGACCCAACTGGCTTCAGAATAGCCACACTGGTGCCAGCCTGAAATAATGCAGTTGTAGTTGTAGTTTGTACAGAATTTTTGGGATACCTCAGGATAAAAGGCGCTATACAAATGTAGGTCACTTTTATTAAATGCCTTACAAATGGTTTATAATGCCTTTAAGTATCAGAACAGCCATACCACATCAATAATCCCTGCACATGTGTTTACTTTATTTAAGAGTTTGCCACAGTTCACTATAAATGGCTTAGATATATTCAGTAATTCAGTTATAATGAAATGTGCAAGCCTTCAATAAACCTATGTGTTACAACTGGCCTCTGATGTAAATGCTTTGCCAATTATATGTACATTAGTGAAGACTGTAGCAGGCTTGTAAATACTCTTTGTAATTCTTTGGCCTCTATTCTCTCATCTCTTACATAAGCTTTATAGTGGTGTGTTATTCTAGATTTGCAGGTTTTAAGGCCAGGAGGGACCATTAGGTCATCTGGCCTATAGGTCTTACAGGCCAGAGAACCTCATCTGATTGCTTGAGCAATGAGTCCAAGAACCTTTTTGTTTGACTAAAGTGTGTCTTCCACTCTGCTTGTCTGCATGAAGACCTTGAGACATTAAAAATAGTTAGTGGCCTCAGAGCTTTACTCCAGTTGTTAAACATCCTCACAGTGTGTATCTGCCTCTTCCCCTACTGTAATCCTACATTACGTCTTTGAACAGAGAGGAAGATCCAGTGAGGAGAGCATCACCTTAGTTTTGAACCTCAGCTGAGATCGTTTCAGGCTCTAACCTTCATGAAGTTTTGGGAGAAAAATAACCTTGGATTAATTCTTGGTAACCCTTTTTTTCAACAGACCTCCAGATGTTCTTTCCATTTTCTTTCCCATAATGGATAAATTCTTTTCAGAGAAGCTGTGTGAGAGCCATATGCCATTTCAAATTCATTTTCAGCCTTTGAGTACATTACTGACATTACTGAAAGAACTCCTCTCAGAATTTTAAGGCTTATACATCCAGAAGAGATGCCAGATTTTCAAGGACTAGGCACCTCTTTAGGTATACTGATGAAATCAATACAAATTTGAAGAATCTGAGTGTTCGTAAAGGCTGGTAAATAGGAGCTGAAGAGCTTGAAAAATCCTCTCACTTTGTTTGGATTTATCTTTTGGAAAACACATCTTTATTCCGATTTATGTGGTGCTTGGCAATTCTACTCACTAGATACTAGACTTACTAGAAAGTTGTAAATGTCCTCCTTTCCACCCACCACCATTCAGGTTTCTCACAGTCATGATGTTCATATCTTTGGGCACCTCACCTGATTGCTGGCACAAGTCTTTTTGCTGTTCTTTGGTCCATTCACCAAAGCCTATGGTTTTCCACCAGTATGGTTATATCATCTGCCAAATTCACAGATGCTCTCATTATATGGGGTCGAGGAGGAAGAAGATGGGGAGTCTGGATCTAAATGTGGTTTCATGGTTTGGGAAATCTTATTTTTCTCAGATTGATTTTGCTGTCTGAGGAGAAGTAAAAATACAGGCTATATGTGAGAGCCAGGCAGAGGAACAAGTGACAAGTAGAAGGCATTCAGCTGGTAGATGGTTCCTTGGAATTTTGTGCCAGAGCAAGGCACAGTAATGGGGAATTGTAATCTGGTAATTAAACAGAAACTGGTCATGGCTGGGAACCCATAATAATTATTATGTTAATGAAAGCAAAAAGGCAGGAGAGGTCTCTATTCTCTTGACAGATAGGGATATGCTGATCAGACCTATGACTACAGGAAAACATTGAAATCTCTTTAGAATAAAAATGCAAAATTGAGACAGTGTGCATTTTTGATTGCTGTATTAGCACAAAATAAAAATGCACCTAAACTTTAGTGCTTTTATTATTACACTTAGGAATGTGTACTTGCTGAAGGTAAAGTGCTTTGAGAAGGAAAACATACTTCCTCACAGGGGTTGCTTCCCATATTTGGAGTATGACTGTTTAAATTGTAGCTCAGCAGAAATATTTTGATTCTGTGGGGCACCAGCAGCTCAGCAACAGTGCTGCCTTTCACATCCAGTTCTTAAGTGTAACAGATCATTTAGACCCTGGATTGGCTAGGCTCACATAAACCAGGTTTACAAAGAGTTATAAAAGCTTGGCTTTCCTCCTTCCTTCTCCCCCACATTCCAGTTTTTCCCCTTATAATTTTACCACAAGGCAATGCAGTCAAGCTTTTCTTGGATCATACGAATGTAGATCAATAAATATCAGTTGCAGAATGGGAATCTACACACAGGCATGTGCTAGAAGGATGAAATAGTTATGTTAGTTTAAAGGCACTTCAAAGTTTGTTTTGTTTTATATTTTCAGGGCACAATGCCTATGTTATATAGGTACCAAGCTGAAGTTGGAGAGGAGGAGGAAAGTTCTTTCTAAAAAAGCAGCAGTGCTGGAATGTGCTGTGGAGACTCAGATTGTTTTTCAGCTCTAGAGGCATGTATGGTAAGCAAAATGATGTTATTTCTGTCTGGATAAGGGTACTGCACATTATGGAATAACCTACATTTCAGCTGTGATCACGTAGTTACTGTCTATAGATAGATGCAAAGCATCTCATGGGAACAAGATGTTTGGTTCAATAACAGACTGTCAAAATCATTAAGGCAATTTTTTTCTGACACTGCTTAGACTATGAGTCAGCCTCCACCAGAGACCTTGTCCTGTCCTCTACTCCTATCCCTCTTGCAAGAGATAAATGACTCTGTTAGCTCTGAAGTGAGAATCAGAGTGATATTCAACCATTTGCAGAACAATACTAAAAGATTAAGAATTATTTAGCAGAAGTTGTATGGGACCATTTATGCCAGCCCTGAGTCATTTTCATCTTCCTACCTTATCTCAAACACAGGAACTAGATCAGTGAGTCTTAGATCAAGACTATGCTCCATGTAGTGTATGGAGCAACTCAGCTAAAGTCATGATTCTGTCACTTAACTGACCATCATTGTATTCCAGGGTAGAATTCCTAAAGAGTCACACTTTCTCAACAATGGATTTGGATCTTTGCATGGGAATTCCTGTGAAAGGCCAGCATAGTTACTTGTCCTTTTGACTGTATAATGATGGAGGAATTGCAGCAGTGAGACCAAAGGCAGAGGCTGCAGTTGCACCTGTGCAATTACAGTTAACTCCTATGAAGTGCAAAAGGTTGGACTGGCATTGTGTAGGAGTATGCTGAATCAGCAATGATGAGGGCAGCCTATGAAGCTTGGTAAGTAAATCAAGCATGTGACTTGGGATGAGCTGTTGTAAAGGCAATTGTTTTCTGTATGAAAAGGTGTTAATTTTATAATGGTTTGCTTTGAAAGAAACAAGGTGCAAGATACAGCAGATAGGAATAATGACAATGAGATTTTACTTGGCCACCTCCTGCAGGCCTGTTGCAAGAATCCAAGCAATCACCTTCCTTCTTTGTGCTGCCATGTCTCAATTTATAAGCTGAGAAATACAAACTCCCAGGGTGTTGTTTTTAATTCCTTTAAAGTTAGAAGTAATCATTGTGTTTATCTCGCCCAACTTCCTCATAAAGCAATCATAGAATTCCAGCTACAAATTATCACTCTCTTACAAAGTACTGTGCAATCCCTGGCCAGCTGCAGCTGTATTCATGATGAAGGGAGCAGGCTGCACACTGATACAGCTTCTTTTCATTCACATGGCAAGGAGCAGCACACCATGTATGCTTGGACAGAAAGGGATGAGTCCTTTCTTTTAGATTTCCTGATTTATCTCTCTCACAAAGTATGATACATAAAAGTAATTGTATAACTTTTCATACAGAAAGCAACACCTCTTTTATCAGGAATGAACTTTTCATGAGAAGGCTCTTTTCATTAATTAACAAGCTTTAGTCATATAAAATGTTATCAAAAAAGTATTTTCTCCCTTTATCAGCTTCGCTGTGAGTAAAAATACTTTTGCTTGAGCTTAAATAACACATATATAGTCATGTAAGATCTATATTTGTATGCAGACATTCATGGATTTCAATATGAATGTGTGTGAACAATCATATGTATTCTGTAGCAGAGTATCAGATAAAGTCAATCAGAGATAGTGTCTCTTGGTCTGTCTCTCTCACACACACACACACACACATTTTCAAAACCTAAAAATTTAGCACTGCACTGTAAAACTCACTAAGACCTCATCCTAATCAAGGGCAAATTGGCTCTTTAGAGCCCAGCCCTGATGACTTGGATGTGGCCTTCCATATACAGATACCAGAATGTGAGTGTATAAATTAACACTTAGAGTTAACTCTGTGCAACCAGAGTAGGTGCCTTCAATAAAACTGCTGATTCTGTCACAGTACTAATGGCCCTTGGTACATTAATATCAAGTTCCCCACATTCTATGGCACCTTGATAAAGGTACCTATGGTACCTTGATGAAGCAGAATTGAGAAATCTGGCTTTCAGCTCCATAGGCATATGGCAATGTGTTGTTAATAGACAAGTCAGCATCTAGGTGTTGCTAAATCTCGTGTTGGGGGACCTTGCTTTTTGATTAAGTCCAAAAGATGCCTTTGATTTGAAAAGCTTCCAAATGAGCATAATTGACAAAACAGCTTAAGCATTGTTGTTCTTCTGATACATGACAGTTTGAATAAAGGATTTCAGAAGAAATTAATTTGAAAATCATATTAGATCCAGCTCCTATTTTTCCTCTTTATGTTCTGCTTACACAACAGAACAGGAGCACAGACCTTGTTAGTGTTTTCAAATCATGGGGGGAGTACTCATCCTGTAGAGGGTCAGTGCAAACTGTCCTGAACCTCATTTCTGTGGTCCCCACTGTAGAGAATGTAGCAACAGTGAGGAGACTCAGACCCAGCACAAGGGAGTCTGAACAACAGAAATTTACTGGAGACTAGCAAGTAGGCTAGTAGGCTGGTTTGTCTTGAGTTTGGTCCAAACACAGGTTGGTAGGTTGCAGCTACACCCAGTTAGAAGCATCAAATTTGCTTTTAAATCAAGGAGCTCAAAGAATTTTCCAAATGTTAGTCAGTTAAGCATTGTACCATGTGCCATACTTATCTGTAATATAAGTAAATATCAATGGATATATTTTAAAAATAGGCAGATTTGAATTCCCTGAAACTGCTTTGGAAATCTAGGATCAAGCACTATCAGAGCTGAGGAGAGACCATGGGATTTGCGACAATATGCTGCAGGTATTGGCTATTTTACATCTTTGCCAGAATCCAATAGCAGCAATATGAGAGGCACTATGTCAAACTCTGAGGCAGACTCTGAGTAACTTTGTTTTTCTCTAGCTGCATCTGTGAAAAGCATATGCTTCTTCTCTCCATCACATAAAAATAACAGAATGGGATTAGAGTATTCTATTCTTCATCTCTGTCAGGCAATATAGTCCTTGGTAAAAGACATGGAAAAAAATAAAAAGGACACCATGGACACGAAAAACATGCTCCAGTCTGACAGCATAAGTCCCAGAATACAAGGGAATTTGTGCAAAGCATGGTCTGTTTATACAAGTTAGAAACTAGAAGAGCTGCTGTAGAGAGACTTGCAAGGAGCAGTTCTGACTCTGGGCAAAACATGTAATTGCTTTGCCTTGTTCACATCTGACTTGCGATAGAGTGGGAAGGATAATCTGTGTGAATTCAGTACTGAGATGAACAAAATGCTCAGGAGCTTCTACCAGCTGAAATCAATGTAAGTAGCCAGGGGAAAGATAATTTGAGAGAGCACAGACAGGTCAAAGGTTGAAAATTCACATTTTTGCCCTTTGCATTCCAGTAGTGTTGTTACTGACAGAACAGTAGATGCTGCATAAAAGCTCAGATGACAGTAGCACAGATTGAGTTCCATGTTTTCAGGAGACAATCTTTAGAAATGTCATTACCCTATATCAGACTTCCTAGGCCTTTCATTGCAAGAAATATGTCTATTTATACAAGCACACACCTGCAATCCCTGAAGACATTTTGCTTGATAAAGTCCTCATTAATTATAAATTAATCTAGTTCCATTGACCAGTTTATAGCATGTAAGGCAATATTATTTAAATTAAGATCTTTAAATTAAGATAATTTAAGATAGAAATTAAGATTGATCCAAAGAAAAACTTGATCCACCTGATCAAAATATATGATTTACAACAGTTTTGTGAATCGCGCGTTTGGGAATTGTTGTAGGCATGACTAAGCAAAAATGCCTGGCTTATGATATGGATTTAAAGTTGCTGGTTTATATTTAGTGAAATACAAAAATTTGGCAAGTGCATTTAAGTCAGAAAATGTAACCCAAACACAGATTTGTATTATTTACTCAGAATTTTCAATGAATATTCTTTCAGAAGTGTGCATTTGAGAGGTAAATATATGATCAGCAATTTCAGAAACAGGGATAGAGCCACATTTTCGTGTTTTAATTCACTGAGCAACACTTTCTAAGTTCTGATGCATTTACTGTTGTGAATTAAAACCAACACATTTTAAAAATGTTGAGTATGAAAACTCAATTTGGGTGAGCTGGGACCCAAAACCAGAGGAATGGCTTAATTTGAATGACATGTCAGTTCACTGGCTGGCATCACAACAGCTCAGTGATGAAACTCTTGGAAAACTGTGGCTTTCTCTTTTCATCTTTTGATACATCTGTATTTGTATGCCAATGTCATGCTATATTACAGTAGCACTGTAGGAGTCACAGTTAAAACTCAGCCCCTAGTGATAAGAAGCATTTTAGAAAAAGAAAATCATAAAAGCAGTCAGTGCTCTGCGGAGCTTACTGTCTATAACCCCAGTTGTACAGCCTGTGGTAACCTCCAACATGCCACTGACATCACTGGGAAAATTAAAAGTGTGTTAGTTCTCATTGCAGTCCATCTTACCTAATCTCTTATGTAAGTAAAATAGAGAGGCCATGTATTTTGCTGAGTAGAGACAGCAGGCTGAATTGGGACCCCAGAGATGGTTACATGGATCAGTTGTTCAGGATTGTACCAAGCCCTTTTCCTGCCCCATCATGATCAAGTAACTTTCTTGTGGCAACCACAGTAATTCCCTGCAGGGGGGAGGGATATTAAGAAAGTATGTTTTGAGTCTCTTAATGTAATTTAGCAGCAGGAAACTAGGAAGGAGTGCCAGAACCATGTGAATAGCCAGTTCTTTGTGCAGCACTTGCAAATGCTCCACCTAGGCCACAGCAGGGCAATTGCTGCTTCATATGAATTTATTACCAAGAAGTGTTTGTCTACAAGTACGTTCCACACCTGATTTAAGGCTTTTCATTTACATGTGACTTATGTAATAGTAAATTTACAGTTTAAATGTGGTTAATGAAAATTAGTATTTTATTCGCTGGAAACAATTTCATGCCAAAAATGTTTCTCCCCCCAAGGCCAAGTAAATCTGTTAGGTGACAGTGTTGTCAACACCTCTTAGCGCTGAATGTAGTACATAGCACTTTTTTGCACCTGAGTACTGTGGAAGAGTTGTTGTTATAGTTCTGTGGTAATCCAGCCATGAAACATTTCACTGTAATAAATATTCACTTAGGCTGACTCTGTAAGGATTAAAAATAACTGCTTAAGCATAGTGAAGAGATGGTATGTGTATTGAAGAACGTGTGCTAAGAGAATGATCTAGAATGATGATATCCAAAGTCACAGAGGGCAAAAATGACCCATATCAGGTCATACCTCTATTCAGTGGCTGTTTCATTCCATAGTGAAAGTCAGCCATTTAATCATGTTGTTTCTTCCCTCTATAATATTGGTTACATGAATATATTAACAATGTTTAGTTACAGAAAATTAATGAAGTAGTTAAGTTGCAAGTACCAAATGATGCCCGTTCAAGAAAAATCCCTACTACCAAAACAAGAGCAAACCCCCCAGTCCTCACTTGTGCGCTTAAAAAATAGTTAGAAATATCAAGATAAATTTACCCATCTGTTCCTTTCCAATGAAACACATCAGGGATGAATTTGGCCTTGTTTTATTCAATTTGTCCTCAATTTGCTAAGCTCATTAATTTTCTCTTGTTTTACTCTCTGTTAACTGAGAAGCAGCAACCTCTTTGCAATAGGCATTAGAAGCAGGAAATCTCAGGGTATGTTTCTAATTGCCAGAGTTTCTTTCCGTCTTTCTGCTGTTTCTGTTCTTTAGGAAGCACAAGGGGGTTCATGAGGATCCGCTGGGAAACAGAAAAGAGTATCAAGGTCAGGGTGAAAACCACACATGAAGCAGGAAGAGATGCTTGCAGTTAGGTTCATGACCTTTGTATTTTTTCTCATTGTCCGGGAGAGGGAGGAAGGGGGTTCAAGGAGGAGAGATAGGAAGTTAACATTAGAGCAGATGTATGCATAACCCCTGTTAGAAAACACCAGAGAGTTAAGAAGCTCATGCTGAAGCTGCTAAAAATTGTAGAGTTCTTATTGCTGAACATCTGGGAAAAGCAGATGCATGTCTGGTCTTTGTTCCCAGACAGCTAAGGAAGTTGCAACAGGTAGGTGTCAAAGCCCAGGTTTCAGAAAGAGAACTGACCAATAGAAAATAATTGAAATACGTTTGGTTATTTAAAAAAAAAAAAAATCACTTAAAGCAAAACAATACCCTTTATAGCTGGAAAACCGAAGTTCTTACCAAATATAGTAATTTAAGATGTTTATAAATTCTGGCCTTAATGAGTGTTGAAATTCTCATTAAGATAGAATCATAGAATTATTTAGGTTGGAAAAGACCTTTAAGCTAGTTCTCTTTGTGTTCTGTTCTTTCCTACTTGGATGCAGTAATGTACATGTTCTGCTCCACAAATACACAAATGGAAAACTTTGATCATGTCAGAGTGCCAATCAATTTTATCTGTGCTTGCTGAGGTCTCAACCATTTCAGTTTAGGCGCATTCCTGAAGAACACAGAATCCTTCTATCCAGTGCCTTGGGGAACAGTTTCAGTGCATCACCACAAACTGAGATGGTAAAAATCTGATACAGAAATCAAGCACAGTCTTTGCCTGTTTCATTACATATGGAACTACATAACATTTTTTAATACTCTTAAGACAAGGCTACAAAACTCAATGATTCTGGGGCAGTGGGTGATGGATCACTGTGACCAAAAGATGCCTGTAGAATGAATATAAAACTTCTGATGGTTTTCTGCGAGGTTGGAAAGAATGATAAGTCTTTTTGAGTGATGCACCAGAAAAGTTGCTACACTAGATGTGTAGGTGATCTTCTCCACCTCCATATTAAAACTGCCCATCACATGGACACCTAAATTATATCACATGGTCACCTCTGAGCCACACTTCCAGTAATAGTAAAAAATGCCAGGAAGCTACAAATCACACTTCGGCCCAGTATAAAACTAACACTGTGAATTGCAGCAACTTAATTTTTCCAACCACAATCAGCAAAAGAGGAGTGTGTAAAATGATGAGTGGAAAGAATAGTTAAAATATTGGTGTTCTGACTGTGAGTAGCTGTTCACCTATCAGCTTATTCTATATGCAGTTAAGACACTCCAGAACTTAGATGTCTTTTGAGACTATGTATGATATTCTGTAGTGTTTTGCACAAGCAAAAGTGTTTAAAGTCTGTTTCTAAGACTTTTAACTTTGTAGTATCTAAGATGGTGACTCTTCTGTGTATCAGGGAGCTTGCAATCGTCATCTATTGATAGAAGAAACAGCGTTCCTGGGAACTCCAGTTTATTTCTGGATGGGATGCTCTTTGCATCAGTGGGGAATCAGACATTTTAACCAGGCTTTATTTGCCTTTCTTCTATGTGACATTGAAGGCATATTGTTGAAAATCAATTCAGTTTCTTGTATACCAATGATAAGGCATTATTGTCTCTACTGGATGATTAGAAGCTATGAGAATATCACCAAATGTGCCTGCAATTCATACTTGCTAAGACTATTTGAAGTTTGGTTGATTGCATGCTGAAAACAGGAAAAATTGTTTTATTGAACGGAAATTTAAAAAAATGCAGAAAAAAACCCCACAAGTTTTGGTTTTGTGAGCACTCCTGAGAATAATGATTCTGTTTGAGGTATTGCTGAGCTTTCTTTGGGGAGCTAGTGTTGGGACACCTTTTCTAAATGAAGCAGATTATGTCCAGGGGTTTCTTGTTGACATCAGAGAAGCCAGAAACCTGGCTGATGGATTTCTGGGAGCTCCCCATTCAGTCAACAAAACAATAATAGCTGCATTTAGACTTTGAGACCATGAAGCCCTTCTCAAAATAGGAGTTTGCCTAAATTCTGGGCTTTACCAGATCTGAAGATCAGAACATGATCTGCAACCACAGAGGGATGGACCAATTGTAGTATATCATAATATTGTATATTCATCTAGGGAATTTCCATGATTTAAAAAATTGCTTTTCTTACTTACTGTGTGAGAACATCCCTAAGATCTACAGATACCGATGATCTATTATAGCTTCCTTAACAAATTTATTCTTTGTCCATTTTCCAGCTTCCACCAATGTTCTTTGTTTATCCAGCTGCCTTGGTGCTTCCATTTTCTGTACACCTTCAAATATTTAAATTTTTTTGTAGTGCAGATATAAATGAGTTTGTAAAATATTGTAATTCATCCCCAAATGGGATTTTTTTTCCTCATTAAAGGTCTGTTTTTGTGCTTCTTGTTCTAAACTGCCTTCAACTTGCATTCAAAAATTCCATCAATGTTAGTATAGATTCAGAGAAAATAAGTCTGCTAAAAAATGAGTAACTGTATTTTTTGGTTGAGAGTGTCAATTTTTATTGATAAAAATTTTGTCTGTAAACAAAGATAAGTTACCTATGAGCACCTGCATAAAGCTAATTAGTCTTGAACCAAAGACATAAGGATTGAGATAATCACCTGGTTGTTTCTTTTAACTGTAGCCCAAAAATTATGATATTCTTATGTCTTATAGAAATCTCTGTTAACAGTAAAGGGAACATGTTCAAATTCTGGGGAGCAATGTCTACAGCTGTAAAACTTTCAGACATTGCCATTTTTACTAATGGTGCCTGAGCCCAGCAAAGATACCAATAAAAAGGGTTCCAGAAGGCTCCACGTCATAAACATTGCCAGGAAGTGTTCCTCAGCACCAGAACTGTTATCTGTGCTAGTGGATTTTTAGAAAAGTTCTTGGCATGATTTCACTTCCATCACCTGGAGTTCTACACAGTTGATGAGTGGTTTAAAAGTTAGCAGCTAGCAATGAAGAGTTCAGATGTGGCCACCCTGTTACAGGGTAAGTGAAAGTAGTAGCATGAAATAGGACTGCTGAGAGCGCTACCAAAGAGCACATTCAGGTATGTGTCAGCCCTCTGAGACGTCACACACTGGCCTAATCTCAGCAGCAGCAAGTTTGCCTGAAGGGCAGTTTAGGGAAATTTATTTTGCCTACAAATCTAGAGAGCAGGCTGGCAAAGCACCAAAGAAGACCATGGTCTGGGTCATTGTGAGGTATCCACCAACCTCACTTTCTCTGACTTGCTACCTTACCTTGCCTATAGCCTTCAAAGCCTGCAAGATAATCTTGTGATGAACATTTGGACATTTTGGAATCACTTTCCTAATGGTGAAAGTTCTTGTTTACCCACAGAACCCTCTTCAGTAATTGTTCCTAAACACAGTTTAGGAAATTGCTAACATTTCCCCTGCAGAGCCTTGCCAGCATCACTTAAACTGGAATAACTGCTTCTAGAGTAATAATGCCTAATTTAGTTTCCATGACTGATTCACTGGCAGGCATCTTGATGATGAACTATCAGTTATGCTACCTAAAATGATGATTTTTTTTTTTTAGTCAGTTGGAAACAGCATTTGGTGCAGAAGTTATTATGATAAGGCCCCCTAGGGGCAACCTTTCATCTGAACTCTGTTCCACTGCTGGTCCTTTAAGTCTCCATGTTACTTAGTGTTGAGATTTAGCACTAAATGAAAGTTCCTAGCATCATTTCTGGCACTGTAACAAATGAGATCTGGTGGGAGAGAAGAGAGAACATGCATCTCTCTCCTCCTATACTCAGTATCACAAAGCAGGTACCTAGGGGGTGGCTGAGTTACCCTCTGCCATCAGAAGTTTTGCACTGCAGAGGTGAAAGAAATTAGAAGTTCTGACTTTCAAAATGTACCATTAGAAATGTGTGGGCACAGAATTCTGTGAAGAAGAAAGAGGGTTATGGTCAGCTGTTATCTGCTTAAAGCCAAGAAAGTCCTTGCTACTCTGTTGGGATTCCACTGGAAAGGCAGTACTGGAAGATGAGAAAAGTGCCAATTGGAAAGGAAAAGGGACAAAAATTTCACTATGAAGGAGTCAGAGAGCAAGTGAGCTTGCCAGAGGGGATAAAATAGGGAAATCACAGGGAATGGTGACTACTGGAATAACTAGAAATGGCAATTTCATGAATGACCCATATGGTAGAGAACAGTAATGACATGCCATGCATTCTCAGGAGCAGCTGTCAGTAGCACCCAGTAGAAAATGAAGCTAAATGAACTGTTAACTTCATGCTAGTGACAAGTGCTCAGACTCCAGACCTCCTGGAACTTCTCTGGCAAAGGGCACTGATTGGCTCCCAGGCTGCTGCTCACAGTAAGGAGGCCAAGGACTGAATGCTCCTTTCCCTCTTGGGGTGGTCTTGCTGGTCTGAGCGAGCTGCGTGTGTGGCAGAGACCCTCTCCCTGCCACAGCTTGTCTTGTACCTATTCTGCAGACAGAAGGCCTCTGTCTGCAGACTTGTTAAACTGGCATCTTCTAGCAGCAGTAGAGTCATTAAAAGAAACATGTAGGAAGGGAGAGTTTATTTTGCTGATGCTCTTTATTTTAATCATACAAAGAAAATGACAATTTTTATATAGAAGCCATTAGGGATGCAGGAGGCGTCGGTTCCTAGCTCTGGGGTTCTTTTTTTTAAACAGACTGTGGCAATGCAAATACAGCCCGTCATGATATTTATATCTTTAATTCTTGCATTCACCACATTACTAACACACTGATGGGTCCCTTGTTCTTCATTTGTCTATTTCCTTAAACTTTCTGCCCCCTTTTTTATTATTATTATTTTTTCTGTCATGTGTGCAGTTCTTGAAGGTCAATCAGACGTCACGGATAGAGCCATTCTGTTCATGGGCTCGCAAGCAACTTGTTTATGAATGAAGAAGGCTTTGTGAACTTCCAGGGACATGCTGAGCTTTTTTATAAAACTACCAGTGGGACAAGGAGCTTGGGAAAGTAAGGCCTCTTACGGATACAGAAAACGGAGGCACTCTGCCAAAAAACCTGGGCTGACATTCCAGTTTGTCAGAATCTTGTTCAAGTAACAAGTTTCTAGAAAACAGATCAGGTATCTGCATATCTAGGGTTCAAGCTGACCATATGTGAGTGCAGGGCAATATTTATGCTAGGGACAGTGCCACAGCACACATGTAAAATTTGACCATAAAATGTCATAATGTGAACAGGTCAGGAATACTAGAGCTCCATGGAATAGAAATCAGAAGGTCAAACACACCTTAAAGAAAAAAACCCCATAAGTCTTGGGAGTGTACTACTACTTTTTTAAAGCTGAAGCATGTAACTGATTCTTAGATATTTTAGGCATCAGTAGAACAATTAGAAACAATTGGTTTGAATATCTTGGGTTCTGTTTGTGGCCTCTTACATGTATAGGACTCCTACTGCATTTAGCTGGGGAAAGAGGAGGGGAACCAGCAGACTCTTTTACCTGGCCTAAATGTGCTTTAATTTAAAATTTAGGTGCCAACACAGTTGAAGCCAGCTGCATGCTGTTTACTGGAATTTTCATTGTTGTGCTCATTCCAGTTCCTTCAGGGAAATATTGATCTCCTTTCTGAAAGCAGCTCTAGAAGCACACAGCAAAGTAAGAGAGGTGGGCAAGCAGAGGACTGAGCCAAGCCTCAGCATCCTTCCACGACAGTTAGCTCTGCAGCCCCTGGAGACTACACGTAGTCTTCTTCCAACATCTTTGGCAATTTTTTGAACAATGGTAACAAGGACAAAACAAGCCAGTGATGCCCAAAGCTCTATCCACCAAATAGCCAGACTAGTTTGAGGATGCTTGCTGACATGAAAGGAACAGTGATTTGTGGAAAATTTGGTTACAGGTACTTGTTGCTTGTTTATCACTCCAAGAGTCAGATTTGCTCTGACTTCCCTTTGCCATAACATGATCAGCATCATCATCATCATTAACATCATCATCCCTTTTCTCCTTCATGGTCCTCATTTCCTTGTCCACATGTCTTTTGGGGTATTTCTAGTTCCATGCATGATTTTCTCTTTTTGTTTGAGTCAGGCTATTTCCATATGTGGATGTGGCAGTTCAGGGACATTTAGAGTTGAATTGGCAGATTTAGGTCTATGATTGGACTTGCTGATCTTTAAGGTCTTTTTCAACCTAAATGATTCTATAGTTTTATAAGTGTATGATTCTATGTCCCATGACATCTGGGCACAATTAAGCCCTGTAGATAAAAGGGGAATGTTTCCCTTAATCTCAGATTTGATGTTTTAGCTAGTAGACTAAATCGGCAATTTTGGCCAGCTCCTGAATCCCTCATTTGAAATATACTCACCATAGCCCTACCTCATAATTGTGTACAGGCAAACATCCATTTTTGCCTCCAATTACTTTGGGCTCGGCCCAATTTTCATTGGTTTTAGGGATAAAGATAAGCTTTATCTCTGACATGAGAAACTCAGTGTATTTCAAATCCATTTTCAGCAGAACCTTCTGAAAAAAGAGCTGTAAGAATATATTTAACATGCACAAAACAATATCTCTCACTAATTTCATTGTTGGAAGCTTCAAATCTTTTTGCAGCACAACATGCAAAATAAAATAATAATTCTCTGGTGGACATTTAGCATGTGAAATTTCCTTCTAACAGCTAATTTTAACAAAGTCCTGTAAGCATCCAAACAAATGTTAGGTATCGATATGCCTAATAGCTGCAGGATTTTTGTTACTGGTCACCTTGTACAGCTTAGAGTAAAAAAACCTCCTTTTAAATATTGCCTTTTTGTTTGATAATTCAGAATACTTTAGAAGTGCAAATTAAATCTCCCATGCTCCAGCTGTACTCAGTATGGGTATAGTTTTTGTTCTAGGTATCTATCCTGTCCTATATCCTAAATATGAAGTTCATTTCAGGATGAACTATTTCCTCAGCTGGTGTTGCAGGCCTTGCCAAAGCTGGAGATAAAAACCACCAGAGTGAGAGGAAAGTTTAGAGGGACTGAAGAATACCTGAGCTGTACTTTTAGAAGATTGATAGCTGTTTTCTTGAGAGGAGACAACCATCCAACTGAGTAACTGAATCAGGAAGGAGGTTGTCTTCTGTATAGGTGTTATCATGGAAGAAAGAATAGGGAGTATTATATATTTATTGTCTTGAATGGACTCCCCAGAATTAGCAAACCTAAAATGTTCTTGGAGACACAATTAACAGTGGAGACCATTGAGTGCTACTTTCAAGATGGAGGAAGTTGGTTGGAAATCAGCTCAGAAGATCAAATCACCATGTGAATTACTTTGTGTGTTTAGACTGACAAAGGAAGACTGCAGCCAAATTAGAGCCCCCTGCAAATTTACCTTGGAGGGCTGGGGGACAAAATCCTGATTGATACAGTTGCCACACCAGGTGTAAACATTCATCTGCTTTCCATAAATGAAACCTTACTGGTACCCATTTAGCAACTCCAGTTGGCCTTAAGGTGAGATCTGAATTGTGGAGTGAAAATGTTGTATTTTGTGCCTTATCTGATACCAAAGTTTCTCATGCTGCAAAGGTCCGGCCTTATGACTCTGATGCTAAGAATTCCTTCTGCTCTGAAACTTCCCATATAAGGATTTAATAAAGAAAGAGGATTTTTATTTGTGCCAAAATCTGTTTTGGAAGCCATTAGAAAATGTTATGGTCACTAATTGATTCAATATTTTTTGACAAAATATTGACATGATTGAGACCTTGCTGTTTTTCATAGACAAAGTCAGCACCACAGTTTGTTTTCATTCTTTACAAAGGCTTTGCAGCACATGTGATAAAACCCCTTCTTCCTCTGCTTATCTCCTATGAGCTTAAAGTACAGATGGCAGAGTTTTCTTAGGCAAGTGCATAGATTCAGAAGGGGCAGGCTCTGATAATCCTAATAATCACACAAGCCTCTCCTTCCTTTCGTTTCTGTCAGCTCCCACTCAGATCCTGGCTTTAAAACTCCTTGACTGGTGAGCTGCCCAGTGCACTGAATTGTCTCCATGCCTTTTAAGGGGCAGAAGGATGTGCAGCTCATCTTGCAGTAGCCAGAGCAGGATCTCCTGCCAGCTATAATGCAACTAAAAGCCCTCAGTATTGCAGCTAGGAGACCTAAGCTTTCCCTGGCTACAGACACAAGGTCCCTGGAAGTTTTAGGACCACTCACCTAGAGCAGCTGATGACAGTAACAGTAATAAGTCTGGAGCAGTTCCAGTGCTGTAGGGTGAGCATGGTAGGGAGGCAGTGAGCCTCTACAAAAGCCTCTATTGTGCTAGCCACAATAAACACCTCTGCCTATGATTAAGATATAGGTCACCAAGCACTCAATACCCTTTGTTGTAGGTTGGAGAACATTGGTCCAGACCTGAGGGCTGTGGATCAGTCACTAAGCAAGACACTTAATTGATGCTCATCTACAGAAAATGGCAGATGTCAATGCAGAATGTTATCCTGGTGCTGAAGGAAGAAGTGCCCTGGTGGGACTTTGCAGAAGGCAAAGGAGACAGAGCATAAAAGGTTGCCTAAGCCAAACATTTCCCAGTTCCAATTCAGAAACAGGTATTCTTTAAGTCCACAAATAGCTCCCGTATGTGAGAAATATCAAGTTTCTGTCAGAGTGGTCCTACTCAATTTATGTTCTCCAACTCACGAAACAGACTCATCTTGGCACCCCTTGTTCCTTGTTTTGCTCGAAGTACTTCTCCTCATCACTGTTTTCCTGCCTGATGCTCCTAGAATTCTATCTTTAGTTATTTGTTCAGAGCTCTTTCTTCTTTACCATTTCCCAATCTGCCAGATGTTTTTTGCACTTTCTTCTGGTAGTAGATTGGTAAGGAAATTGCAGAAAGCCTTTTGGGAAGCATGTTGTATTTTTTCAGATTGTCTCTTGTCCACTAAGATTCATGCTTTATTTGCAAGTGTTGGTAATTTAAGTATATTTTTGGAAATATTTATTCTTATAAGGCAGGAAGTTTTTTATATATGGAAGGGCTGAACTATGTCTGTAGTGTCATGCTAGCTTCAGGCAAGACTTTGACCCAGTTGTCCACATAAGCCATATATTAGTTCTTATTCCAGTTCTGGTCTGAAGTGACCCACTGACTGTAAATTGACTAAGGCCTTGGACACAAACTGACACATGATTAATTTTTGTTCACGATTCATTTTTATTCTGACAGACAATTCACACAAACCAGAAAAGGAACTTTGGCAAACTCAAGCTGAGCTACCAAAAATCATCTAGGTGTAGCTGTAAGATCTCAGACCTGTAAACTTCAAGAGGCAATGAACAAGGAAAGGTCTGGCAAAAGTTTAGGGAAGGAGTGAGTGAAAATATATTGGACACTTCTTTGAAAGCAGGGATCAAGAGTCAACACAGTAAAAATTCCATAGCAGATGATTGATCTGAAGAACTTACTGGCACAGATGTGGGGACTGAAAGTTTACTAGGTTTTCAGAAACAGTTAGATGAATGTGAACATCCAGAGCAAATTATGAGGAATATGAAAATCTTGTGCTTTGTAGAATAAGCCAACTGTAATAGCAAGTTCTCTTCAATTTACAATTGCCTTTTGCTGTCAAAGAAAAGATGGTTATTTTCTGCTCTGATCATTCCTTTCCTGCATTCTTTCCTTTTGGCATACAGTGCTTCAAGCATGACCAGAAGTACTGTGATTTCCATGGAGCCCCAGATGAGACTTTAAGACAACTGTGACTTCTTGAGGAATGAAGCTATATAATCTTATCTGGAAAGTCCCATGTCAATACCCTAATTTATAGTGTATATAACATATTTTTTTCCCAGCACTGGGGAATGTTCCAGTGTTTTTTTTAATGCCAAGCCAATATTCCACAGAGATCCACTGTACAAGTGTTATTTTTATGTAGTGGCAATTGAAAAGATAGTTAATTTTGCTCTAAAAAAAAAAAGTATCTATATAGATGGTAAAATTCTAGAATAGCAAACTTCTTACAATAGAAGAATTTATTGAATGGATTGTGCCATCCTGCATTTTTGAGCCCTCTACTTTTACATGATTTGCATGAATTAAAAAAAGCCTTTTCTTTGGACATCTAATCACGTGTACAAACTGCCATAAAGATCAGTCTTGAATAAATTGGAGGCCTGTGGGGTAGCAGAATGAAAACCAGGACTTATTTGTCAAAGTCTTCTGACATGGCATATTTACTCTGCTTCTTGGATGCTGCAGTAACATGCCCCTTCCTCTTGTAAAAAGGTGTGATCAAGCAGCAGCTGCTGCAGGAGCACTGTGACTTAGCAATGCCCTGTTCAGCTACAAATACTATACTGAAAAAGTAAAAATTCACAAAAGTCTTCACAAAAGCTGTTTGGAAATGAAGACAGATTAGTTTCCACACTGAGACTTCAATGAAAGCATACTCTATTTGAATGGAATATAAAGGGTTCTTGCTTTTTTATTCCATATTTCCATCTCTGTATGAGTCAGAGGCCACATTATCCCAGGTGTCCAATGGCTTTTCCATACCAGCACCATATTACTGAGGCACAGGTGGTCTAGGAGCACAAATAGTGCTGCTAGCTTGGCTACAGAAACAGTGAATTATAACGCTGAGATATTGATGGCACAATTTATACAGTGTATTACAGTTTGCAGGAGACAATACTAATCATGTCTTACTGGACATCTGAATCAGAACAAAGGGTTTGGACACAATTCCTGAGAAATTCTCAAAAGCAGAGGTATTATTTCTATAGCAGTAATATTCTTTAGGGTTAGGAGGATTTTAACATGTAGGATAAGGCATGTGGATAAAACAATCCTGAATTCTTGGAAGTAAGCATTTTCCAGATCTGAAGAATATATTAGATAAGTAGTTCCTATTAAACACTTAGGCAGTCACAACTGTTATTCAGTTGCCATTAAGTTAGTGGGAGCTTTGCTTAGTTTGAAAGATGTTATCTTGAACTCAGAGTCTGACCTATGAAAAACTCTGGGCTTGGTCCTACTCTTTGGATGTCAATTAAACAAAATAAATTTAATCTATGACTGTGTTGGCACTAGACAGCATTTTGCTCGAGTTTTTGTTCTTAAATTTTTAAATCCTTAAAACAAGAATTGCTCCAGTCATTTGGATAGTGCATGATAAAAACTGTCAGGATTCAGAAGGTTATTGGCAGAAACAGATGAAGGAAACATCAAGAAATCATTCTTAATTTTCCAACACCCAAAATCAGAGTTGGATGAAAAGTTCCCTTCTTATTGCCCATAAGTACTTTCTGTAATTGGCAAAATTGCCTGTTATTGTTTGAGTGTGTTTGGATCTCCTGTGGTAGGTTTTATGTGTTTGAGAATTGACTGGAAAGAAAAGCAGTGGTTTCCCAAGTCACTGTTCCATTCACACAGACTAAGCTGGAGGTATGAGATTAACAGGGTCTGACATGAATGGAGCTCCTTCTCTCTCAGGCCTACTGGAAAACAAAACACACACCAGCATACATTTGAGGAACTGTGAGTTGACTTTGGAGAGCAGTGGTATTTTTACACGATAACAGTCTATTGGATTCCCTCATAAGTCTTTCAGTTCTTCATTACATAAGGACTTTTCCTGAACTGCAGGGCAGAGAGCAGCATGTATGTAATCGCTGTTTCACACTAATGCATCACATGTGCTTTGGATTTCAAACATCAATATTTGTAGGAACATACAGTAGGGCTCTTTCTATGAGCAGGGACTGGATTCTCACACTTACCACCCTTCACGGACTCTTCATAATTCACTGAGCATGGGCTTTGCTTTTTCTTTATTTAAATTCTGTACTTAAAAGTGCCCCTTTATATTTAAGTACCATAGGACCCTTCAGTAATAATCCCAACATGACATTTACAAGAAGAGGCTTTCTTATATCTGAATATTACTATACAATCTTTCTCTCCTAAGATAATTGTTTTAATTGCTCTTATCTGCAGGTTTTCATTAGATGGGAATCTGCATCAATTTCATTGACTTACAGCAGCCAAATTACACCTTAGACAGAGAAATGTGTAGCAATATTTTTAGAAATGTTCCTTTATTGTCTGTTGACTTGTTTGAAATAGGTCTTGTTGACTGATTCTGTAATATTACAGAGGAAAGTAATAACCAACCACTGTCTCACAGACTATAGAAGATCAACACACAGAAAGAATTCACAGGTCTTGATCTGAATCCACAATTTAATGTTAAGTGTGAAGGCTCCTGGTACCTGGTGGGCCAACGTAGTTGTTTTAGAATGGGAATCAAAACAACCAATGCTAGGAGCTGGAAGCCACACAGATGTACCAGCTAGAAGTGTTAAGCACAGAGCTCTCTTTGAAACTGAGGTTTGTATTCTAGACAGCACCCAGGTTCTCCTGTCCATCCATCCATCCATCCATCCATCCATCCATCCATCCATCCATCCATCCATGCCATGAATCAGCTCCTGAATATAGGCACCTTTCTTCAGAGAACTGAGCAGGGCTCATTGTCCTGCAAGCAAAGCAGGACACACCACTTACATGAGAACAAAGCTGGTAATTTCCCCCAGAAAGGAGGAGAGCTGAATTTGGTGCCTCCCTCCCCACACCGTGCTGAAGCCTAAGGGAGTTCAGCGCATCAGTTAATAATGAGGCTACGTACTACTGTGATGGGAACTCACTTCTGACCCCTGAAGAAACTTTCCAATTGCATTCAGACTTCACCAAACATCTAAATGTGATCAATTAAGCTATAAAAGAACTACATTCTTCCTTTAGTAACACCATGGCAAAACTAATCATATTACTACAATTGCACGACAGATGTTGGCCTTGTATGTCTCAATTATTTCACCTGCTTGGGTTGCAGGCTCCAAAGATCTCAATGGAAGAAATTGTCCTGGTTCTAAATATGCTCCTTGCATTTATCCACAGCTAATCTGTAAAGAAATAATAAAAACCTAGTAAGTAGCATTCTGAGAGAGAATTGCACTCATTTTCTACTGCGTGCTCACAATGAAATGCTTCTGAGTGCTCATAACAGCAGACGGCTTCTGTTAGCTGCCTTTTGCCTGCTGAGTTAAACAGAAAGAAAAATGTTAATGGTCAGAGCTTGTCAGCAGTACATTGCCATTCACGTTTAGTCACACTTCACTATTGTTTTGTGTAGTTGTTAGGTTACAGATATTTTTAGGGTCAAAAGGGGAGTGGATTCATCCCTCTGGAAACTTTATTAAAGTTTCAACTCATGTAAGTCCTGCAATGCCCACGAAAATCAGTTCACTGACTTCTCAAAAGTTGAATCAACAGGAAATGTGAGAAATGCTAATAACTTGTGAAAAATCTGCATGTAATGCTTTCTACCCCTTTGATAAATGCTTCCAGTGTAGCATAAGAATATGTTTTAACTTTGCCAATGTTTTCAAGAGATCTCAAATTGCTGTAGCTCAGATGCTTATTAATGTGAAGGAAAAGATTACAAACAGACATACACAAATGAGCAGACAAAGCTCAGTCACAGGGTTAAATATATCTGAGTTTAATTCTAGTCCTTCAGTGACAATGGAGGATTCATTTGGTTTTCTTGTGCCTGGATGTAAAATGAATACGGCTTTCCTCTGTGCATCTTGTGTAGTTTTATTGCAGGAACTTGGAAGCAGAAACAACCACTTCCTATGTCTTCAGAAGATAAGTTGGTAGAACTGAGTGCATTTTCTGAGTTTTTATTTGTTATGGAGGATATAGTGATGATTCAGAATTAAGTGAATGCCATTCTGTAAGTCTGATTCACAGACTTGTACTCTTTACGTGAGGGCAAAATTTGCTTTCTTCTATAAATCCAGTTTTTACTGGCATCTCTACTAAAGGACTTTCCTTCTTGCTCTGTTGAGTTTCAAATGTGACATGGGTGGGTCGAAGGCAGTTGAGAATTTTACTGAATTTGAAGTTATTTGAAGAAGCTGTTTCAAAGTTGCAATACTTGTTGAGGGAGAGAAAAGGGTATGGTATGACATTTCTTCAGTGCTTTTTTCCCCCGCTCCCACTTTGCCCAAGCCGACCAATCAGTCAGACTGAGCTAAGATGTTAGAGTTCTATGTAAAATCTGGTAAACTCTACTACATGCCCTCTAACAGGCTATTGAACCAAACAGAGTCCTCAGGCTGTTGGAAAGCATGTTTGGAAAGTGATTTAGCTATGAGTTTTGGAATAGCATTCCAGTCTCCAGCATATTCCTGGGGGAAGAAACCTATTCTGATGTTTTGTTGCAGTTCAGTAAGCAACTGAGTTCAGCCACAGAGGTTACAGGGAGCATAGTCAGGGGTAGAGCAGAGAGTGTACTGTGGCAGGGATGACCTCTCTGAGGCACACAAAGGTTCAGTGAGCAAAAGGGATCTTGAATTTACTTTCCATTCCTTACTGGGAGGATACATACAGTGTTGTCAAATCCCCAAATCTGAAATCAAACTGCACAAAGTCATGAAACTGGCTTTTCATGACAACCAAAAGGACTACAGTGCTTTTGAGCACGTTTGGCATTTATTTTCTTTGCATCTTGTTCTTCTGAAAATAATGGGTTTTCCTTCTGCAACAGTCACAAAAGACACTCATATTTGTAAGTCCTGTGCTAGATATACTTTTGCTGTTCTTGTTTTATGGCCTAGTATGAAATACAGCAATTGACGGCATTCACCTGAAATTGCAGTATGCTTTTGAAGGCACCTTATGTTATTATTGCTGCCACTTTGAAACAAAAAAGGTTTTTAGAGGTTAAATTGCTCCAGATGGTAGGCAGGTATAGAACAGAGGAAGCCATTACCCAGGTTTCTCTTGCTGCAATTGGGAGAGGTGAGGAGTGCATGGTGTAAGAGCTTAGCTCCAGGGTGGGTTGTGTGTCTTTTATAAGGTAAGAAAGAGAGACAAGGATGGAATTTTAGATCCAAACATTTCTGTGCCTAAAGGTGGTATGAATGAAAATCCTTAAGAGATGCTGTTTGCCTTTGCTCTATAGTGGCTTGTATTAAGGGAATGGTAAAATGTAGCTTTTCCTGTCTCAGAGTAATCAATGCCTTAAATCACATTTTTCCTGTATATCTGAATCAAAAGCATTTCAATATATGGGAAATAACTTTATTATCAGCAACAGTTGTTTGCTATTGAATACTTCTTTCAACTTCATAAAGACATTAAGTTGTAGGGGGTGAGATACCCTAAGTAATTGTCTTGGTTTGAAATTTACCCATCAAATGTGGAATCAATGAGCTGGTACTTCAGTGAGCTGCATTAATCTTAACTATAAGCTTAACAAAAGCCCATTTAATAAAGAGTGTGTGAGAACAGAAGCAGGGTGCCTCCATCTCCAGACAACTGTGTACAAAGCCTCTGCACAGCCCTGGGTATAGTGAGCTGCTTGGCACTGCTGCAGGTTTACCCTGGCCATCACACTCCCTGGCCTCTATTCTGCACCTCCTGCCCATGAGCCATTCCATAAGCCTCATGAAAAGGGCTTAAGTTTTCCTGTCAGCCTAGGGGTGAGTGAGCCATTGTGGGAATGATCAGATTCCTCTCCACTCTTTCTGGGGGAGATGTGGGCCCAGTGATTTAGTGCAGGGTGACCTAGACAAAAACAGTGCATTTGATTCTTAGAAAGAAACATAGAAAGGACATTTTTCTTGAGAAAACCTTTGACTGGAAAGAGTTTTTTAAACTTTCTGTTTGAATCTCTGCTTGCTGCCCAAATATAGTCACAGGAATGGCAGGTAGGATAAAGGAAGCTTATAGCCTCTGTTCCTCTGTATTACTACCTAATTCACCAAAACACTTGGGGCTGATTGGCAAATAAGAATTCCAGTTTTAAAAATAGATATTTCAAATTCTTTTTTTTTTTT
>VYXD01013949.1:238499-337700 GCA_013397195.1 Hylia prasina
TTTTGCTATGCAAATGAAACATTCCAAAATAGTCTATCCAAAAACCTTTACCAAGGGCTTGGGACACCCAAGTTCACATCACTGGTATGGTTTTCCTAGAGCAGAAACTTCAGTGTCATTTTCCTTCATGCATTGACTGCCCCATTACAGACTGCTGCCTGTGCTAAAGGCTGCTTTTGCACTTTGATCAGAAATTCCGTCCTGGACCTGAACTTCCTGCTTGGTGTTTCACCTCAACCACTGCACTGTGTGAGGGTGAATCAGTAACACCCAACACAACATTTTTAGCTGGAAAAGAAAGCAAATGTATTGATGAGCTCAAAGTGTGACTAGTTCTTGTGCTGATTTATTCAATACTATTGTGTCTCTTTTTCCACTCCTTTACAGTTTGAAAAGAATGATTGGAAGTATTAAGCATGTGCCTTAGATCAAAAGGCTTTAAGAAGCTCAAAATATTAATCTTATTGAAGTTAAAACTGAATACCTACAAGAGAGAGATATTTCTGTTTAATCTGTTGATAAAAAATATTTTAACTGTTTCTAGAACAGGATATAATTCCCTAATGCAATAATTTGCCAAAAGCATGCTGGATTCTCTGTCACTGACAAGTATTTGAAAAGACAGACATTATAACTTTAAAGTAACACTAGAGATTAACCATGTACTGTAAGGTTGTTGCAGGAATACCTGTGTTGTCTTGTACAAATTATCATGGTGGTCCCATATGATTTTAAAGTTTTCCTATCTTTGAACCAAAATATGCTTCTCATAATGCAAGATTATATATCCTTCAGGACTTGTTCTCCATATTTACCATATATCCTGGAACTTCCCTTAGAATTGCTGTTCATGAGATTAGGTATTTGAGATTATTCCTGCTGGCATTTTTTTCCTGACAGTTACACATACACTGGGGGTGTTGTGAGAGTGCATAAAGTGCCTTGCTACAGCTCTGGGTGCTGGTGATCCCAGATCTGCTGCTGTTTTGTCATTGGCCTTGAATCACTCAAGGAACAGAAAGCTTAAAGATGGAATTTCTTCCACTGTTAATATAACAGGACACTTGATAAATATGGAGCCCCAGGCAGAATTTGCATTTAATGACTCCAAAATTCAGGTGTGCTATGAAGAGGGTTTGGTATTAATTTCCTTAGGGGTCTTGCCTCTCTTTCTTTGTTGTATTTTTATGTGCTCACTGGAATCTCTGATGTTTGAATGAGGTAGGTTTACTGAGCACCTGGAAACTGGTTTATGATTTCTGATGCCTTGTATCCTTGTTAATTGACAGTCCACAGCCTTCAGCCCTTGTGGTACCATGTAGTTCTGCCAAGCCACATTAGCTGAGCCTCACATCTCCTGGCCCGTGCCTCCCCTGGGGCACAGAGGGACCTGTTCAGCTCCCAGCACTGACAGATGAAGGTAAACATTTTGGGATAAGCAAATCTAATACTCTTTATTTGCATACCTAGGAGAAAATCAAAGTCAGCCATTCATCTGTCCTGTTTGATAAACACAGAAGCTGACCAGGCTGCACTGCATGTGGTTCCCTTGGGGATTGTTTTCATAAGACTTCATGTGAGGATTTTTGTTGCTGTTTTTGAAAACATTTTGAGGTTGGATTGCAAATATGATGTCCTCATTTACAGCCTTTCCTGAACCATAAATCAAGGCATATGTAATTAAATGAAACAGATAGTCAAAACCTTGACTAAGCTGTTTATTGAGCCTGGAAGGGAAAGAGATACTGTGGTTTTATGAAAATCAAATATAAAGATCCACTTATAAAATGCAGTTGTCAGGGCTCAGGTACGGTGGCAGTGATGCATGATAGCAGGTAGCATTGTGTACTGTCTACTGAAGAAACCCATTCACTAAGGCAAAAAACTGGACTGAGGACACTTTGCAGTAAGAAACGAGAGCTGTTCAACTCTACTTGCTTAGGCTTGTGAATTTTTTTTTGGGGGGGGGTTGTTTCCATGGCAAAAAGCCAAAATTTGTATTGCCTCCCACCACCTCCAGCATTTTTTATACTATTAATTATAAAAAGTGGAGACTTTTTTAAAATCAAATGATGTGTCTCATCTTCTAAGCTTCTTTAAACTTGACTTTTATGAAATAAAATTAACTTTCAAGACGTGTTGTGTCTAGTTGAAAAAAGTTTGCATGGGAGGAGAATGAAAATATCAATCTTGCTGTAAAAAGTTTTGAAATAGATGTTTGTGAAATGTTTTCACCATACATTTATGTGCATACATAGATATATGTATACTTGTTTGTTGTATTTATTATACAACCACTGATGCAAGTAAATAGGGCTTCCTGTGCTCATTTCTTCCTTGAAGTACTTTTTAACTTTAGCCAATCCAGCTTCCTCTAAGTCCACACTGTGTTCTTTGCCGGTCCTTACAGTCCTATTTTGCAAATATACCATGAGCAAATTCCTTGAAATCATGGAAGTGCTTCCCAGGATGGGCATCTCTCCTTTTCCTTGTTCTGCTTCTATTCTTGGACCATGCACTCCTCATGACTGTTTGTTGGAATCTGCATGTAAGTGTTAGGATTAAGTCACTACCCTTTTCTTCACCACTGCCTTCTACTTACTGCTTCTTGCCTGGCAAATGGAAAAAGACCATTCACAGCAGCTGATCCATTCTGGATTGTCCCTGCTGTGGACATTTCCCCATGTCTTTGCCATGGTCATCTGTTCTTGTCAGCTGCAAACATTTGAAAAGTCAAGGTAACCCTGGTGCCATCTTCTGCATCTAAGGAATTCCATACCTTTGTAGCTGCTGGTGCCAGTGACCCCCTCTTTTGTAAAGCTGATCAGGCCTCTCTGTAGCTATGGATCTTCAGATCTCTTTATGGTTGTGGAGAAGTTTTGAGCAGCTGCAACTTTTACTAAGATGACCAATCCAAAATCCTATATGAATTTGGGGTTGTTTAATAGATTAGTTGGTTCAGTGGCAAGAATTTCCAAATTCAGGATAGAATCTGAAGTGGTACCACCTCTCAAGGTAATGGAGCTGATCTCTCCAGACTAGCTTTGCCAGAAACCACTGCAGGGATGTAATTGGTGCTGGGCATAGAAAGATGGGAAGTGCACACATAATGATTCCTCTTTCAAAGAGATGGCAGCAATGAAAGCCAGCTCTTAGTGTCTCTGGGAGTGCCAGCAATCAGTAGTTGCTACTATCAGTGAACTCAAGGTATGTTTGCAGAGGTTATATTTTATCATCAGTTCCTTCCACAACAGTATGTGTAGCTGGAGGATGATGCATGGAAGTTGTCATGATAAAGATTGCATGGGAGGATGTGGGACAGCTGGGGACTTAGCTTGGAAGTGGCAAGTGGGTTGGAATGACAAACTGTTCATGAAATTTTCCACTGGTGTTCATACTACTTCAATCTGATTTTTAAATTTGCAGTGGATTATAAAACATGTCTTTAAAAAGAGACAGTTCTTAAATCCTGTTCTTAATAATCAATTGAATTTTATAAATTTTGTGTGATTACTGATGAATGTTACCAGTTGTCTCTCTTCAGAATTCCAGCCTGAAAAGCATGTAAGAATCATAAAGTTAAAATTTCACACACAAAATTTGTCTAGTTGGTAGCAAGCAGAATTATGCATGAGTTAAAACTTGGGGCAGAGGTGTTTTCTAAGTACTGATTAAAGATAAGATACTGTCAGATTTTAGGTTTTTTTTCTAAAACTGAGTGCAGCAAAAAGTTCCTTCTAAGATGGAAATTCTGCGGTCATTCCACCCTACTTATCTGTTGGTTTGTGATTAACTAGGATCTAATAGGCTGCATGCTACCTGACAGAATACACTAGTTATCTGTGGATACAAGCAGAATTCTAGGCCAGATAATAACTGATGTTTAAAATACAGATATAATTTGGTTTGATTAAAGGTTTTTTATTAAGTTTAATTCCTTAGGGATTCAGGCTCAAGTATGAGATACTTAGATTAGCAGAACCTGTGGGTCTTTATGGGAATTATACAAGCAGATTAGTTCTTAGAAATGAAGGAATTTAAATTTCATTCTCCCAGTGATGCAATTTTATACAGGAAGGAAGTTGCATATGCACATTTTTTTTCACATACAAGTGACAAGACTATAAAATCTGAGTGCTACACAGAAGACTGGCTTGAGGCTTTTTCTTCCAATTCCAGAAAAGTATATTGAAATATATTTTGTGTTCACCTTTCTAGAGAGAAAAGTATGCTTGTGATTCGGGAGCACAACTTGGTCAAAGGCTCAAGGCTTTGCTAGGACAAAATATCATCTCAAGCTGTGTGGGGAGAGTTGAAACACCAGGAAGCCCCAAGCCCTGTCCTTCCTCAGGTACCAGATATCTGAGGTGCAGGTACTGTGCACCTCACAGATCTCTGTGTCCATGTCTGCCTAGGAGTGAGTTGTTTCTCTTTATGTGTTTACAATGTGTATGTAGCACCCCAAAGTGCCAGAGGCTTTAATGCTCTTGCTGTGGTGACAAGTAGGCAGAAGGGCAGCATTCACTGAGGCTGTGCCTCAGGGCAGCTGAAAATCCAACCAAGACTAAAATACTTAGAACTAAGCATAAGTTTGATGTGTTTTGCTGAAGAAAGATTGATTTAAATTATACATATAAACGTTCTGTGAAACTTGGGCCTGTGTTCCAGGCTGAAAATGATCAAAATAGCAACAATTTTTAAAAACAGAAGATGACTTCAAAGAGTTGTGAATGGAACTGGCTAGTGATTTTTTACCTATGAACAGCATCTTAACTCAATGGAGGTAACTGCTGAGAAACTGTGTGCAGCCTGCCCAGCTTTTCTGTTTTAGCTCACAGGAGAGGAGGTGCCACTTTTGCCCACAGCCAAAAGTGCATCATTATACTTCACCAGCTGTTTACGTGTAGTGTCCCTGAAGCAGGACTTCACTGGACTCCTTCCAGATGTACACTGACCTAGGAATCAGGCTGTACAGGCCAGTAATTAGTCATTTCAGCTTGGGTCTCTCCTTTTTTTTTCCATAATTCTTCCCTAAGAACTGAGCCAAAATGTTATTAGAATAATATGTAATCAATCAAATTTGCTTCTTATTAATTTTGTGTATTGTGGGGGTTTCTGTAATTTACCATTTTGTAGGTGGCAAGCAGCAGGGAGCACATGGAATTCTGGCACCATGTTGACATCCAGGGAGGAAAATGCCATAGATGGAGGGAGGAGGTCAGGAAGGGTGGGGAGACGAGCAAACCACATTCTGAACATCTACTGCCCAGAGGCCATGCAGTAAAATGGTCCAAATAATATTTGTTTGTTAGAAATATCTTAATTTTGCTGCAAGAATGGAACGCTTAAGGTAATTTTGAAAAGTAGCACTTTCAAAAGTGAAAAATAAGATATTTCTTTTCAGTTAAATCTGAACTAATTGGAATGTCTTTTTTTTACCCTTTTATATATCTTTCAGATTAAGCATATTGCTGAATTTAATTTGAATAGCCAGTTTTGTTCTTATGAACAGAAGTCTCCAGATATCAATTCTTAGTAGTTAATAGGATACCTGACATAAAATTTTCGTGTGATTCCAGTTCATCATAGATCAGAGCATAACATCTTTGGACTCTCCTGACCTCTAAAAGAAAGCCATTAGATAAACTCTAGATTCGTGGCTTACCTCAATTTTCCCCTGCAGAGCCTAAACATTTTCACTGGTAGCTCTTATCCTTAGCTGGCAGTAAGTAGCTTACTTACTGACCCCTTGAAGATCAGTGGCAGGACCTTTAATTGGGTCCACATTGTACCAATATATAGCAAGAAGCCCCAGTGCAGTGTTTTCATCTCTTTTTCTCTTTCTCTGAAAGAGGTACCTTGCTGTGCCTTGTTGATTCAGCTGGAGCTCCTGGGTGGCCCCTGTGCAGTTGGTCACAGGTAGATGTATTGCAGCAGTGCAGGCAAAATCCTGGATTATTGTGGTATGACTGGTTCCAGGAAAAAAGGTATATCCTACCAGCCAGCACATGATCTGTAGAATGTATTCTTGGCCACTGGTACTTCTTTGATGCCCAGAAATGGGAGAGGACATGACAAGGATGCAATGTGGCAATACTTCAGCAAAGAGGAATGTCTCTTCAGCTATTTTCCAAGGCTTTTTGTGTTTTGTTTCTATCCTGGATGATCCCTCTGCATTTTATCCTAGAACAGATTTTTTATGAACTGATGACATGACAATTTAATAGCATCAAATGTGGTACATATGAGCATATTATCAGGATAGAACTATTACTGTCCTTAATACACTGATTCCAACAAAATCCACTGACCTCTGACTTCATGAATACAATGCATCCAAATGGTGGATTAAAATCACCACCTATGGAGGCACATTGTACATTTTGCTTTTCTTGTACCTAATCTAGTTTACCAAGTAATCCCCCATCACTATTGGACTTTCATCACACTACTATGTATACACCTGCAGAACCTGGTCCCATTGTGTGGCAGTCTCATTGTGAAGATGTTCCGCCCTTTCGAGGTGGTGAGCACCATTAGCCTGATATTTGAAAGCTACTATCTACCATATAAGGCCCTTGGGTGTTACACCACTTGTAGGGTGGAGCACTCTAGACAAAAACCCCATTATTTCTTACTCCATTATCTTATTGTATGTATTGGTACTGCTGAAATAGTAGGGAGTTAATATTCAACAGAAATCAGTGCCTAATTGCAGCCTTTGGATACTACTAGTTCAGATAGTCTAGAACAATAAAATAATGCAGCTGTCAAAGGAAATAATTGATGTACTTCATTCTGAAAATGCTCCTTATTACCTACCAAGACAGGAATCCCAGCCTGCTCCCTCTGCCTTAGCCGGTAAAACAGCTCCCTCTACTGCAGCCACATCCAAAGTCCTGTCTGTGACAACCTGTGGTTCTTTGCCAACAGTACATTTATGAGCCATTTTCAAAGACCAAAATAGATGTTTTCAAGGCCTGCTGAGATGTTGAACCGTACAGCTGAACAGATTTTGTTTTCCACTTGCACCTTATATACCATTTTTTTGACAGGGATCATTCTCTTATACAAGAAAATCTCTGTATGTCAATGCTTTATGACAACAGTTGCCAAAAAGCAGACAGATGTTTTCATCTCCACACTGGACATATATCTAAACTTTGTTTTTAAATGTGGGTAAAAGTATGTGAGATAAGGAATTTGAAATATGAACACTGTTCAAAACAGAAAGGAAAGAATTATGAGTGAAATCTGGCCTCGCGTTCCAGACAACAGAAATTCAATTTCTGACCATTGGCTGATTGCTTCATGTCTTATGCATTCAGTATTCCCTTGAAAAACAGGGGTAGTTTGAGAATAACTCTGAATGATTGTAGAAGGCTCAGAAGCATTAGAGAATGTGATTTTGGAAAACAGCAAGCTCACAACAACCTGATCTTGTGCCTCAGTGCTGATGACAATTACTGATTTGTCCATTAAAAAACTCAAACCCTATGGTTGCCTTAATACATCTGGATTTTCAAGAGCATTTCCTGAAAAAATATGCACGCAAGAACTTACACTTTACCTAATGAGCATGCAAATACTCTGCAATATAAAAATAGACATTAGTTTTCAAACTGTCTTTAACCTATAATATAAATCTCCTTGGTCAAATTGGTTTTCCTCTTACTGATCTTATCTGAAATACTTTGTTGAAATTACATAGGGAATGGGATCTGGAACACAGAGATACATATAACCCCATGGTGGTGGATAAATGCCTTGAAATGTTTTGAGACAGTTCCACAAAATGAAATAATCTGTACTTTTTGCAGAACAAACTCAGAAAGATGATTTTAAAGATTTTCCACAATACTGTTATGGAGTAGACCTTGCCTTACGCTTCTGGCTGGGTCTCAAGCAAGCAGAGAAGGCAGATCATTCTCTTCCTGCTCCCCTTCCACAGCTGTGACCAGTTGCAATGCCAGACTTTTGATGGGCTTAGACTTGAGCAGGCTGACAGCTGACCCAGGGGAAACTTTGTCTGCGGATGTGCTGGAAGGTGTTGAGACCGCAGAGCCTTTGAAAAGAATGGATGGAAAGCATTAGATGAAATTCTGATACTTCAATTGTTTGTGGGGTGGGAGAGGTTCATGGCAGAGACTGATAAAAGAGAAATAAACAAAAACCATGTGGCTGCTTTGCTGTGTCCCTCTCAATCAGCAGAGGTTCTGTGGGGATGCAGAACTAAGCATGATGCAAGCTCCTTGTCAGTTCTGGAATGAGCTGGAAACAGATGCATGTCTATGAGTTGGGACACCTTGTGTTTCCTCACTTTTTAGTCTGTCTAAGTGAAAAGTCTTGCATTCTGGGCCTTGTTTACAAATTGTTCCAAATCAGTTTGGCAGGAAGTGGCCCCTCAAATGCATGGTGTAGAGGCAGAAAGAGTGTAAGGAGGGAACCTGTGCATTTTCTTCTTTCATCCTGGCAACTGGTTATTAGATATCTCTTTCCATACACAGATTCTGAGGAAGAAATTGGATGCAGCAGCATCACTGTTCATCACTCAAGCAGGATCACTGGCAGAAGAGACCCAGAATGAGGAGAAAAATACAGAGATTTCACCAAAGATTCTTAGAGCTAGACATGTACAGTGTTATGTGATTGTGTGTGGAGGAAAATGGAAAAGGTGGTTGCAACCCCAGGAACTGGAAAGACCAAATGGGGCTGTCAGTGGTGAGTAAGGATGGGAAGACAAGGAAAATTATGCTGCTAAATAAGTTTGTGATATAAAACAGACAATGAGAGGAGAAAGTCTTCAGGTGGGAGGAAGGAAACAGAGACAAGAAATAAAATATTTTGCATGGGAAGATAGTGAATGGGAAGTCTGAGAGGTTGGGAGAGATTGAAAAGGGGATTCCATGCAGAACGAGCTGTGTGAATATGCAGTGAAATCCACTGATTTTTTTTCTCCAGAGCAACTGAGTTTCCATACCAGTTTCTACTAGCTGACTAAATGCAAATTATGTGCAGTTAGCACACAAGATCCCCTCTGGGCCCTGCCTTATCAATCAAGGAGCCTCAGTTAGGCCTGTTAGCTCAAACTGATAACTCCACAATATTGCTGCACAGACACGAGTCCAGTGTGGGGCAACTGTGAATAAACTTAACTGTGAGTTAAGCGTACAGTGAAGATTTAATAAGTGCATTTACCAACCATTTATTGCAATGTGACAACGTTCTCAGCTGGAGCTATGGGCTCCTAATGTATTACAGATAATATTTAAATGAGAAAAAATGATGTTAGGTTGATATTGTAGATGGAGGAGGAATTAAGTGATATTTTTGTGGTCCTTACAGTAAATAAAGGACCTTGCACCTCTTGTGCTACTATCTTTGACATGAAGAGTGGCCAGTGAAGCCTTATCTTCTGCCTCGATGGAAGGAACAGATTTGCTGTTGGACTTGCAGAAGGTCATACAGTGATGTTAGTAATTCATAGTAGCAGGACAGTGGTTTCTTGAGAGCAGCCATGAAATCTGAATTTGCTAACTGGAAATAATGATATTGTGGTGGAAGACTCTCATCTATTGCCAAAGACTCTTAGTGGAAGCTTGTTCCAAACCATGTATACCACAGTTGTCTCTTTTCCTTTTGCTCACCATGATCCTTTCCTGGCACATAAAGATGAGAAGGATCATGCAATTTGCCACTTTTCTTGTCCAAACAACAAAAATTTTGGAAATTCTGACTTTACCCAGAAGAGGCTTTGGAAGAAACAAATTAGCTCTGTTCACCTCAGTAGTGATTAAATGTCAGTAAAACTTTTATTTATGTGAAATAAAACTTACTGACAGTTAGACCCATATTTAAGTCTCTCCAACCTCTACTGGAGTACCTGAGTATTGGACTGGGGCTCCTCGTTGCTGCAGAGGCTGGGAGGTTGTGGAGACATTGTTTGTGATAGACTCATGGAGACAGAACACATTTAGGGACTTGGAGGGCAATGTACCACAGGCTTCTCTTCTATACAGCTTCTACAAGATGTTTTACCATTTAATGAAATTTACTTAAGCAGAATTAAATTCAGGGTGCAAAACCTTCAAATGTTTTGAAATGGGAACTGCTCACAATGTCCCATTTAGTTTGTTTTGATCATTGTTGAAACCTAGCAAGAGGTTACTGACTCTGAAGTTCAAAGTGATTCAGAACAGATAAATATACTTGATACTTGATAAATATTCCAAATGTTAAAAACAACCTCCTTTTGTTTCTCTGGTGCTTAATAATGCTTGCCATGGAAATGCCTGCAAGCCTTACTCTGACATCTTTATGACAGTCCAGTTCTTATAAAAAAATCCCTTACTACTTCTTATCTCCTTTAGCAGTTATATGAACTTTGAGAGATTTATTTCTGTTGTGGTTTGGGGTTTGGGGCAGTGGTATTTTTTGTGTTTGATTTTTGGGTTTTCTGGTTTCTTTTTCCCATGAAAAATGAAAGAATAAAAGAGCTGGGTGTTTTACTTACTGGAATGAAAAAGTGAAATCTAGAAAGTTGCTAGTCAAAATAAAAAAAAAATAGATAGAATTTCTTGAAATGTTTTTTTTCAGTAGTTTAAAAACATTGCCTCACTTTGATCTTTTAAAATTCCTGCACTTTGTATACAGAAATTAAATTCTCAAAACAAAATTTCACATTGAGAAGAAAAAATTAGAAAAGCTTAGTCACACTTGCACGTATTTTGGAGTTTTCCCCCTTTTAGTATGATATACATATATGGGTTGAGATTATTTAGGAGACTAATGAAAACATTTTAACTGAGCTGTAAAAGTGTCTGTGATACAAGAATAGATCTGGTCAGGATTTTATGACTGGACTAATATTTAGTCTGTACCACCTTTCTTGGTGGCTGCATTGCAGAATAAAAGATTAAGAGAAAGATCAGGTTTGGATTTCTCCAGGGATACACGTTAAAACAATTTAGCAGCATAGAAAAGAACCACATTTGCTCTTACTGAAATGGAAGTTAAACATAAATGGACTGTGTTGCCCTCAGAAAAGACAGACATTGTGTATCACTTCAGCACTGGTTCTGATCTATTGACTCGGACAGCTTGCTCATGGTCTGCTTTCATCCAATGCTCAGATTTCTGAAAACAGCACAAAGGAAGAGGAGGAGTATTATGTTTAAATGGATCAGCCCCCCGTGTTTTAAAACCATTTTAGGTGTTGATCACAATGTAATGTTAAAGTATATATACACAGAGGTATATGGAAAGTTAGTAAATACTATAGTGATAATACCTCTTTTTAAAATTTATCTAGACATCCAGAGCAGGTGGGTCCTGTCACTGTCCCCATAATATGTAAAAGGGGTTGTGTGTGCTTCTGAAGCAAAAAGAAAAGATGTCAGAACAAAAGGATCCTGAAAGAGAAGTCAGTTCCCATTGGAAGTTTGTTCATATAAAATCAAAAGTGAAGTAAAGAGCTGTGGAGGTGTAAACTGGATTATGTACAGGATGTGTGTTGTAATGGGGCAGCATTGGCAAACTGTTCTCTCATCCTTTGTCCTCTTATGGCCTGTCATGAGACATGAACTGTATCACATGTAACTGTGTTACTTAGTCATACTTGAACATATTTTGAGGTTTTCCCCCTCCAAGTGCTGTTGTGTGCCTGCAAAGTTAGCATAACTGTAAAAGTAAGAACACCCTTTAGAATTGTGTTACTTGGGAAAACAAAGTCTCTTCACACTTCTGTTTCACCAACACAGGATTCTGGATTGGGTGCTGTGTGTGGGACAGTAAAAGCAGGCTTCAGCAGTAACATGTGTGTGTCATGACAAAGAACAAACTTTGTTCATCGTGATCAGTAAACAAGAAATTTGTTGTTGAGAAACTGCTTACCAGAATCTAAGCAGCACTGTAAATTTCAAGGCAGTCTTTGGCCACTTCAGCTTGACTTTTTCTAGGCTTTATGGGGTTAGGCTGCAAGCATGGAAACTCATGCGCTGAGTATGCAATGGGAGAACTTTCTTATTGTTCCTGGAACACAGCAGAAAAACATGCTGAGAACTGGAAGAACAACTTAGCAATAAAAAGGTGAATATGACAAGCAGCTCCCAGGGTATGAGCTTTCAGACAAGGCAAATGAATTCCTCACCCCATCTGGTCTGCAAGTAATGGGTGAACCTCTAAATAACCGGAGTTTGGTTAGGAATTCAACAGCTGGAATCTCCCAGCCATCAGAATCATATGTCTGTTTTTTATCTCCAAAATGCCTATCCTCACAAAACCTGAGAAGCAGAGTTCTCCTTAGAATATTGTATTGGATTAATCCCTGAATCTAGAAGCACAGCAATTACATGCAAAAAAAGAAGAAAAAAAGAAAAAAAATAAAGGTCACCATCTGCTGCAGTCTTCAGGTTGTTTTGAACATTTCCTGTAGCATGCTGAATAAGGTCGTGATGGTCTTTGCTCCTGAGGTTCAGTTAGACTCCATTCAGGCATGGAAGGCTGGCTTGGCACAGGTATGACATTTAGACTTGAACCTGGAGTTACATCTCAGAGTGCACCACTGGCAGAAATTGTTGGCTGCAGAAGGCAGAAGGGCTAAGCAAAAAGATCCTGGTATAAGCAAATGAAAAATCAGTATTACTGACTAGAATTACATTTTTGAGTTAGCAGGCTGGAAAAGCCTGACATATCTCTGGATATGGCTAAGTGGCATGTTTGCTGCAGATAACCTAAGCTGCCACTGATTTGGCCAGAAAATGCCAGACTAGTGTTTTCCTTGTATAAACTGTTCCCGAGATTTCCCTCCAAAGTATTGGACATGCTTTCCATCAGTATAGGTTGACATGACTTCTTTTTCCATCTGCTTGGAGGAGGGGGGCAGGATGGAGTCAATATTTTAGTTTCTAAAAATGAGCATCCCAGTTCCACTGCCAAAAAAGTTGGAAACTCTCACTTGACAATAGTATTTAGTGTTTCCATTTGCTTTGGCTTCTTCCCATAGATGCCAGTGTTGTGGAAGGATATTACCTATATGAACAGTTCAGGTTTATGTGAATGAAAGCTTTTCATGCCACTCCATCCAGCCAGCAGTGTGACATCCCGAGGAGAACAAGGTGCAGGAGTTCAAAGAACAGAGTGGGACAGGAGGGGATCCTCTTCTTAAGGCATCAAAAATTCAAGGTGGAAAGTTCAAAGAGAAGCACTTTCCCAGGGCAGATCATCACAGATCCTGCTCATTGCTTGTGCTTGCTTTTCTCAAAGGCTGCTGCTCTGGCAAGTGCATGGATTGGGATGACTGGTGGCAAAATGACAAGTGTGGTTGTGAGCACTATCATCTGCCACCAACTGAATAGTAATTAATAAGGTCTGCCCTGAACAATTTCCATTGGCTTGTTGTATGCTGACATGTGCAACAGATTCTAAAGGGAAGAGACACTCGGTCTGGGGTCCCACCCATCCATTCCCCTCTTCTCCTTCATCTTTTCACCCTACTTAGGAGCATTTTTTTTTTTCTTTCCCCAGCAAGGTTACAGTGTGTAAAGAAGACTGCAAAATATTTTTCTCTTTGGTCTATGTTTCCAACAATGTTGTTGGCTTCTTTGGTGTGGTATAGAGCTCCATTAGGAATTCTCAGGAAATGGGATTTATTTATGTTGATGCTTTGCAGCAATAAGAGTTCTGTGTGTTGCTGAAAATCACTGGTTGCTTTGCATTGTAAGTGCAGCTCTCTTTGCTCAGTACTTACCTTCTTGTATTTTGCTAGTTTTCAAGTCTCATTTTACCACAGGTCAAGAGATTATGAACCAGGAATAAAGGAAAATATTTATTTACTTTAATCTGAGGGATTCCTTGTACTGCTTCTGGATCAAAACATTCAGAGACACATATTTTTTGTTTAAGTAGCAATCCATTAAATTGCCATATTTTCAAGGTAACTTCAAGGTAAGACAGTGACAGATCTATATGCAGTATAATTAATACTCATCACACAGAGGGCTAAATCAAGTGGAGAACCCTGGGCCTTGGTGTGATTATCATTTTCAGAGAGCCTGAACTGATGTTCTCTGCAACTAAACATGATGTTCTAATTCTGAATTCTGCTATAGTAGGTATATCTAGATTAATTTAATAACTTATTATCATCAAACATCCCAAGTGGACAAATAATTTTATATTTCTACGGATGTGAAACTCAGAACAGTGTTAAGTGTGTATTTCTTTCACAATCTTCTGTGTTGCTTTTCTATACTCAAAGCTAGCAACATTTGAGCCAGCTTCAGGGAGCAATAAAGCCATGGAAAAGTGGCACTTAGTTAAAATAAAGTTAAAAGTGAGTGTGAAAGGAATTAAATTTACAACTGTTCTCAATCACACTGAAGTCATTGTTTTGCATTGATTTTATCAGATGTATCAGGTGTAATTTTATCAGATGAGTCCCATGAAATTGCAGATAATGGATTAATCCATGTCTACTTTGTAGCATTTGGAAACAGGTGTTATTGACCCACTTCTGTGGAATACAAAACTGAATGAGAAGGAAGAGGCTATCCCCTTCTTCCCTCAGAAAATCTGGGCAGGAATTAACAGTCCTGAATTTGGTGACTTGGAGTAAAAGTGATAAAGTACACAGTATCAGGGAGAGAGTGCAGAACATGTTTTATATGCATGCACACATACACGTATGTGTGTGCACATTTTCTTTTTTAGCAGTAGTGACTCATGACAACTGGAAACTTGGCACCTTCCCTTATTCCAGGTCTGGCATTGTGCCCACTCTGCACATAGAAGGACTGAAAAGCTTTTCAATTTCTCCAATCCAATTTGTAATGCAGCAGTTGCACAAGTTGCCACATGTGTGCTATTAGGAAGTCCCAGTGCAAATGGAAATAGACCTTGTCACGAAACATAGGCATTCATCATTGGTGATGCTGAGCTTCCCCACTTGGAGAATGGCTAGCTGTCTTGAAGTTCATTTACAAACTGATCAAAGCTTTGAAATGGGGCTGACTAGCTAATCCTGTTTATTCCCTCATGCCATTTGAAATTAATTGGAGGAAGATCAAAGGATGAAGATTGTTCACTACTCTAGGTAATAAAAAGGCCTCCTTCTCTGATATTTGTAAATCCCCTTTTCAATAGAATAAACGAAAACTTTTTACAAATATTTTGGATTCTCATAGTGCATGGATTGAGCATAGCAAAATCCCACCAAAACCTGAGGTTAAATATGATCAGGTGCTACTCAGAGCAGCCACTGACTGTATAAAATGTGGAAAACCCTTGGAAGTTCATTATTTCTCATGATATGTAGCATAGTGCAAATTGGTTTTTGTTTCTCTTTCTGATCTGGACAGTGCTGGACACTTGGAACTTCACCTGAGTCCTCTGAAGTGCTAATGGAATATAAGCAGAGTAATCTCTGGTTTGAACTTAAGAGGTTTGAGACTTGGAATAAATCACCTCTGAAGATTTCCATGAGAATAGGAAATGGAGAAATTGAAACCTCCACAAAAAAACCCCTGGTTGTAATGTCACTCAGACTGCTAGCTGGAAATCCTTCTTTTAGTAACAGAAAGGGTTATGCTGAGTGAAGACACCTTATTGCATATGAATTAAATGTTACTGGGTTTTTTGCTACCTCTCTTTTGGTTTTGGTCATTCTTAGAATCAAAGAAAGTGGAAGATAATTTTATTATAAACTTAATAAGAGTTTGGAGCAGGGGTTTTAGTATTGGATATATCTCCAGAGCAAATATCCATAAAATCAGATATCATGTTTTACAGATGAATTTTAGAAGGCACCCATTACAATGAAGTCTCAATGCTGGTGAAGAGAATTTTCACAGTGAAATCAAGTATTTTTTTGTGATAGCAAACAGAATAATAATACAACAGAGATTCCATAACTCTTGTTGTATTAAGAAGATGTAAGTGCCTTATTCTATATTGCCATGAGATAGCAATATTCCACCTGCCTGCATTGTGCCCAAATGGATGCAGACTCATCTTTCCAGTTCTGTTCTACTTGAAACTGCTGCTGAAATGGCTTCTGTGGCTCATCTTGGCAGCTTGGAAAAGCTTGGTTCAAGGGGTCCCCTTTTAGTTAACAGTGATTCTTTTTATGGATGTCTCTATGGTCCCTATTTCCAGCTGGAGTCTAAAACAGAAGTTGTGTGTTAATGTTCTGCAGCACAGGCTGGGGTTTTCCAGCCCAGCCAGATGCTGGAAGTTCTGGAAATCTTACTAAAGAGCTTTCACATATCTGCCAGCTCAGTTGTTGCTTGGTTGTCTGCAGCTGTGGAGGACTGGCTTTGATGGCCTGGATGCCCCCTGCGAGGCCTCTGGTCACAGTTAGATTTAGATGGTTTGGTAAGGATCTGGAGAAAAAAATAGAACTTTTTTAGATACTTCCCCAATTTTTACTCTATCTTCTCCACTTAAGATCAGTACTGGCAGTACTAATTAGTACTGTACTTTTTTTCTGGGTAGCTTTTTCTTGTGCCAGATCTTTATGCTGGTCAATGCACTGAGAAAACAGAACTCATATTTTCCATGCCTGGCTTTTTACTCTTATAAGGGGAAGGCTAATGATTACTCCATTAAGAGTTTAAGAAACTTTAAGTACTTCATTTTTCCCCACTGTTCCAAAAAATTGTATAGATAGTACACTGGATTATGGCATTATCTTGTTACAGAAAATGCTGCTCTTATTTCTTTATTCCAACATCTTTTGCATCTTCTATCCAGCAGTACACCTTGTGTTGGGCTGCTGCTGCCTGTAAGGTTAGGAGTGTAAGTGCTGATTTGTTATATAACACCAGGGGTAAGTTAGTGTGCACTAACAGCCAAAATATCAGTAGCACTAAATTCTGTGGCATGTCAGGTGTACATCTTAGAGGAAAAATTAAATAAAGCAAGAAAACATCTTTTCATAACCCAAGTCTAGATGGGAACAGGGAAAAATTGTTTGTGCCAATCCTTCTCTCTGCCCGCTTTCATCCCACAATTTTAGTACCAAACATAACTGAAAGCTTTGGAGTGTCTAAACTATTGGAATAAGATGTTCTTTCATGTTTGCTTTCCATCTGGGTCTGGAGGCAGAAATGCCAGAATACCACAAGACAAGCTTCTTGCATGCTATTTGTGATCATGGACAGGGATCTGGCCTGCCCCCAGGAAGGGGCTAGATGTGTTACAGCATTAGCAGGCATTCCCCAGAGCTCTGGGAAGTAAAGCAGTGTCAGACCATCAGCTCCCTAGACTGTATTTTCTTGGTTACTGGGTACATGCAGACTTTCCCATGTAAATGTAGGCAGCACTTGAGGACTTTCCAAACACTGTGCCAATTTGTGGCAATTTCTGTAAGCAGAGCATGAAAAACAATGCCCAAAAGGCCCACCAAAGGTGTGTAGATCTCAGCTGTTCTCAATTGTCGTTCAGTTTATAACTCTCCTTCTATATTGTTGTAAAACCCAATAAATATATTAATAAATGTAAGAGGATGCTTCCATGAAAATAAAAACAGCATTTCTGACAACATGTGCAAATTAATGCAAGTTTCATGGACTACAAAGATAGTAAGTAAGAATGTTTTATGATGTTGGTTATGTTTGTTAGCTTAAGAGCATTCTTTGGGCTTCTGTGTACAGCAGCAAAATCCCTCAGTCTATCTTCCCTTACTCTGACAAAGTGCCCTCATTAAGGGATTAAAGATGTTATTGCAATACTATTCATGATGTATACACTTTGCAGCCTCTCACATCTGTTTTCTGCACTATTTATCCAATCAGTGAGACCCTTATTCCTATTTGCTTTGGAGATAACAGGACAGGATACCAAAGGATTCCTTGGCTGAGAGGAAATGGCAGAGAGTTGGTGTAATGGAATAATTAAAGACTTCAAGCTCAGACTAGAGAAATCCAGAATGCTGTGGTGTGGAGAGAATCACAGGCTATACAGAACTACCCCATTTTTAATGACAGAGGCATGATCAAAACCACCTGAACATCACATTCCAACAAATGTGCCTCTGCCAGATCAACCAACTTCTGATAAGTGGCTGATGTTCTCAGCCACACATTTAAGAGAGATGACAGGTTTTACTTGCATGTGAGGAATGATGAGGAATCCAGGCTGCTTATGAGAGCAGAGAGCTTGCTCTAAGTAAGGTAATGACAAGCCACATGTGAATTTGTCAGACTTTGCTCTCTCCCTTCTGACCTCTCAGTGGTTTGACTGTCTTGGCTCAAAGAGCTCTGATGGCAAGGTAAAATACAGTGTGAAGGTGAGGTCTCTGTTCTTTTCGGTGTGTACTTTTAGATAAAATGCCTTCCCATATCACTTCTACTGCTAATAAATGGAGCTGCAGAATACTCATATGCATGATTTATTATAGGAGTGGGCTCGACAGATCCCTGTCTGTTACTTAGGTTTCATTTCAAAAATTCCAAGAGAAAGAGAATTGTACAAAATTTCACTGCAGAACAATAAACATACTTTATAAGATGACTCTTGTAAATTATTTCACATATCTGTTCACCTAGAGATGTGTATGTGCTGTATAAGATGGATGAACTTAATACAAATTTTCAATTTCAAACCTCATGAATTTAAAGTTGGAATTATGAAATAAGGTTTTCTGGGTATTTTTCAGGTGTTACTTTGTTGAAGTCAGTAGATAACAATGAAACTTCCACAGGAAATTCTGCAAGTAGTTCTATGTGACAACTAAATATCACTTGATATTTAGCATGAGTAAAGTGGAACGCCAGGAAAGATGTACAAGGCAAGAGGTAAAGAATAAGGATATGTGTAGTAAAAGAAGTTACAAAGTGTTGGCTATTTCTGTGGCACATGTGACAGGGAATTTGATCATAAAAATTAAAAGCTTCTGAGATGCTAGGCTTAATGAATTAGAGCCATACTTAGAAGGGATGGCTGTAGCAAACTCAGACTCTTTGTGGCCTGACACTTGGATACTTAAAACAAGTGTGAGGACATTTCAACTGCCTAAACATTATCCAGTGCTGTGTACAGGTCTTTATGGAAGACAGTTTTAAAGAGATATTTGAAGAATTTTAGGGCCACATGCTCTACTTCTTTGTCTGGCTATTGTCACTAGTAAATCAGTTCTAACAAATGACTGCTAAAGTGTGTATTAAAGAAATGAGAAGACTTGCCAAAAAAAGAAATTCAAAGTTTAGAAAAAAGTTGGAGCTTCAATCTGCAAGAGTAGTTTACCAGCCTCCAGGCTACTGAAACCTCTCCCTGGCCATCCCTCAGCTGTGCAGACAGTCTAAATTGTTTTGGCAACCAAGTGCTTTCTCCTATAACAGACCAAAAGACTATTTTACAGAGGGGCATACCATGGGTCCCCTTGGCTTTCACACCCCGTAGCAGAGTATGGCCTAATCTGAGCATGGGTGTGTTTTCTGCATGACTCTTGCACTCTCTGCAGTGCTGCTGGCTCTGCTCCTCCAGGGAGTTTTGTCCTCTGCTCACTCCATGGTCTTGGTTGCAGTGGCCTGACAGCCCTTGCCTCCATAAGATAATAAGGCCATGGAGCCTTTCTGCTTGGGAAGTTCCTGCCTCTGCTTTAGAGCACTTAGAGCACAAATCCATTTTCTGTCACTGTATCAAAAGCTCAGTTTGGTTATGAATTTAGGGAGTAATATGACCCCAGAGTTCTCTGACCTGGAGATACACTAGAAGCAAATTGAACAGGCTATACCCTGAAGCGTCAGTGGAAAATGCTTTTTGAGTTTGCTCTTAAATTCTGCTTTCTTTTAACTTCCCACACTGTGTCTCATTTGTAGAGGACTGACTCAAATGTCCCTATTTGAATACTGCTGAACTAACAGAAGTTTGATAGCACAGATAAGAGCAGATCTTCAGACACATTCCTTTTTTTCTGACCTGGGCACTACGAAATGTTTGTCTGACATGGTTTTCTCACAGGAAGTGAACCCCAGCATAGTGGCCTGTAATTACCTAAAGGCCAGGGAATGGAAGAAGCTCATTTTAGCCAGATTGAATATTGTAGCAAACTATAAGCTCTAAATTTCTAGGGGGTGGACAAAAGAGACCCAGAGATGGGCTACCAAACACTCTCACTGCAGTAGGAAGTGCAGCTATTTAACTACTTCTAAGTCTCCTGCATGTTTCCTGTCAACTGTGCACAGGACCTCTGGAGAAAGTTTACTTATGATGTCGTTATGGAAGAACAGTGATTCTAGTTTGATTTTGATTGTCACAAAAGAACAGTGCATTAGGATATGTACAGTTTTCAGTATGCCAAATGGCATGGCTAATGGTTCATAAAACATGAATTCTGCACCTGCATTTTTTTTCCTGGCTTGTCAGCTGATTTTGAGAAAGTTTTGAATTTCCATTTTTTCCCTTTCCTCACAACTCAAGTTGGACCTCCTTTGTAACATGCTTGAAACTTTGTGGATGAGGAGTATAGGACAGTGCTTTGAAGTGTAGTATTATAGTCATATTAATATCAAACATGTTGACATTTGTGTAGTCTTCTCTATCTGGACCGAAGATTAGGACCTCATGAAAGATGTGATCATTTGGGTTTGCACAACCTGGCTAAGGCTTTGTCCATCACTCTCTGGTGGACCTAAGGCATCACTGAAGGGCAGGAGGTCCTCCTTATGTGCTTTTACCACTTAGTGATCAGAGGAGAGACAGTGGCCAGCAGGAATGGCTGTGATGAGCAGCACACCCTGCTGCCTGTCACAGTCACAGGTTAATCAGGGTACAGTAATTTGTGAGAACATTAAAAAACACAAATCACTCTCTAGAGGGCTGCAATACATTATTTTACCTCTCAACAATAACAGACCTTATTATCTTCCAGGGAGAAGCTCCTGTCAGGGCAATCAAGGATGGGCACTTTTAATGAAGACAAATGATCTCCTTCAAAGGAGCGGTGAGCCTTGATTTGGGTTAATGGCTCACTAGTAGGAAGCATGGATTTAATCAGCTCCCAGCTTCTGTCACACACGGGCCTTGAAGTCAGGTAATTGGAGGCAGGTGCTAAGTACAATTTAAATGAAATGTCTGGTTAATAAGGACAGTTTGAAACATGCAATTTATACCCCTCCCCCAAGCCCTGCTCCTCTCAGGGACATGAAGGCAGCCAGCTGTGCTTGGGAACCAAATGACTTAATTTCTCAGCATTGCCTTTCACGCTCAAAATACTGTGCTGCTACTTTTAGCTTGCCAGATGCCCCAGTTGGAGTGACCTTCTTTCAGACAAGGTGGGCAACTGAGGGACTGTTAGAGATCATTATGCTTTGTTTTGTGCCGGAAGAGGTGGCACAAAACCAAAATCTGGACAGAGATGATGTCCGTAAGGTTCTGGCTCTTAAATATCAGAGTTCAGTGAGGGAATAAGAAGGATCAGAATAGTTTCCCTAAATGTGCATTGCCACTAACTGCAGATCTCAATGTGCCCTTCCAGGCTGTGCTGTGCATTTTAGAAGGTCACAACTGCTTTGTTGATACTGGAGTTTGTGTGACACCCAGTGCCTCTCCTATTGGAAACTGAGGAAATTTCTGGAGAGCACCAAGGCTCCTTTCCTGCATGCCAGCCTGACACGTTTCTTTCCAGGAACACAATCACAGTTTGTGTTTATATTCATATCTTTTTCCTTTTTGGTGCTGATAGGACATGAAGGAAAACACATCCTTTGAACTTCTGGGTGCCAGCAAGAAACTTCCTACTACTTGTGGCCTATGTGCAGTTTCATTTGGAACCATGTAGGAATTGTCAGCATCTCTAAGGCCTGTGCTTTAAAGAGAAGTGTTTTGCCTTTTTTTTCTTTTTTTCCCCTTGAAAAGCTTGGTCATGGAGTCATCTGGTTATGAAGTATAAAAAGGCTTGTGGCTGAGGAAGAAAATCTGACCATATAACTTTGAACAATTAGAAGACTACTGAATAAAAAAAAAATGCCTATTTTTTTAACCAATTTCCAGTTTCCGAAGAATGGCCTCTCTTATTTTCAGGTATTTGACGTCAGCAACGCTGAACCTTATAGGGTGTAAAGGGAATTATAGAAAGTTTAGTGAATATCACTAATACATTTTTCATGCTCTAGGTTTTCAGACATGAATCAACACAAATCTGGGTTTTAAGTCCTAATTATCAGTTACTTAAAAGTAAGGTTTAGAAGGCAAAAGCCTAAGAACAATACTATAGGTGCTACAGGATCTCCTTTGTCCCTTTTAGGCCTTTCTGCTATCCCTTGAAACTAAGTTTAAGATAGTGAATTCATAACAAGCACAAGATTTTACTTCTGAGGGAGAAAGTAATTAGCTGCTGGGTGTGGAAGTATTTTCCATTAGCAATTTTTTAAACCCAGACTGGAATGCAACTAAGCCTGAAGGGACTACATGACTGGGAGAAACCACAAATCTTCACTCCAAGGAGATTTCTGTGATCACCTGCTGTGAGAGTCATTTCTTTGTCAAGGAAGTACACACAGGCAAACAAGGGCCATCGATGCAACTAAGGAGTCAGATATTTCTGTGTGCTGTCTTGGCATGGCATGTGCTGTTCTGCTGTGCAGGAGGGCAAGGCAACAGGTGGGGCTGCCTCTCTACAGCAGGACCAAAGTAACTAAACCTGAGCCATGGGAGGTAGGTGCACTTATTTCTGACAGCATGATATGACAATGAGATTGGAAATTGATTTCTCTCTATTAATACTCCATTACAGCAGGACCATTCATGATAAGTTAACCTCTAAGGAATTTTTTTTAATGAAGAACTAAAGTAATCTCTGGCTCAATTTGCTTATTGAAGTGCTTGGAAACAGGAATTGTTCCTGGGGGCCTCTACAGTCTAGATTGTCTAGATTTCAGGAAACCAAAGGAGTTTTGGCTTTTCAGATACACTTTGAAATTCATTGTTGCTTTTTTTTTTAGTCTTTTCCCTTCATCCTTTCTTTTTTTTTTTTTGTTTGTTTGTTTTTTTTTTTTTAGTTGGGAAAATAATGATGAGCCTTAATTAAGAGATGAGAAATAGAACAATATTGAGAAGGCAAATAGATCAAGAAAAGAGTCAAAAGTAAAATACTGGCCTTTTAGATTGAAAGTTAGTATTCAGCTGATCACAGTCCTGCTACCCTTCTGCTTTATGGCTTGAATTCCTTACAATAGCATCAAAGATGGAACATTTCCCATCAGTTGCAAAACAAATAAAAAGCAGACTGTTCAGATGGTCTTTCAAGTTCACAGCAACATTGTGGTCATGGATCTGATTGCAGCTCAGGCAGCTGCAAAAAGCTGCCAGCTGTCAGAATTATTGTGCAGCTGCACTGGGTACCAGAAGCAGTGGACAATAGCATGGGCTGCACCACAAACTGAACAAGGCTGGCTGTTGTGTGAGCAAAGGCATTGTGTCAGTTGTGATCATGTCTGCAGGTAGTGAAGGAGAAAAGCAATGTTCTGTAAATGGCAGAGGTTTATGCTCCTAATCCCAGAGTCACATGTGTGTAAGTATAGTTTGTCATGACAATGGATGCTGATGGGAGGGAGAAAAGAAGGGTAATTTGATTCTGTACAAGATGACAGTGTGTTACAATGTCTACCTTGCCTTTTAAAAGTTGTTTCTGTGTACTTGTCAAAGCGAGATGTTTATGGCAGAAAGAGAAATTACTATTCTGTCAGAAAACAAAACATTGAAAATACAATTATACTGTTTTAGTCATTGTCCCAAATGAGGAAAAAGTTCCCAGAAGAAGAGGTGTTTGTGATAACGATATAGATCACTTTAGTTGATGTAGGTAAAAAAGTGGAGAGAAAGCCTAGGCTGGAACTGTATTTCCCCTCTCCTTCTCAGGCATAAGAATTGGGACCATGTAAACATGAATAGTTGGTGTGTGTTCCATCTGCAGTCATGAACTTCTCAAAAGATATACACAGCTCTTAGAGACAGCTCACACCTTAATATGAGGATATTCCAGTTTAGATTGGAAGCTATTTTGATAGGCCAAGAGGAGAACATAATGCTGATAGCTGTAGTGAGCAGGACACAAAACTAACTGGGGTTACCTGCTGAGTCACAGGAATAACACACGAGATTGTCTCCTGAGCTGAATCACCCTGAGACTGTTGTTAGTTTGTCAGGGCACCAACAAGTGTGCCCAAACTCTGTTCTGCATGCCCTTGGCTGCTGTGTACTCTGTAGGGAGCAATGTGCAGTCTATTCCCAGCTACAAAGGACAAACAGGCTCTGCTGTTCTTATGGACAATGACTGCTTCAGTACAATGTCATTTGTGAGAGCTGGTGCAAAAACAAACAAACAAACAAACAAAACCAAAAACAAACAAACAAAAAAAACCACACAAAGAAACCCACAACTTCCAAGTTGCCCCATAATGCAAGATTGCAGAAATAAGGCAACAGGGTAGAGGTTCATTGATACTGATCAGGATTCATTTCTCAGCTCTGGGAGCTGTTCACCATAAGGCCACTGACAAGGAAAGCAATGTGTACTTCAGTGTCTGTAAAAGGCCATAAAAAAGGCTCTCAGAAGTGAAATGATTTGAAGCCCTCCATGAAGAGTTCTATCCAAGCCCAAGCTGCCATAGTCAAGCCAGCCCCAACAATACCTCATGGAATGTGTTCCTTTCATGTTTGTTCTGGGGCCATGGGGAACAATCCTTTCAGGACAATAGATGTCTGCAATTCATGGTGAATTTCCTTTCCTTCTGTCATTAAAATCCATTCATTTTCAGCTCAGCCTCTTCATTCTCAAAAATACATCTTGGATATTTGTCAACTTCTATTCATCTTGCTTAGTCTTTGCATCTAATCTCTTTGAGTCTGAACATTTCCTCTGATGGCAGAGCCTTGAGAGTGCTATTCTGCCAATTGGATGCATTGAGGAGAGCCTCTTGGCAAGCTGGCTCATTCTTGGGAAATAGACATATTTGAGTAGTGAGACCTCAGGCATTTATACTGTGCAGGACACCACAATGCTCAGCACTCAGTAAAACTCAGAAGAGAACCACTGCCTAGAAAAGCAAAATGCTTTTCTGGGCAAACTGGTAAATGTTTTTCAAAATGGAAAGCTGGCTTCAGTGCCAGTTTAGTTCAGTACTCCCTGTGAAGTCTCAGGCAGGCCACTTCATCTGAGTATGTAGCCTGGAAGGAAGTAACACAGGCTTGTTTCTTGTGCACGTTTCTGTATCTGTTTCCTGCTCTGACAGGTGTTTCAGGTAAAGGAAAGCAGAACTGTGGTAGTATTATTCCCTGGTAGTAAGTGAAAAGAGATTGACTCCTTTCAGATAAAACTGTACAACAGCAATGAAATTGATAACAGCTTTGGCCCTCTGGTGATTCAGCAGCGTTTCATCCACTGACAAGGAAAGACTGTCCTTACCCTGTTCTCTTGAGAAGGGAAAGACACTGTACGTGACTGGCACTCAAGAAAGAGGCTTCTACTGCCCTAACTCCAGAGATCCTTGAGAGCTTGGTGACATCTGGTGGGAACTGGAAGGATCACAAGCCTTTTGTGATTGCAAAATAATTTATAAAAATAAATTTTCAAAATAGTCCCCCCCAAAACAAGCAACAAAATTTTATTGATTTTATGCTCTGAATCACAAGAGTACAAAATCTAAACATGGTATTATAAAGATACATGCTGAACACTGTGTAGTTCAGAGATCAAAGGGCTTGAAATGACAAGGAATTTGTCATTGGATTTTTGCAGGAATGTAAATGCCATCTTTCTATCAGTCTAATCAAAATATCAGTACAAAACCCAAATTATGCAGGTTGCAACTGCTCATCATGCATCTCTAGGCCAATAAGACCAGTCTCCATCATGTTGAAATATGCAAAAAGCACAAACAGTAATACCTTAGTCTGGAATGTACCATTGTGGATTTGTTCAGCAACCCACCAGTGAACAGTTAGGGATGGTTGTCCAGAATTAGAATGAGGTGTGGCTCTTGCAATGGGCACTAAACTTCAGTGAGAGGATAGGTAGTGAAGTTAAAGTTATATTCAGGCTAATTCTGGTAAGGAAAGAGGAAGGGTGTTGCATGAAGTTCAAATTATTGTATTTGATCTGCATGAATATGTATGTGAATGGGTTTTCCCCTTTTTTCCTGGATCTTTTAAATCCCATAAATGTAAGCACTGTTGTCTTTCCTCTCATTTTTGCAAGTGCAGTTTTTGGATCTAGCTGTGTAGAGCATTTCTGCAGCTTCCTTCACAAGATGGAACAAATAATACCAGCAGTATTTTCTCCCGGTGTTTTTGATATTGGAACAGTATATCCCCTGAAAAACAAAGCATTCCCTGCATTTGCCAGAGGTTTTGTGGGGTCTTTGATAAAGGCAGGAGTGTCTGAAATGTTGTTAATCAACCCCCTTTTTTTCCTCCTCCTTTTTTTAGGATTTCTAATGGGAAAGAATGAATTTAGGAGGGAATCAGTAAAATGATGGTCAAAGTTTTCAGGAGCAATTATGCAAGCTACACCATAGATCTAGCTGCAACTGAGAGTCCAGAATGTGGATACACATGGAAGGATGCTGAAAAGGGACCTTTCAGACTTTTCAGTCACTGGTAAGTTTAAACAATTGCAGCACGTTGCTGCAGCTTATTTATATTTTCATTCTTTTGTAAGAAAGAGCTGGGTTAGAAGACAAAGCAGGGTGGATGTTCAGCCTATCAAGTCCAAAGCAGATGCCCTCTTAGATACTTGGGAGAGAATTTTTTATTCTAAGGATTCTGGTTGTGTGCTTTGACCTGAGCAGAACTCTGCCTCCCTTCATGCCAGTTCATCTCTGCAGTGATGTCATGATGTGTAGTATCACTGCTGATAACTTTTTTAGCAGAGCCAACTGTCCACAGACCTCCATATGAGGCAGAATCATTATGTTTGAGCCCTATCCCTATTGTTTCTGACAGCATGAGGTGACCTAATTCACTCCAGTGGGTCCATCCCACATATGGTCACTGGGTGATCTCCCCCTCTGACAGGCCATTGTCAGCTCCCATCCTGCTAGGATTCACAGAATCACAGAATCACAGAATCATTATGTTGGAAGAGACCTTCAAGATCATTGAGTCCAACCCATGCTCTAACACCTCAACTAGATCATGGCACCAAGTGCCACATCCAGTCTTTTTTTAAACACATCCAGGGATGGTGACTCCACCATTTCCCCAGGCAGACCATTCCAGTACTTTATCACTCTTTCTGTGAAGAATTTTTTCCTAATATCCAGCCTATATCTCCCTTGACGCAGCTTGAGACTGCGTCCTCTTGTTCTGTCAGTTGTTGCCTGGAGAAGGAGACCAACCCCACCTGAGCACAGCCACCCTTCAGGAAGTTGTAGAGAGTGGTGAAGTCACTCTGCAAGCCCTCGCCTCGTGTTCCTGCAAGCACAGATGGGCCCTTGCTGAAAGCTGCTCTGGTGAGTGGTGCTTGTGTGGGCATAGGGAGCACAGGAACCTAAAGCTAGCCGGGTAGACCTTAGGCCTTTAAAATGGTAGACTATGTGAAATCTTTGCAGTTTAGAGTTTGGTAAGACCATAATTTCAGCTTCCCTGACCAGCGCTGGAGCTGGATGCAGTTCTGCTGACAATGAGGAGTTCATGGAACTATTATGACACATTGGTAAGCCGTAAAGTCCATGCACAGAAAGCCTTGTTCAAGGCTCTGCTATACACATGACATCTTTTGGATCAGAAATATTCTCCTGCCCAGACAGGAATTAAGGTAAAATCCACACTTACAAAGTTTCTACTAGCTGTAAAAGGTTGAATATTAAATTAATATTCATTAATAATTAATATTATTGTAAACTTGGTTGAATATTTTTGATTCTGTTCTGTGGAAAGCAGTGTCACATACAGGCACTCACATTACTATGTCTTGAGGATTGAACTGATGTCTGATTTTAGTGTAGATTATTCTGTGATTTAGCAGAAGGTGAGAACAAAGATAAAAGAACATTACTATAAAAAGTTAAAGAAAGGTGGAAAGTCTCCCAGATAGCCCCATTTCCTGTATAATTTGTTGGCAATCTGTATCCATTATCAGCCTGCTCCCATGGCAGCTAAATTCATCCACACTAATGCCCTTCCCAATCTTGCCAACTTTCTCACTTACCAGTACACATCATGTGTGTTTGTGGCATGAAATGAATTTGGAGAGACTATATTCTACCTCTTCCAGAAGTTAGGACAATAGCAATATACAGGCTTGGTGCCCTCAGCTGTCATAGAAGTGACTGAGAGTTAAAAGCAGATCACTCACATCCCAGTCAGTGTTCAAAGAACAGCCAGACAGGAAGAGAAGTGCTGGCATTTTGGAGGGAAACTGTGAAGGGAATTGAACATGAGTAAACCCTCTGACTGAAAGCTCTGAAGAGGACATAGCTACTCTATGGGGATACAGACATGGAAGTAATGGGCATGTTACCCCCATCTGTGCCATGTAATGATTTTGAGGCAAGTTGGACTGAAATTACAGAGAGCAGCAGCTTTGATAACAGTTCTTTCCTGCCCAGGGCGGGAGTCAGCTGGCTACAGGCCATTGACCAGTGAAGTCCTGCCCACCTGGAGGTAGCCTAGCTGCACTTTGAATTCCTCAAGGACTTTAAAAAAAACTGGGAGTCAAGATGCACAACCACAACTGGGGTATGTTGGGTTAATCTTTTGCCCTGTTAATCAAACTATGAAGAGGGGAGGAATAGTGGAGAAATCTCTGTGTCCTTGAAAATCTCAGCAGGAGCTGGCATGGAGTGCTCTGGAAGGAGATGCTCTTGCCTGGAGCAATGTTGCTCTGAATGAGCTGGGTATTTCTATTGAGCTGAGAGGTGTGGTCATCCCCAGTGCTGATGGCATTCCAGGCTTTGTCCAGACTCTGTCTATGGGAACAGTTTTAGGTCTTTTGATCTAAAATTGCTGTCAAGCAAAAGGAATGATGCTGAGTCCATGCTAAGTGACTCAAGTTAGTTGATACTAGCAGAATTTCTAGCTGTGAAATAGCACTTTATTCCTACTCAATTTTCAAATAATACCTTAGCAGAATCCTACTCTTTCCCTTAGTGAAATTTTTCCCTTAATAATTCAGTGCTAATTTCCTAATAATAGAGATAGATATATGTTCCATGTGTCCTAACTCACGCACAGAGGTGAAGGGGAATGTGTGGTACCTGAAAAGTGCAAGCATGAAGAATATTTCATGTCTTGTATTGTCTTTTACTTGAGTACTCACTCAGCACTTCCCCAGCATTACCTGTGACTCATGCATCTCCTTTCAGACAGCAAAGCAGTAGACAAAGAAGATGAGGCATGATACTGTTGAGGAACTTGTCTTAAAATGAATTACAGATATGATGAAGAGAGGAACCCAGGAGTTCTGGAGGAATATGTGTAGTGCTATTCCAAATTAAATAAACTAACTTTTTGTTTCTTATATCAAGTGAAAGTCAAAATTCCCTGAGAGTTATTCAATTGTTTCAACTTGAGATTAAAAAATAAAAAAAGTCAGAAAGCATTATCTGTGTTCCTGTTCAATACTCAACTACAAGTTTTGCCTGCTTTCAGTGGATAAAAAAAGGGTGGAAGCAGCTTAGGTTAATGAGAGACCAAGGTTTGGTTCCTGCTTCTGGAACAAGGGCAGCCTCCTGATCAGCCTGAGAGTCTCCTCAGGATGGTTCCTTCAATGACGTGGTGCTAAACCTGCAGTAAAACAAAGAGCTGGGAGAAGTTTGGGATTTTCTTACAAAGACTCAGATTTGGATCTGCTGTTTCATCCAACATTTCTGAAAGTGTGTGAGCTAAGTTTCTGTCTGCCACAGGGGTGCTTTTGCATGTGTTACCATTTGTGGCAAGACTGCAGGCAAGGCATGCTTTCTCCTGATGCTGTAGCCCAAGCTCCTGCTTTATCAGCACTTTTACAAATACAATAACAGCAGTTTCCTTGTGCTCATGGTGGGGATTTGCTTTGTGAATACTTGTGTTGCTATAGCTACATTTCCCTAATGTTCATTATTTCTCATAGTGTCCTTGTCACTTATCCAAAGGTGCTGGCATTAAGCAAGCTCACAGCATGTTGTTTCTGCCTTGGGAACTATCAGTAGGTGTACTGAATGAGCCAAGAGGTACTGCAGCTGGTGCTTTGCCTGGAATAAATCTGCTTCAGCCATGAAGGAAGTAGTAATGGGAGTATTTAGAAACTTTTTACAGCAGTGCGATGGGAAAGGAAAGCCTACAGCCATTGGCATATCTTTCCAGGAGTGTTGAACAGGAAGGAGAAGAAGGGATTGTCATCTCTCAAGAGAACAAATGCAGGGAGGGAGCACAGGCAACCTCAGTTAATTGCTAGGTTGTGTAATGAGCTGGGGTGCTGGACAGCTACTGTATAGTCCCCATTGTGTCTGTCGCCTGGCTGGGGGTGTACTGCTCTCAGGCATTTTAACTGCTTTTTGGGGTTTTGTTTTTGAGTGGTTTAATGAGAAAGCTAAATAGCTGTATAATTCAGAACAGGACTGCAAAAAGTTCGCTGTCCCTCAGGCGTGAATGTGTAACTGGTGCTGTGCAGAAAAGGCAGAGTTCTGAATAGCCACCTACTTCATGTGAGAAGACACTGAACAGTTAAGACTACATAAAAACATAGAGATGATTGCTGGCAGATATTTCAGACTGGCATCCAAGATGTTCTCCATACTCTGCATCTTTTCTTAATCTCCCATATTGTTTTCTCAGGCCTTGATCAGTCCTTATGGTATTAAAACAGCAGCTATCACTTGTTAATAGGCACCAAAACTCTACCTCCTAATTTCAGTAGGCTGTTGGATGCAGCTGTTGGATGGAATCTTATAATCTCCCCAAACCAGTACTTGCATATTAAGGCCACCGTGATGATTAAGAAATTGAAATTAAGAAATGTCTGTTTTTTAAGGAGAAGCTGAAAGTTTGGGCTGTTTAGCAATGAGAAGAGAATGCTCAGGTGCATCACATCAATATGTACAAATTCCTAAATGGGAGGGAGTAAGGAGGTAAAGAAGCAGAAGCAGATTCCTCTTAGTGGTATCTAAAGACAGGACAAGGTACTATGGACACAAACTAAAATGCAGGAAATTTCATTTAAACATCAGAAAAAAACATTTTTTACTCTGAGGATGGTCAAATAGCAGAACAAGTTGCCTAGACATGTCAAGGAGTGTCTATCCTGGAGATACCCAAATCCCATGTGAATAGAGTCCTGAGCTCAAGGTGGCACTGCTGGGAGTTGCAGGGTTTACACTGGATGATTCCCAGAGCTTCCTTCCCATCTCAGCTATTGAGTTGTGGTTCTGGGATCCAGTGTTAGTTAGTTCTACGCTGTTGGGCCTGGAGCATCATGAATGAAGTCTGAGGTTCTGTTATTCCTGGTGTGCTCAAAGTAAGTGACCAAGACAAAACTATATCAGTATGGCAATAAAGAATACTTTTCTGGTTTCACAAGCTTATTTCTAACCCCACAGAGCTACGCCCATGCAAGATTATGTGTAAACCACACTTCAGTGTTGCACATATCTTTATAAATGCTGTGTCCTTCCATCACACACATTACTGAACATTTAAAAGCTTAATCTAATAGTGGAGTCTAACTCTCAGTCAGCTTAGCCTGCAAGGGCGAGCTCTCCTATCTGTGTAAAGAGCTCAACCAACTTCTATTTTTTGTTGTATTACAATAATATTTAGTCAGCTTTGCAAGCAGTAGGCAGGTAATCTTCATGTTGAGCCCAGCTTTGTGATTTAATAGCTGTGAGAAATACCATTGTCCTTCACTAGTAACAGTGTTCTGTAGCTGGAATTGATGTTCCTATGTAATTCCAATAAGTAAGACACTCAGATTATGCAAAGTATCACTTAAAGTACTATTTATTACTGCTAACCCTGTAGAAGGAAGAGAGAATAGTGTAGATAAACTTATATCCCCTCAGATGTTGGGAAGTCTGAGTTTTGCAGCACCAGAGAAGCATCCAGTGTGGGTGCAACACACCGTGCAGACCCTGTCTGTGGCAGGGGTGCCCCGTTTTGGTAATTTGAAGGATTGTATTATTTTTTCACAAGAAAACAATTCCATTTGATATTTCTGTTATCCAATACAAAAAAATGTTCCCATGAGAGCTTCTTGCTGCACTTGTAGGTATAGGCAAGATGTCCCGGCGGCATAATTTCAGTTAGCAAGTGGAATCTGCCCACAAGACCTCTGTTACATTTTTCTGGCTATGTTTATTCTGCAGCTGAGAGGCACGGAGCGGGTCTGTGCCGATGGCAGGAGTTGCGATTAGCCCTGTCGCTGTCGCGATTTTCCCCTAGATGGCAGTGACTGCTGCTCTTTGGCAGGACTGGGATTTAATACAGTGCCTGTATTAGTTGTCACAGAAGGGCCTGCTGTTCTGCGAGGCCATAAATTTCAACTGAAAAGACAGAAAAAAACCCCAAAACTGGCTCATCTAAAAAAATCAGAGTAATTTTCTGGCTTTCTAAGAAATTTTGAAGGAGACATGATTATATTAGGATAACTTTCTACTTTTTAAATTCAATTATTTAAGCCTGACAATGCTCTTGTAGACAGTAGCACCCATTTTGTCATGTGTGGATACTTTCAGGTATCTTTTCTGTTGGAGATGGGGTACTAGAGTACACAGAGACATCAGCATGAAGCAGTTCTGGGTCCATGGAACTCAGTGAAGAGGTTAATAGAAAAATGTGGACAAATATTTTCCCCTACACACATGATTTCATAGCCTTACAGATATGTAGTGTTTGTCCTTTATATACTTGCTTCGAAATTGAGGTAAAATGGTAGCTATAAAAGAGTTTAACAGCTGATAAAACAGTTAATTCTCCAAAATACGATTACAAGTTGTGCTGTTCCGTGGACAGAGCTACTGTCTGAACACAGAGTAGGACTGACAAGGTTTTGTGCTACAGTATGCACCTGAGAACTAGCATATATTTACTTGTTGGGTGTGCTTGTTATGGCAGGCACTGTCTTCAATACACATGCCCTTTTTGTTCACATTTGCACTGCAGTTTGTCCTGATTGGCAACTAGGTGGTAGAGCACAAAGGGTGATCTCAATACCACTTCTGAAGTAAGGACCATAGGCACATAGGCACAGACTGACATTCTCCACCATAACACATCTTTTGCATGTGGGGTTGTTTGCAAATTCCAGTCAGAGCACTTTATATGCTAAATAATATCTCATTAGAAATCATCCAGACCTGTATGATTCTCTTTTCTGACTGAGGAAAGATAGTTTTGTGTGTAGGCAAAGAATCAGAGATTTTATCAGCTGTGTTTAGTTCCCAAGTTTTCCAAAGCTCTGTAGACCTTGGACAAATCACCAACCACTGCCTCACTTCCCTATGAATGAGATGGGACAACAGATTTTCTTTTCAGTTCATCCTGACTTGTCAAGTAGTGTGAGCTCTTTAAAGAGTGGGTTATCTTTTTTTCCAAATGTATGTGTATCAGTGAGCCTCAGTCTCCAGAGAGTTTTGCATGAATGAAGAACACAGAAGTGGGACACTCACTTGTACTGTGTGTGGGGAAATGCATATCAGCTGCTGGATGTGGCCAGATTCCACTTTACATCATCACAAAATCTACTTTTAGAGGAAGTTTAAAGATAAGCCCCTATGAATAAAGTATTTTCCCTAGAGGGAATTGGATATTGGTTGGTTAAGGATTGGATAGTTAAGTATTGCAGATTCTTTTTTTATAAAAATAAATTGAAATTAAGCAGATTGTTTTCAGAAATCTTTTTAATATCTGTGTAAAACAGGAAAAACTTATTTCAAAAAGCAAACACATCTGTCAAACAGCTGCACAGATGATGCACAAATAATGACATATGAGGATTGTCTTCTAAGTCCAAAATATTTGTTCTAAGCCACAGAAAAAACACCATTGCATAAAGTACAGGAATATTTTCACTAGGAAGCTTATTAAATTATTGTGGTACAAAAGATGAATTGTGCATTCATTACAGTGTAATGCATTGATTGCCTAATAGTACACGTGCAGTAATTAAAGTCAAAATGAAAGGCCAAATACCAAATGAAGGTAACAAAGTTATGAAAAAAAAAATGGCTGTTGATATTTGACAAAATTGTGCGAACAATCCTTTGTATGCAATGTAACAATAATAAATGCAGAATGCATGGAGAGTAATGCTTTGAGGAAGGACCAAATTCAATGAATTTAAGACAAAACATTGAATTCTGTATATGTTTATATCAATATAAATCCAGGGTTACTCCTGGATTTATTTAGCATTGCTCTGGAACTTTATCAATATGTTTGAAATTAGCATCTGACTCACATAATTAATTGCATTTCTATATTTTCCTGCCTCCAGACTATAGGGCAGAAATAAAGAATGGGCCTTGGCCTTAATGATAATTGTATTACAGAGGTTTTTTTTTAAAAGCCATACTTTCAATTTTTATTTAATACCCCATTCTTTCTGAATTATAAACCTCTAATCTGTAATAGGTAATAAAATAAATAGGTACTTTACTTTCTTGCTTCGACTGCAGTTTTATACCCAATGCCTCTTAATATTTTCTCTTTTGCAGAAACCAAATAAGTTTTAAAAATATGTACAATTTAGTTAGATTGTTTCAGTTTCCTATGTTTACGAGTACTCTTCTAATGCACATCTAATCACTTCCATATGTCACCTTCTAGATAAGGACTTAGAAGTACTACTATGGAGACAAATACAATCTTACACCTTGAACAGCAGATTTCTGCTCAAATTCACCCACACAAACAGAAACACTTTTTACAAGAAAAATAAACTGTACAGAGGGTTCTTTAATTTGGGGGCTGATTCAGCCCCTACTGAAACCAGAAGGACATCCCATATTCCAGATCCTAGATAAGCATGAGAAAATAGTTAGTCAATGTAAAGGATTAGGGAAAGATGAAATGTATGTGTGTACCACAATGCACACACAGTTGTTTCACCTGGCTTAGTATTACATTCCTTTTTCTATGGATGGAGAATGAAATTACTGATGCTATCTACATCTGTTCAAATTGCTGGAAAAAAAATATATTCCATCCAATTATTAGAATGCTCTTACTTTGAGGAGAACCAGGGTTTAAAAGCTTCCTATTTTTTCTGACACTTTTTCTTAATTTAAGTTGTCTAGTGATGGTGGTATAAACTCATGGGCTGGAGTAATGACTGGAATGGTTCTGCATTATTCAAGCAACCAAAGGTCACCAAACTGAGTCCTTCCATGCAAAAGAACAAGTGATTTTGTGCTTTGGAGTAAACACAGATTTGCAGTCCAGAAGCCAATAGTGCACAACAATAGATGAGGGACAACTAATCTTCCACCAACACCAACAGAATCTTAGATCTTTATAGTTGCCCTCTGGATAGAAAGCTAATTCCAAAGGCTGCTATAGCCTTGCTACAGTCCCAACATATATTCCTAACAATTAATATGTTATTACACAGAATGCAAAAATTGTCCATAGCAATTTGACACAGCAGTGTTGTAGTGCTGGCTGGCTGTTTCTTGATACTTTGAGCCAAGAAATAAATGACTTATGCAGGACATGTTAAGCAAGGTTTTTAAATTAGTTTGAGATCAGGGTAATCTAAAAAAGCATATGCTATAACACTTGTCTGTGCTGGCTTGACATCTCTTTAAAGTAGTTGCTGAGCAGTCCCTGGAGTCCAAGTGGAATAGCAGCAAGAAGAGTGTTTTTGCAGGATTCAAATTCAGTAGGAATCCATTGCTCGGAGGATCTGAAGGACTTCCAGCACAACTTCATAACAGAATAAATACTCATCCTGCATATGGAGACACCAGTGTGAAACACCTGGTTACATTCAACATAAATTCTAGACAAAGAAGGATGGACTAGCTGAAGTTATACGTTATACGTTTATAACATCTGCATCTTTGTCATATGGATACAAAACTTACATATTTAAGAGAATCTTTGTTCTTTTTGTTCCATCACTGGTAAAAGTACAGGAATGCTGTAGTTTAAGCATGTGCTCAACTCTCATTTAGGACAGTAAAGGTTATATGTTTGCTTAATTTTAGTCACATGCTCAATCATTACCCTGAAGAAAAATATATCAAAGCATGTGCTAAAATACTTGCCTAATAATAGGAAGAATTATTTTAGTCTTCTCTTGCTTTTATTCTCACCATTTTCTAAGGTGAGTTAGCTGCATCTTGTCTTTTTCTGTGTGAAAAATCTTTTCTGGAGTGGATTTATCTCAGGAGTAGAAGGGTTTAATTGGTGGTGATAACTCAGCAATAGTAAGAATTGAACTGAAGGGTGTAATTTTGCAAGATAGGGTTTATAGTAAATCACTGTTTCTGTGATACTTGCTTTTCTTGCTTTAAACAAAGAAAGGGGTTGGGTGGTATCTGTCCTATATTGCTGCTTTGCTTCTATTTTATTTATTTAGTAAGGGACAGACTTTCATATTTAAAACTAGACACCACTTACCTAGAGGGCTGTTACTTTCCTCAAATGACAGCATTAAAATGATATTTTAAGCCCCAGATTTATCAAAGCATGGGGAGCTGTACCACTGATCGAGGCTTTTAAAAAGATAAAAATCTAGTTGCATATTTAGAACTTACCTTAGTTTGGATCATGCCAAAACGCTGGTCTCGCAAGTCTCTCACTATCTGCTTGATGTTGAACTATCAGAAGAGAACAGTTTTTATTTGGTTGACATGGAAGTTATAAAGAAAGATTTAAGCATATTCAGATGGGGAAGCTCTGACAGTTCTTTTAGAAGTAGTATAATTGTAATTATTATCTTTGTTGTTTAAAACAATGAAAGCTGGGTTTATTCCATTTTGTTAGGGTGAATTCTTACAGGATTTAGTCTGCTCTATGGTGCTCCCACCATCTTGTTGTCATCCATACCAGTTTGTAATAATTAACAATGACCCGTTTGATACTTACACATAAATCTTTTTCTATATGGCTGAGTAGAATTTCAACACACAGCAAAACTCCACTTCTTCCAATGCCAGTGCTGCAGTGAGCAATAATAGGTCCTGTCCTGTGAGCTTTTCTCATGTAACAAATAAATTTTACAAGCTTCTCAGCCAGCTTGGAAGTATTGTGGTCTGGCCAAGTGGTAAATTGCAAATGACTTATAATGCGCTTTTCTTCTGTCTGGAAGAGAGACCAGAAAGGTTAAAAATTATCAGTCCCAAAACTGATTTTCAAGGAATTCCACTAAAATTTTTCCTTCAGCCTATTCTTAAAATTTTTTGCTTACTCTACAATTGTTTCACTTTTTATACTTGAATCCATTCAAGTTTCAAGAAATGCACTCAGAAACACAGGCCTAGGAAATTTACTTCATATGCCTTTGATGAGACACTGAAGTTACTCTGTCGCCTTGAAAGAATGTAGCTATGTCATTTGTTGGTTAGCAAGGAAAAAACCACCATTTTTAAAATTATAACATTGCAGTCCCATTTGCTAAAGCTGTTTTTGTAGCTGAACTAAGCTTTACTAATAGAAGAGTAGTAATATGAAAGACGCAATATTTACAAAAATTGTAAATACCTGATGGCTATCAGATACAAAAGAATAACTTGTGATTAGATACTCAATATGCAAACCAACTAAAAATGCTTACCGGAATAAATAAAATGTAGATAAAATAAAGAGTAATAATAATTGAATTTTCCTGGGCCAACACTTGTAGCAAGTTCACAAAGCCACATTAAAATCTGAATGCCAACTACCTGGATTTTTGATATCAGAAGAATTTGAATCTAAGTATGGATTTCTTCTGAAGTAGACCTGGGACTTTCTGTAGTGGTTTGCTACTAGTTCAGTACAAACATAGCAATCTTAACATGTTCATTGAAACAATCATATATGGTGTTCCATCTTGCCATTTTAATAGTCATTTGGAAAGACTCGTATCAAATGTTTTACAATGCTTTACACTCAGCAACATAAGGTGAATTTCCTCAAATAGAGAAATTGTTATCTTGATGGAAAAGGCACCAAGTTTATTCTGGCAGAAGTTTTTTAATTATGCCACTAAATAATATGTCCTGCAGAAATTTTTGCAAAGCTTTACTTAATATCAAGGCAAGTCTGATGGATTTATACCTGCCCTGTTTTCCATGTTCTTCCACCGGAGAAGTTAAGTTAAACACGTTAAGTTTCTATAAAATTGCTGCTTGATTTGCAGTTTCATGTGTGTTTGTGTCTTTTCATGAACAAAACAGTATCATTTGTCTTAAATTCTAGGAAAAAAAGCCACCTTCTTCCCTTCTTTCCATCCAACCACCATTACAGAATATGAATCTGCTCTGGTGTAGATGTGATTTGATGAGAACAGTAAGCAATTCTGCAAAACACTGAACATACCAGTTCTGTGACTATCAGAGGTCTCGTTTTTGGAAGTTCTTGTCCAAACATATGTAATACTGTATCCATTGCTTATGCAATGAGCAAAAAGAAGCACTTCATTAATGCTAATTTCATGACTGTTATTCAGATTTTTACATCCCTAAAAAATACTGAGCACATATTATGGAAGAAGCAAACAATACTACTTGTATCCAGTCACATAAACTGCATAATCAATTTCATCATATATGAAAGTATTAAGTCAACTTACCTGCTTGTTGATAATTTCTATTTTTCTAATTATGAAGTATTCCAGAATCTGGTAACTATGCAGCCTGAGATAGAAATTATCCAGGTCTTTAGAGTTATAGGGAGATTCAGGCCAGTATCGATGACATTTGACTTGCCCTAGCTCCACTTCTTTTGTCATCATGGCAATCACATCTGATTCACTCTCCCAGACCATTTGCCAGAAATCAGCCATAGTGGATGGCAGAGGCCCTTGAGTTATAATATAAAAGTGTTCCTCTTCTCCAACATTCATTCTAATGTAACTTGCATTAATATAGCCATTCTTCTCTCCCAGAGGAACTCGTGTCTTATCATCTGTACAGAAACAGAAAGATGCTATTTCAGCTGTGGATCTGAAACAGAGTTCTACCATCTCCAGAACTCAGGATATAGGAAACTTCAGTCTCTCCAGAAAACTATGACTCTGGATTTTAGAATACATTTGACTAGTAGCACTAATATTAATCATTGGAAGTAGGAATTCCCACAGATAAATTGTATGGTTCATTGCAGCTTTATTTCTCTTAAGGTGCTTGTGTAACACTGTGAAAAGCCTTCTAATTACTACAGAATTTTTGGTTCCAAAATAGTGTACCCAATGCTGCTTTTCATGTATTGCATAGGAATGTTGTCACTGGATATTGGTGTTATAAAGCAAGAATATATATACTGCATCACTGATATATAGAGATGCTACAAATTTTTGTATGTGTTGTCCTGTTGCTGCAGGTTAGAAGGACATTAAGGGTCAAGAAAGTTTTCTTGTGTTTCTCTGATGACTTTGTTCACCTTCATTCACTTTGTATGTTCTCATTTCTGTGCATACTTACATGGAAGGATATCTTGGTATCTGTTTTTATTCTGGTTTTCTGGTGCTTTGCCAGTTCTGCAGTCATCTATTGGTTTCACATGTTCTAAAGCCTAGATCAAAAAGAAATAGTCAGTCCAGGTTATTCACATCCTCAACAGACACCTTTTACAGTGTCAGCGTGAACAAACTTTACTGCTGTATATAACCCAAGACTGTCAAATAGACTTCTTACAGAAGAGAATCAATATGACATTCTCTAAACTTCTAGGCAAGGAATTCAATTTGCTTTGTACTTTCTTTGCCCTGCACAATATTTCTGCATTTTCAAGTGATATTTCGAACTCAGACACCATCATTACAAATCCCTGTTGTATATTGCTGTATTATAGATGTTTGGAATACTGTCTTGGCCAAATGTCAGCATTTATCATTGATAAGACAATGACTAAAGCACTAATTAATGCACTATTAACAGTGTAATAATGACAGTGAATATTTTTCAGTGATGGAGAAAGTGATGAATATAGGGAACAGCACCAATGATGTTGAGTGCAAATGATACAGTCATTAAGAACTTCACAGCAAATTTAGGGGAATTGAATGCAGTGTAGTCAGAAGCAGGAATGTGCAAGTTTGTTTAATTTACATTTTTGTGTTACCTCGGTATTTTTTTATTCTTCTACCTATTTGCTATGCATTGCACAATGCTCAGCCATCACATTCTGCCACCATACATTTATATGAAGTGAAGTACTTGTGACAGTTCTTGAACACTTTCATCAGTTACTGTGACTTCTGCTCAGATAAAATATCCACTGGCTTTAGCAACCAGCACTTTACTTATTAGATCTTTATGTTTTCTGTGCAGATGTGTGACTCAGCTTACAGTAAGCTATACCTACATCAGTAATGGAAAGTAATAAATGCAAATGCATATATGCCCTTGTGCCTTCAGGGAATGTCAGCAAATCCTATACACTTGAGCCAGTGGGATTTCGTACCCAGAAAGTCAGAGATATAAAGGCAAGTGAAAGAAACTGATAACATTGCAATTACTATGGAAAAGTGGCAGCAATCCATTTCACTGGTAATGAGCATGTCCTTTAAAGGAAAATCCAGTACTATGTTGAAGAATTATGAAATAATCTGTTCTTTGGCAATTTGATGATAACGGCATACTCTGTTTATGCTCTGAAACAAAAGATTTTACAAGGCTTGCTAATTTTACATTTTTTCATGATTTATATGCACTCAGATGTAATTATATGTTCTCATTATCTCTGGAGGTACATTACTTTTTCTTTGTAATTTCATTAAGTCCCTGACCATAACAGCATCTTGTGACAATGAGTTCCGTGGATTACTGGAGTGTCCCACTGCATTTTCTTTTCAATTGTTTCTACACCAGTGAATCCTTACCAGCCCCTAGAGTAGCTCTTAGGCAGATGTTCAGCAGAGCTGAGGGGGTAATAGGAAGAAGTCAGTCTAGGAAAAAGGGATTCCTAATCTACGTTATGAATGTTACATTATTTTTTTTTTCAGTCTACATGGGCAGTATCTTTGAACAGGGAATGGTGTAAGGCTGACATGTGGAGAGAGAGATGCAAGTGCTGTACTATCACCCAAACAGCAGAACAGAGAACTCGTTTTGGCAGGAATAATTATCAGAAAAAAAAGGGTTGGGTAAAGATATACAAGCTGAACTCCCATACAATATGCAGAAGGCTATTAAAAGTGACTTTCTTAGCTGTGCTGAACTGTTCTTAGAAAGTAATCACAGTTTACCATAAACTCCTTTAGCACCTCTTCATTCTCAATCCGCAGCTGAAGGCCTTGAATAAGACCTGTTATGCCAGTCCTTGGATCCACTCCACTCTGTGATGGTTTCAAGTTAATTAACTGAGTCAGTTCATCTCCAGAAGCAAAGGTTCTGTCTATGTATCAACAACAACAACAAAAAAGCAAACAAAAAACCAAAACACAACAACAAAAAACCAAGAAGTTTTTAATTATTATTGTTCATAGTGCAGAATCTTGGCTTTAAAAACTAGGGAGCTGCAGTATGTATATATATTTTGCTGCTTATGTTGTGGAAATGAAATGTGAGAAAATAGAAGAAAATATTTTCAACTTATGTTCACAGCAGAAAGAAGAATAAGCCAACATCATGGATACAACCAGCACCACATTTCATGTTATTTGGAAGCATATCCAACTATTGCAAGTTATTTCCTCAGAGTTTCTAAAAACAGTCTGTTCTAAATAAACTGTTCTTGCAAAATTGGAACTTTAATGCTAGTTTATACTGGTACAGGAGACTCTGGACACATCTTCACAGAGAATCATCTTCATGTTTCCAACACTTCCATGACAGTTAGTATTGCCACACTCCACTGCTAGGAATAACATGGTAAATTCTTCCTTCCTAAAGTAAGTACATATATTTTTCTTCTCACATTAACTCACACTGCTCTTCAAGAAAAAGATATAAACTATCTTTGATGCAATGCACCAAATTCAGGGCTCAGTTTTACTACTTAGCTCATCCTGAAATGTATGTTCTGATCCGGTACTTGATAGATTAAGAAAATGGATAAACATTGCATCTCCAGAAATATCAGTACTTTACTGGAGTGATAGAAAACTTTTGTTCCCATGTTGAGTAAAACCAGTAGCTTGTTATGTAAAAAATAATGGTTTGAGGCAGAGGAATTATGGAATTTGGGTTTTTTAGTCATAGGCTACTGTTTGCAAGGATAACATACCAGCTGTCTCAAAGAAAAGCTGATTATATGTTCCAGGGGGTTGTTGCAGGTGGAAGACAAGAAGAAATGCTCTGCTTTCCTCTTGTAAGGTATCATCACTACTCTTAACTAATTTCTGTTACAATAGAGTTGTGCTTGCTGTGTTTTGGTCTGGGCTACAACTGGCCCCTGCTTTTCCTGAGCTTCTAAGACACTTTCTGTTTGCATTCCATTCTTTAACCCTTGAAGAGGCTCCTATTATCTAGCTGAGAATGCCAGACAAGTCCCCACTCCAGACAAAGCACACTATTTCCCATACACCTCTCCTTCCAGATCAAGGGGAATTAAAAAACCCCAAACTCTGAGCAGGTAGTAGATGATAGATTGGTTATAATTTTCTGTTTGCTGGCCAGCAAGGCCAGTGTGAGGGAGTTACCTGTGTTTTACTTCTAATAAGAGCCATCAGCAACTCATTGCTTCCACCAATGAGAAGCAAGGAGAGAGAGCAATCTGTATTTCATAGAATCTGTGAGATGCTGCAGCATCCTCAGTATGATTCATTTTGCAAATTATTCTCATTTGGAGCAGAAGTAGCTTAATTTTCATAAAGGAAAAATTAGGCAGATTCTTTCTGTAAACTCTTCTGGTGTCATAGGGGCTTTGGCACCTGAGCTGTGAAAGTGCTTCAATACATGCTTAAGCACAGTTCTAGAGTTTTTAATGAAATCGTCATGGGGGGTGAAATTCAGTGATTCTGGGAAAAAAGTCTTGAGAGAAAATCTGACCCTTCATTCTGCATTTTTAACTGTTTAATTTATGAAGTTATATGGGAACAGTAAGGGAGAGAGGACAGACCTCATGATGCATGTCTCCTTTTAGAGTTACAAAAGTTTGGATGGCCTGTACATGCATCAGTTGTAAAAATTGTGTCTTGAGTGCCCTGGTCTTTTAGACTGAAGGAGCAAATCCTTAGATTGTATACAAGGGACGAGTGTTGTTCTCAATGTACATATATGGGGTGCTGGGCTATGCTGTTGAAGAAACAAGAGAAGTTTTTGCATGATTACTTCGAGGTAGAACAGGAATCCTGTGGGGCATAACATCATCTTCATTGTTCCAGATGCCTGACTCAGACTGTTGATTTTCTCTTCTGTAGCTTTCATATTCTGCACATTTCTGTGACCTGTAAAACAACGTCAATTGAAGTGGCAGAAGCTTTGATAATCTGAACCATACAAAGATTTTGTGTTTAATCTATTTGTGCTCACTTTTAATTTTCTTGAGCAACTATTTTCAAGAATTAGTCAGAACTCTGAAGATCATAAGGAGCTGCAGTAGCATTTTGTCTGGAGTATTGTTTGCAAATATAGCTACTGAAAAATACTATTGTCAGTATGAGATTGTTGTTGGTTTTTCGGTTTTTTTTCAGAGGTAAGAACATACTCTGAATAAAAAGCTGCTCAAAAATGACTGGAAGTAAGGTTTCTCACAGCTAAAGACGATTTTCATGTATGACATTTTTCAGTTGTTAGCCCTTACACCTGGAAGCTTCAATTCTCTTGTCTTAGTAGATGTGTGGAAGCTGTTTAGCAGCTCTTCCTGCAGGTGGAGCTGCGTTCCAATAGAACCATGCTTCTGTCATTTTCATACCATATTAGGACAGAGATGGACATATAAGCATAATTTATCTGTACTATTTATTTTAATAGTTTGGCTTCATTTGAAAGAATTACCTGTCCGAAATTTTACTGATTATATCTTTATAATCCTGTCCAGCCAGCTGACCATGCAGAGGAGATTTGTCTGTTCTTTCTGCATCCTGCAGGTTTCAAATAAGAAAAAGCTGTGAAAAATCAGTACACAGAAACATCAAGAATATAGTTACTTTCATCAACAGTCTTTCTTATTTCTGACAGAAATGTGTCCTTCTCTCAGGAGGGAAAGGGAAAATATAAGTTTCCACTTCCAGAAGAAAGTGTGTATTGCAGTAACTAGTTGAAGTAAAAAGCCTTATCAACTGCATTTGTCAGTTTCTGAGCAATGGAACGATACAGTCTAGAGACACCTCTACATCTCAGCATGCATGGCTGAACTTTGAGAAGTTTGTTATATTCTCTCTGATCTCAGAAAGAAAATGGAATCACAGGAATTATGAGTCACACTCTTCCCCTCCCAGTTCTTGGCAGCAGGAAGCACCAGTGTCTGAGATGGAGGTGTTGGTAATAATTTCCTTTTTTTATCTTAGACACAGTGATGCCAATGGTAGAAGCAGGGTGCAGCTGCTCTGCTGAAGAAGCACTCAACTAACAGAGAAGGCAGACCCTTGATGACCCTCCATATGCAATATAAGCAATAGTATTGGTGGCTGGTTTTCCATCCTAAGGAGTAATAACTAGGTCCTGCATTTAAATAATGATGCAGGATATCTGCTGTTAGTATGTGAAAGTAGCTTCTTCTCACCTATAACACTTGATAAATAAGTATTTAAATTTTAGTTCAAATTGGCGTTTCTTCTTTTATTACTTAATATTTCAGATGCACCCAGAAAACACCCTGGCATACTGCATACTGCATATTTCACATACTGAATGCCCCAGAGACTCTTAATGGTATCTCCCAGTGGTGCTTTATTTTCTTACTTTTGTGCATGTATTTCCCCATTAGAATAGGGATCTTTATAGCTGCTGATTTAAGCATATATTCATCTACCCAGTCTCTGCACCTACCCATTACATAGATCAGAGACTGCTGTATTGATTTTTGTTTTCAATTTACAAAGAAAATGTGTTCTACTGCTTCATTTTTACTCTTTTTTTTTTTTTTTGTAGCTTGTCATTTTCAAAGTCTACATCTCTAGAGTAGATGGCAGCTGTGCTCTCTAGAGTAAAGCTGAAATAGTTTCTATTCCTAGGTGACAACTAAAGGCAAGCTGGAAATAATGAAGAGAGAGATTAATGGAACCAATTCAGGGAAAACACTAAGTACATGCTTAAATTTAGGAATGTGCTGTGCTGAACTAGATAGGTTTAACCACTTTGCTTAAAACTAAATGTTTCCCTTAATCCTTTGCTAACTGGGGATCTGATAGGTAACCTGTAACCTTACTATCTCTACTTCCCATCGATATTATTTGTTGGGTGTACTTCTCTGTCAGGTCATAGATATGACCTTATTTTGATATTACATTTCACCTGTCTCTAAAAGTATAGTTCCAACACCCATTCCAACAGGATGCTTAAAACTTCTGCAAACAAATTCCTCTTCAAGGTTTTCTCAGCTTATTTATCTCAAGAATTCTTACCACTTTTCTTTTTTCTGCTCAATTACATTACTTGAATCAGGGTTTGAGGTTTTAATTTTTTTTCTGGAGGACAAGAAGGCCTAAATTTCTCTCATATACCAAGGAGTTTTACAGTTTAAAATTTAGAAATAATAGATGCTCTGAAATTTAGTGTGGAATGTCTTGTAGGACTTACTAAGATTCAAAATCAGCCAAGTTTGAAGAAATTTAGATACATTTGAATTATGAATAGTAATGGGGATAGCTGAATAGAAATCTTTTAATGTATATGGTTTAGAAATACTGAAAGAATGGTAAAATTATTCATTTCAGTATTATAAAGAATCAGAACAAGACTTGCATATGCAACCTTTCTTCCCTCCACCCTTTTAGCATATGTATTATACTTATCATATGCTCTTATCTCAGTGGAATCCTGACTCACTCAAATGTCAGCAGCTCCACTCATGGCAGCACACTGCCCTCACATTAAACTTTTTTTCATTAAGAAGGTGTGGTTCTTGCCCACATTGCAGCAAACCCATGTTGTAAACAGACAGAGGAGTACATTGCCTGATAACTTATGAAAACTTCTCCGATTTTACCTTGTTGCACATTTGGTTGGAGCCTCCTTCGTTGAAACTGGAAACAAGCTGAGCTTGCAGGCTTTCCCCACCACTTGCTGAATACCAGAAAACAAACACAAAGTCAAATGCATGAAAATATAGGTCCATTTTTTCTCTGCTGCTTAGACTGAAGGACTTTGACCTCCTGAGATGGGGCACTGAGATACAGTGTCATAAATTGGCATAGAATCTCCCTCTTGTGATTGCCTGGGAGGGTTAATAGAGCACAAATGCCATATATCACCACTGAAGAAGCCAGCATAATTCAGACTGCCAGAAGAAAAGCCCTGTATCAACAGCAGGTATAAAAAAACCTGAAACAATATAAATCTGCCATCCCTAACCCAGCTCATTCCTTCACAGTGCTAAGGGGAAAATACCATGGATTAACTTTGTTTCCAGTACTTCTATAATACCATTGTGTTTTGCAGAAAAACAGTTTAAACTTCCCAGAAACTATGTAATTCACCAATGCCATGTAAGAAGAAAATGGCAGGCAGTATCTTCTTGACTAAGAATACTTGAAACAAAGCCTTCAGTTTGTAACCAGCAGGCCAGAAGGAGGAATTCTATATCCTTCCCACTTAGGTATCTCCACATTATAGGAAATGTTTCAGTATTCAAAGAAACAGAAAGTTGAGGACTATAACTACGTAATCTGTTGGTAATTTTATATCCTTGCTTCCACTCCCAGCTTGAATTAGCATTTAATTTCTGAGTATTCAGTAGAGCGGGGCATAGAGCACAAAATTCTTCCAGAGAGTTAGTCATGCCTCTAAGTACTGCCCTATGCAAGATGGGTGTGCTGTCAAATGAATGACAATAGACCTGGGAGCAGAGGCTTCTGGATTTGAGCATGAACAAACACAGAAGAGAGGGGATCTGTCTGCCAGACATAACAGGAGGTGTAGTGCTTCCAGGAGATAAGTAGGAGTGATGGGATGTGAAGTTTGTGGGAGAAGTATTTTAGCAACTGAGCCAAAACGAGGCTGTTGTTCCATCAGTGAGTTGCATAAAATGGGGTAAAATCAGACCAACATTCATGACTTAAAACTTAAGCTGAGTTAAAGCATCTTTGAGGGTTTTACAGCATTGTTCCTAGACTTAAAAATCACACTTGGGCATTCCTTCTCTGTGCTCCTATGTCTTGAGCAGTTTAGCCAGAGCTGCAAATCAGGGTGAAGAATGTAGTTTGTACCTGCAGCTATGAAACAGGACTAACTGTAAAACTGACTTTGCTAATACCAAAGTTGAATTCAGGCAACACATAATCCCACGTCTGTCATATGGTGAGTGGATGTAGCTGCTTACCAGGCTGTGTTTTTGTGTTGCTCTGGGTGCCTGAATAAGCCCAGTGCAAAGCCACACTTCGGCAGACAGTGAGTTGAACGGTGCCTTGAGCCTTGCGCAGCAAATCTGTCACTGTTTGACGTGGCAGACCAGACACAAAAGTCTCATTCACCTGAAAAACACAATGATGTGTATTTCCAGATTCCTGTAACACAAAGCCTTTTTTTAAATCACATATCCTAGCACTTTATATATCCTAGCAACTTCTTTGAACTTCATGTGTCCTAATTTTCTCCCATTTGTGGGAGATAATTCTTATTGTCTCCTAATGCGCTTGATCCTTCATCTCTGTGTCTTTATACCATCACTGCCAGCAGCACCACAAAATTACAGTCTGAGATAGTAACTGGGATTTCCCTCATCCTTCAGTGAGAAGATGAAGGAGAGATGGAAGTAAATGAAAACCAGAAAATCAAACAATTTTGAAACTCATGAAGGGGGAAGAAAAAATTATTTGGGGTAACAAAATGGCTGATTTATATTAAAAGGTGGCAGGGTGGCTAGAATAGTAAGATTTTAAAAAAAGACTCAAAAGCCCAGTGCTTTCCAGTGCTTTTTGTTTGTCTTGAAAATACCTAACTGGCACCATGACAGGTTCTTCCCAGTAGCCTCCTGGTTAGCTGTGACCTGCATGCTTGGCCAGGTAACTCTGGTTTCCCTGAACTTTCTCTGGAATCCTCTCTAGGAACAATTACAGCGCTGAGTAGGTGCAGTTGGCTGCTTGCTCTGTTATTCTGGGTCTGCCTCTGGAGTGTCCAACCCGCTCTGGGGAGCCCCAGACCCACAGGAGGCAGAACTCCAGGGAAGACACAGGGCCCCCAGACAACCCTCTGATCACCAGGAGCCGAGGGACAACACCTTCTACGTGTCACTGTGCAAAGCAGCAGCAGATTTCCCGTCTAAACCAGCTTTATATTGAACAGATGCTCATTATAGAGTAAGTAGAGAAAATGTAAGCCAAAGCAATGAAGAACCAACATTACCTTAAGTAAGATGTCACCAACTTGAAGTCTCCCATCTAGATCCGCACTGCTGTCTGGGCTGATGGCTTTTATTAGGATAGCCCTGCCATTTTTCCCACCTACCAGTGCAAATCCTAGGCTTCCATTTTCTGCTTTTTCCAGCTCAATCTTAATAATGAAGTCCTACAATAGACAAGGATGCAGTCTAAAGTAGAGTTTATTCAGGGCTGTATTTTGTTTGCATTTTTATTACTGAAGATTCCCATTATTCCCACAGTCCTCACTGTCTGATGTGGATTATGGGATACATCCTACTCTTGAACAGATCTATAGAGCTTCCAGGGATGGAGATAACAGGTGCATATATGTATCAGAATGAAAATAGTACATGCTTATTTTCATACTCTTTTTAATAATTGCTGCTGGGGAAAACAAGCCCTTAAAAGCAAAGAAATGTGTACTTCTGTAATCCTTTTATAATATATCAAATAAATCACCTTAATTGACAAATAAGGCATTCTTATCTCCAGCATGACAGTAATGCAGTACATAGTTTATTCTCTTATTTTTCTGTAATTTAGATCTTAATCTTGTAATCCCAACATTCCCTTCTCTTTTACTTTAGCACTTCATTTGCTTTTAAAATCAGCTGCTTTTTTAGGGTCAAGTACTATGTCAGAAATAGCAGCAAGCTAGAAATGTTTATGACTTGCATCATGACTAGTTCCAGTGTCACATATATCAGCCTTGGAAATTATTTTTGCAAGTTGAACAAATAAACCATCATGGACTAAATGATGCAGAAGAAGCAGTAACAATGATGACATAATCAAAAGTGAGAAAATAGTTTCAATTTTTTTTTGCCAGGTTGGAGGTCTAATTTTAACAAGAGACAGCTTTTTTTTTTTAAACCACAATCAAGAGAAGACTAGTTAATTTATTCACATGAAATATCAGTCCCAATTTGGATAATTTCAATTAACATTACTTTCCATGTGTCTGCACCAAGAGAAATGATGTTTGAACTTGTAAGAATTTTCAAACATATGCTGAGCATGGAAATAAATTTTTTTCTGCAACAACAATGTCCCTGTGTATTCAGAAATTCATAATAGATAATAAATAACTTTAAAAATGCATTACTCTTGCCAAATTCAGACCATATTGGTCTATATCAGTGCCGCATAATACTGCAAAGATTTGGGCTAATTTTACTCTCTTTTCAAATATCCATCTGAAAATTACAGAATGAAACATATTACTCTCAGTTTTCAAAGATTGTTGTGGAAAATGTTTCAGAATTGCACTTATTTTCCCCAGAATCTCATGCTGTGACATTCTGTGTTTTTTTTCCTGTGCTTCTCTCTTTCTAAGCATTGAAAAGCAGCAACAGAAGAGTCTGTCCCCAGGGAGTGTCCAGTGCAATCTACTCTGTGAATGCTGAATGCAGTTCAACACTTACAGGCCACTGCAAGTGCATTATATTCACATTTTCAAAGAGAGGAAGAAAATACAAGAAATACCACTACTGAAAAATCCTCACTCCATGTAGCTCACTTCTCTTGATGAACCACCTCACACCTCAGAGTGTCACTTACTTTACATTCTGGAGAATCGGGAGTGTTCTGTTGAGCATCACAGTTTGCTTCCTCCAAATGTTTCTCTGTGAAAAAGCAACAACAATTTTTAGACAGTTGTCCCGGTAAAATATTCTACAGCATAACACTCAAAATCTCGTTGAGAGACATAATAAAACATTTTATATTTTATATGTGAAATACGAAATAAATTCTATGGATTTATGCGGCCTAAAACTCCAGAAACGTGAACCACACTGTCACTTTTTACCTCCCTGTGAGCAGGTTCCAAAACAAGCTTTACTAACTGCATGCTACAGAGACACCAGATGGACAACAGTAATATATAAATGTTCTCTGAAACTCTGAGGGAGGCAGGTTTTTGTAGGAAGAATGAATCTTTCCCAGGCAATGCCATTAACGCCTATAGACTTATTTTCTTTCCAAGAGAAGGTGCACAATTTTACTAACCCTAATTGAAAAATGCAGAGTTCCTTACCATGTTGATGCAGCAGATGCTGTTCCTGGGAGTTCAGGTTTTCATTTGACAAAGAAATACTGGCTTTCTCTGTTTCAGCTGGTGGCCCTGAAAACACACAGGTATGTTTGTTCTGACAGGCCTCCCGCTAAACTTCATGTACACATGGAATGTAAGCTCTATTCTTAGGTTATTAAACAAAGCATCAATATCCAATATTGATACTATATGAAGCAGTGTGAGACCACTGCATGATTAAGTTTGCCAGTTTGCACAGAGAAATAAACATTTCAGTCATGAATTGCAGAGATACTGCATCTTAGCCATTGCTATTTTAAAAATTGTAACAACAATCAGAGACCCGACTGAGTCATTCTAGACATGTGGCAATGATCAGGCAGATGAAGGAACACTCCCACCTCTACCCACCCCCCACCCCCAGTTTTGTGGTTTTGCTTTTATCACATTTTGGTGAACTTAGCTGTCTTCCATGAAGTACTCTTAATGTGTGAATTATGTGGAAATAATGAATGTCCTGTAGTTTAAAAAGAAGCTACCTGTTGCAATTGCAATTTTAATATGTGTTCCTGTAACTAAGCCTATAAAAATGAAGGCTTGCTTTCTTAACAACAAATTATTACAGATTTATTCATAAATAGTGATGATAGCAAATGGAACACCAAATACAAAATTACTATAGGTTTTTCAAAGTGCCCATAAAAGGGAAGAATCATAGAGTCATAGAGCAGTTTGTGTTGGAAAGAACCTTAAAGATCATCTAGTTCCCACCCTCTGCTATGAGCTGGGACACCTTTCACTAGACCAGGTTTCTAAAAGCCCCATCCAGCCTGGACCTGTAGATTTTCAAGGATGAGGTGTCCACAACTTCTGGCCAACCTGTTCCAGTGTCACACCACCCTCACAGTAAAGAATTTCTCCCTGCTATCTGATCTAAACTTGCCCTCTTTGATGCCATTCTCCCTTGTCCTACAGCTACATGCCTTTGTCAAAAGTCCCTCTCCAGCTCTCTTGTGGCCCCTTTAGGTAGTGGAAGATGCTGGAAGGTCACCCCAGTGTCTTCTCTTTTCCAGGCTGAACAACTCCAACTGTCCCAGCCTGTTTTCACAGGAAAGGTGCTCCAGCCCTCTGACCATCTTTATGGCCTCCCGTTTAAATTGCTCCAACAGGTCCATGTGCTTCTCATGCTGGGGACTGCAGAGCTTAATGCAGCACTCCAGGTGGGGTCTCATAGAGCAGTGGGGCAGAGTCCCCTCCCTCAACCTGATGGCTTTTGGTGCAGCCAAGGACAGGCTTTCTGGGCTGTGATTACACATTGCTCAGTCATGTTTAGCTTCTCATCAGCCAACAGCCTCATGTCCTTCTCAGGGCTGCTCTCAATCCTGTGATTGCTCTCTGCCCAGCCTGTGTTAATGCTTGGGATTGTCCTCACCCATGTGCAGGACCTTACACACCTTGTCTTATAGGAGAGGTAACTGTATAGAGTCCATAACTCTATCAGAGGTCTTTCAGGTCTGGTTACCTATCTGAAGGTGTCTTGACAAATCTTGGAATCTGCAAGGCTCACACAAGGCTGTGTAAGCAAGGTTCTACCAGGATATACATTTGCCATGCTTCAGTTCTATCATGTTAACTAAGAGCAGGCATAGCTTTAACGTAATCTTTTAGGAAATTGCTTCAGTTTATAGAAACAAACACATGGCTACATGTGGTAAAGTAAGAAATATTGACTTGGAATAAGTTCTTCAAGTAACCATACGCCAGTATTCAGATGAGTGTAGGCATGTGAACAGTTGTGGTCCAGGGTTACTTTTTAGGGTCATTTTTGCATGATTAAAAAAAAAAAAAAAAGAGATATCCAGTCAGGTAAATGAAACTGGGGTTAGGCCTGACTTAATGCTGCAGCCACATGTGCATTGGAAAGTACTACTTGCATAACTAATACCCTTTGTATGTGCTGACCTAGATGTGATACCTCTCCTTCCACCTGAGGGTGCAGGTGCAGCTGGTGCTTGCTGAGACTCCTGCTGCTGCTAGGGCAATTCTGGTCAAGTCTTTGTAGTGCAGATGATTGCTGAAGTTTTGTGTCAGTTAGAGTACCAAATATTTCCCCTGACAGGAATGCTTTTATATTAACTAACAGATATTAGTCCTGCCTGCTGATTTTATAGAGGTTATTAATACCAGTTTAAAAAGGTGGTCTAGATGATGAAGTAGTGGCTCATATTAAATAGTGGTTCAAGAAGTGCTGGAAAACTCCTTAGAGAGCAGTTTCAGTCAAAACTGATGTTGAAATATGACCACATATAATTCCTATTTAATAAGAAATTTAAAAAGTAGAAACTGAATATGTAACAAATTACTTTTTTTTTTTTACAGAGACCTAAACATTTTATTTCTGTCTTTAAATAGCTACCAATTTTTCTTCAGACCCTTAAAGTGGCCATAACAGAAATACTGAATGCCAAGCTACAATTTGTTAATAACTTTTAAATGCAATGAATCAATACTTTATGCTTATTTTCAAAATCAGAACCAAGTTTTGAACTAAAATCCAAAAACTAAAGCCTTACTTACTATTTTCCTGCTCTATAGGAACCACTGGATTGCCATTTCTGGGGGCAGAAAAAGTGAAATATGTGAGCCATTAAACGCTGCATGCTCTGTAAAGCACATATGAAAATTATTTTCAGAAATTCAGTTGTCTTAATAGTAGCTGTCCTTCTATGATTTTGTTACTGGTGCTTTTCTAAGGAGAATTGATATCAGTATTTGAAAATATTTGACTTTAGTGGAACATTTTATTGAAATGTGTTGGGGAAAAAAATAAGCATGTGAAATCACCTGGCCCAGTACAGAACTGCTTTCTGGTCCATTTTGAATTTAGCTTTGGTATGCTGTATAAAGTGAGAATGCTCTTTTGTAAGTTCCTTTACCCTATTTCTGTTTACCTCCTTGGTTTGTAAATTCTGATAATCAGGAGGTGCTGCCTACTAAGTTGTACAGAAGATGTGTAATGAGGCAGCAGTTTCTTCTTCTGTTAGAGAAGCACAAGTTAATAAAACAATGATGAATGTTTGAACTATGTGAAGACAGGTGTGACAGCCATTCTGTCACACACTCTGGTTATGTAACTCAGTTCTCACATGCTTTGGGTTAATATTTTACCATTCCTCTGAGATCTTGGGAAGATATTTTTGCATCAGGACCTGAGCTGGTGTGATATCAGACTGTGGAACACAATGAATCTAAAATGCAGCCATGAACTGATGAGCGAAATCCTTTACAGCTGATGATTGTTCAGGCCTGGAAAGACTTTCTGGTCATGCTGCAGGTTAAATGCTGCATTTTTAGTACCTTTCTAAAATGTTTGGGTGTTGGAATTATCTCAGAATTTCTGATCAGACGTAGTTTCTTGCTTCTAGTTGTGAATCTGAGATTGTAAGGGGAAAGTTGACACTAGTGGTGGAAATACAAAGATTTTCCCTGGGGAACAAGACTTACGAAAATGGTGCTCAGCCTCACAGTTAAAGGCTTCTTTAACTAAACAAATTTGGTTTTGGATGATAAAATTTGAAGAGCTCTCATTTGTGTTGTATGAATCTACTTGTACTTGCTGTGTTAGTTGTAGTTACAAGGAGTTAGGATGTCTTATGAATGTTATTTAGCTGGTTGCAACATTCAGACCTTTGAGATAAAGCATTTTTTTGTTTTGTGTTGTCTGACTTGATGTAAAATTTAGAAACTTGCTTCAGCATTAGGATCAAGTATGCTCAGATTTACCTTGTGGCTTTGATTTGAACATTCTGGGTGGCAGCTTCACACACTCTCACTGCATCATCCAGGCTAATGCCCTCAGTGCACAGTCCACAGATGTAAACAATCTGATCTCGTGGCTGCAAACTGCCTTCCACACTGGCAGGAGAGCCAGGCACTATCTCTAGCACATAAATACCTTGTAAGTTGCTTCCAGCTCCTCCTGTCAGCTTCAAGCCTAGAATAATGCAGAGAAAGCATCTTTTGTGGCAGAGTGTTTTGAATTTTCACTGTCAGTGACTTAAAGTGGAATAAATGTGAGTCATTGAAAGATAGGCTGAAGAAATCACTGACATAAATAACAGTCTTGCCCCAGTAAGATGGGGTGTATAAGCTGGACTGGAAGAGTGAAATGCCATTATATGTTAAAAAAAGTATGGAAAAACTTAAATGGTGGTGTCCCTCTCTGTGTTTCAGTGCTGCTTATTTCACCTGATGTTCAATAGTCATTGCAATAGGACACTGAAGTGCATAGCAGCAGCTCCCTCACTTCCAGCACATTTAAATGCCTTGCAGTCCTCAGGGTGCCATTGGGAAGGGAGGCCTAGGACAGCTGAGGAGGTACCTACACAGTGCAAATGGCATTCAAGGAATCTCTGAACAAGCTAGTTCCTACCTGGAAACAGGATGTTGTACATAAGCAAATATAGGCATACTCTTTCCTGAATCTACAGTTTTATCTGTGTGCAGTAGTCATGACATGCTTCAGAATTATCGAGACATATTATGGGTATTTATCATTTGTGTTGTACAATGTAGATAAAGCCTGGTGTCTGTGATGAATCAAGGATTCAAGTGGAGACTTTTGAATAGCAAACTGTAGTCTCAACCTATGGGTCATCCTTCTTAAACTCTAGCTTTTCTTAATTTTTTTTCTTTCCCTCCAAATAGATCTTTGTGTATCTCTGCAGGTAGTAGATATTATGGTCCAACTACCCAAAACTTCCATATATCACTAACATAAAAATATGAGACTGGAAATCTCCCAGACATGTGAGTTAATAGTGTGATGATGCAAAGATAATTTTTCCAGCTATCTTAATTAGTCTAATAAGAGACATTTGTTTTCCCTCTTTGGTGTTGACCAAAATAAAGCTCTCATTCCTTGGTCATGGGTGATCATGAAGAGCATAAAGGTGTCAAGGTCTGTTTGGATCATACTGATTCAAGACCACATTTACTTATGATTATCTTATGCTCTTATTCCTGTCCAAAATAGCAAATACAGCATTTACTACACACCTAGCTGTCCATCAGCACCCTTTTTGAGAGTAATTTCAGGAATCTCATCTGGCCTAATTGAGGGACGTGGGTCACTGTCAGCACGACCAACCACAAGGTGCAGATCTGGAGGAGAGCTTTGCAGTAAAGTCAGGACTTCATTGCATGGTAAAGATGTGACATCGATTCCATTCACCTAAATGACAAACCAGTAAAAGCATGTCATTGAACTCACTGACCATCATTTACTTCTCCCTCTACTCTGAATTTTGCATAGGAACTTAAATTAGTTTTTACTTCTTTGTTATTGCTTTGCTATGGTATTTAATGTCAATAAATTAAACAGTTAAGATTGCAATAACATTTATTTTTTGAACTTTTATTTTTCTGAATGCAGAGCTTTAATAAAAACAGGTTTTTTCCCATTGAAACTCAAGATCTTGTTGCAAAAAATAAGGAAGAGGGTCTTATGCAAAAAACTGAACGTGAACCAGGCTGAAAACAAGGTTTTATTCTTATATTACAAAGGACGTAGTTCCTGTATCCTTTGTGTGTCACCTATCACCTTATTACATTAATTGAGTTTATGTCATTTAATTGGGAAGGCATTTAATGTCTCACTTGTCTTCAGTTGCTCCTAGATTCATGTTATTTGCCTGGTCCTACAATCTATTCAGTCTGAAATTTATCCAACTGAGGTCAGCAGAATTAGATTTATTATATTATTTATTTACATACCTAAATACGTGATAAACGGGTGATACCAAATGAAGAATGACAAAGCTAAATGACATTGTTATGCAAATATTTTCTCTGCATAAACTCAAACAATTACTGTACCATAATGATTCTGTCTCCCCTTCTCAATCTTCCATCAGAAAGGGCAGGATCATTCAAGATTTCATCAACGTACAGGCAGGTGTCAATTTTGTTTAGAACTACAGAGAAGCCATAACCACTGTTCTCTGACTTCGTCAAAGTCACAAAGACCTCCATTTCCTAGTAAAACAAGCACAGGGTATGTTTGATGTGGGCCTTTCTTTTGCTTCAGTAACATCTTCCACAATTTTTATACGCAGGTAGGAGTCATCCTCAGATGGCACAAGAGTATGCAAAAGGTGTTCTGCCATTTCCCAGAATTGTGGAAGTTCATGTTGATTGATTTATAGGGCCTAATAAAGCAGAGAATGCCACCAGGATGTGGAATTAGGCATTTGGAATGTGTAAAGAAAGGCTTGGAGTCCTCTGAGCTGACAAACATTGCAATAGCAGGGTGCAAAGATTACTGTCATTGCTATTGCTGTCCCACTGAAGGAAATGCCTGGAGCTGAATTTTGTCCGCAGCGCTCTCAAATTAGTAGGAATTCAGAGCTCATTAATGTTGTAGGAATGCAAGATGTTCAGCATTTGGCAGGACTGAGCCTTACATTTTGAATAGTAATTAGCACAAGGATCATACTTTCATATCAGGACATTACAGCATATCACTGTAACAAAGTGATTTTCTGCATGGCCTTGAAACGGCAATAAAAATCCAAGTAGCTGACTCCAATTAATTTTAGAAGCTACTAGAGAGCTTTTAGGCCTTCATACACTGAGAATAATAATAATACAGAATTTTGGAAAGTTGGAGAAATAGTAAGATGTCAAGAAAAAAGAAATAGCCTTAAGGCAAGTGGTTAAGAATTCTGGAGAGTCAGGCATAGTGGAAGGTCTGTTTTATTTAAGATTGTGGATATTCAGGAAAGTTTAAAAAAAAAAAAAAGTCATGGAAATAGCATAGAAAATGAGTTTAAATTAATGTTTAATACTGTAACATTCTTAAAATCGTTTCTTTTCCCTTCTATTCTACCTGTTGGTAATTTGGTGCCCATCACATACCTGAGTGCAGTCTTCGATTTCTTCCTTCTCTTCCTCTGGTTCCTCCAAGTCTTCCCATTCATTGTCACTGTCATGTGTCTCTCTAGCAGGCAGGGCTGATGGTGAGGGACCACAAGGACGTGGTTGTGGGGTCGCAGTGGTTGCAGAGACTGTCTTGGAGCTTCCTCCTCGTGGCAGTGAGGTCACAGACATTGAGCTGACAGTGAGATACTCTTCATCAATAGGGGTTAGAGAGAGAGTTTCAGGCATACATTTTGTGTTCAATAGGGCATCATGACTCTTATTAAATACGTGGCTGGAAAATAAAAGTATTGCAGTGCTGGGGTTTTCCTCCATATGCTTTATTACATGGCCACTGAAAAGTCTACTGCTTATGCATTACCTTATTTTCATTTTAATGAAAATTACTGAATTACTAGTTATGGTATTGAATTGCTGTCTGAATCCTCCAATAAAGAAAGAAACTTCTTTAAAATTTCTTTAAAAGAAATTTCTATAGAAAGAAATAAATAATCAATATTTTGCAAAGCTACTTGAAAGATTAAAAATCTTTCATTATTTACCTTTGCAAAGTGTTGCACTCTTTTAATTTTTTAAGGTATTAATTAGTACTTTGGTTGCTTCTCAAAAAGAGTACTTGGACAAAGCCCAGACCATTAATTATTTCATCTTCCATAAACAAATTCATTAACTTTTCTGGTAAGCAGTATGGGCATTAAAGTACCACTACAATTTTAAATTTAAATGCAAAAGCTGATATTAAATGATACTGAAAAGGTATCAAACAAAAACATTTATTTCAGAACTTCCTTCTTGGGAAGAATCCAAAACTTTTCTTAAAACTGATATTTTCCAACAATAAACTTTGTTTTGTTGACTCTGTATTATCTCTTGGCAAATATGTTAGCTGCAGACATATTTCTGCTGGTTTTACTCTCAGAAGTAGAGAAGCAGATAGTTGAGCAGGAGCTTCATTCATGAATCGAGTGAAGCTTCTCCACTCGACAAAGAGAAGCTAAAATTATGAATTGCCATTATGATCCCACTTGACTGGCAGTGTCAGGTAGTGCTGTCACTCCCCAGAGACTGGACTGTCTGGGGCTGTGCTTGATGAGTGTCAAAAGCAACAACATGATTTCAAGTGACCGAGTGGAGAAATAGAAATCAGTTTCTCAATAAAATTACTAAAGCTGTAAGTTAAAGGCCTCTAGAAGACTTTCAATCTGTCTTTGCATCAATACTTTCTATTCTGATAATTTACACTTTTTTGCATTGGGAAAGAAAATGAAAATGGAATGGATTGTCTTCTGTGTCTGATAAATCCAAAGGAGTATAAAAGGACACTGAGTCCATTTGCACTATATTTTATTGTATAATTCCTCTGGCTCAGGGGTTCTAGTGGCTTCTGAACACCAGAAAACAGAAAATAACCTTTTTTCCCTCCTTGATCCCCTCCTTGAGGTGTTTTTATTTCCTATGAAAAAATTTGAAATTAAGAGATCACACAATAAAAAAATTTGGTGCCTATTTAAGTCAATTCTGAAAAAAAAAAAAAGAAATTAAAAAATCATATAATCAATAAAGTATTTGTTTCCTATTTAGGTGAACAGGAGACTTTCCACTGATTTCAACTGGCAACCACCTTCAGCTGAACAACATAAATGATTACAGCGGTGCAGAAGTCTTACAAGTATCTTGCAATGGAGACTTATGCAAAATTCTAATAGGATGAGAGTAAATAGGGAAAGCAGATTAGGCAAATCAGAATAGGATGATAAAAAAATCTTCAGTAATCAGGAGTTATTAGAAGCAGAGAGCCCTGTACTTAAACCTTAGCAATTAATTTTCAAAGTTCTAACAGTCAAAGGAAAGGCTGCAGAACAGATTTTGGTATTCCTTACCTTTTGGCCTGTCCAAATTCACATGGTGAGTAGCAGTTCTGCTTCATTTCCTCCTCTAGAGAGTGGAAGGCTTCAGAACTGGAGGCTTCTTGATGAATCTTCCAAAGATGCTTATAGAAACTCTCCCTGGAAGTTGGGAGTTTCTGTATGGGCTTCTCTTGAAACTCAGCTTCCTGCTCTTCGTAAGCTGAGCTGTCATCCTCAGGAGGCTCACTGAAATCTTCTCCCACAGGAGAATCAAGGCAGTCTTCGAGGTCTGGAGAGGTGCTACCGCCATCACTGGCAGATTGATCCATACTGGTTCCTGCCTCTGTGCTGCCGGGCATTTCTGCCACAAACTCCTTAACTGGAGATGGTGCTGGAGTCTATCAAAGAACCAGAAAGGTTAGTGCAACTCCTTTTTTAATTGCCCATCTTTTTTTTCCTTCAAGAGCTAAATATTTTGAAAAAGCAGTATTAACAAGCTTCTGAGTGGGAAAATACCAAAGCTGGAAGGAAGGAGAATAAATAGGAGGAGGTACTCTCTCACCAAATAACACTTTTGTCTTAATGCTTATTTTTCACGTTCAAGAAGAGTCCCAATCAAAACTACTGCACCAGATCACTTTTCCCAATGAATTATTTGCTAGAGTTTCCTTTTTAATATTTCAGTTCATATCATGCCTCAATGTTGTGTCTATATTCTCTTCACTCCATGGAAGTAGCTTTCAGACTTGACTCCTGTGTGACTGACCATAGAAATCAGCCAAGGGCACACTGCAGCAGAGCAGCAGGAGTCAGTTTGTTATCTGGAGATGGTTCTGACTCATTTCTGTCTGCCTGTGGGTGGCTATAAATCCCAGAGGGATGGGAACCATGAGTGGGCCATTCTGAGCGGAGCAAGAGTAGTGCAAATGCAAATTCCTTATAAGAGTACTTATGTGTCCATGAGTTGTGTTCAAGAAGGAGGAGTAATACTGCTAGCACATCTAATGGCAATGTTTTAATCTCTGCAGTGTCTACAGTCTGGGGGTATGTTTTGTTTGTTTGTGTTTTGTTTTTCCCTCTGCAAATTCTGCTAGCTATCAATAAGAACCTGAATAACTGGTTGTAACCATTTTTTCATTTAACTTCATTAAGAGATAGTCTGGATAGGAAAAGGATTTTCTTCTCACTTTGGGGAGGTAAAATAGCTGCATTTGAGAATATCTGCAGTTTCTGGCTGAGGATATGGTAGAATATTTTTAGAAGCACCACTTTAAGACCTGCTTGGGTATGTGCTGTTTCTCTCCAATGGTAGTTCAGCAACTCAAAAGTTGTTGGACTGGGAGAAATATATTTCATGTCTGCCAGATTGGTATTATTTTGGTTGCTAAGAAAATATCAGTTGAACTCTGCAGGTTGAATTGAAACCAGGAAGGGAAAGAAATGGAATAGAGGGCCTTGGAGGAAAGGGAAACTTGCTTTGTTCAAGACTGGATAGAAAATGTAGTAGTGTCTTTCCAGGTTTACAGAAGCAAGTTTCTGTCAGAAGCTTTTCCTTACCAGAGCAATCTGCTCTATTTCTGGAAGAACACCTTTTGGTGGTCTGCAAAGCAGCAGTGTAACTTCTCGAGGAGCCCCTCTTAACAAATGCAGGACATCCTAAACAGAGAGAAAAAACGTTATATTTCTGATGGAACACAGTATATTGTACATGTCATTTTACCAACTAAGATGGAGAAAGTTTTTATTGTGAATGTTCCATTTCTGGTATTTGTGCCTCTCAGCAGTGTTTGAGGGGCAATATTCATCACTGAAGGATTGTCATACAAATGGACCATAGTTTATATGTGAACTTGTATCTAAAGTCAAGTCACTTCTGTTTACAAACTTCTGTTTCACCATCAGGCACTATCAGGTTTAGGTTAATTTCCTTTAAGAAAACAGATTTTTCAGGCAAATTCATTCAAACCACATGTGGTAGTAACACATCTTTGGTCAATTATTTCATCATAGCTCCCCAAACTGCCATATTCCAATGAAAAAAATAAACCCACACATAGGCAATTACCATTTAATTTCTTCATTGAGCATAGAATTTCTCATTCCAGGTTAAAAACATACACAGGATTTAGCAGTCTTGGTAGAAATTTGAATCTGGGGCATTATATTTAGCATGACATTACAAAGCACAAATGACCACAGGGGTAGAATTGTTCCAATCATGCATAACAGCAACAAAGATTCCAACTAATTAACAACTGGTGTGCATTTAACAATAGCATTCATACATTAGTGGTAGAAACTTATAAATTAAATAGCAGAAGAAATTTGCTGTCAGAATTAATTTAGAAAGGAAATTCTACATAGTTCTAGAGAGGAGTCCTACATAAATATCAGATTAATTATATGCAAATTCTGCCTCCCTCTGGTGATAATTAAGTTTAAATCCATTGTCTTTATTAACCTGTTACCCAGATGGAGCCCCAGTAATAATACTTCTGCTACCTGGTACAGGAGCCCTTTGAGAGGTTTCCCATTCACAGCCAAAATGACATCTCCAACTTCAATTTCTCCATGCTCTTCAGCTGGCTGCCCTGGAAACAGTCTTTTGATCCTGACAATAGCTCCTCCAAGGTGTTTGCAAGCTTCTCCTTCCATCTGCAGAACACTAAATCCAAGGCCTCCAGAATTCTTGGTTAATTTCACTTCAAATGTGTTATCTGCTCAAACCAGAGTTTGGAAAAGAAGTGGGAACCATGGCATATGTACCCCCTGAGGAGCCAGTATAAACCATACTCTCAAAAGACGTTTTCCCTGTGTGTTGCAGAGGTAGATCTACTGATACTAAAGTCAAAAGAATGTTTAGGTGTTCCTTTATCTTATGTAAATCTTTGAAATCTCACTGTCAGAATAGGGAGAACTGGAATCTATTCCACCATGTGTTCAGTCTGGTACAAGCACATTAAGGAAAAAGCTTTTTGTACCAACATAAAGAGGTTCACATTCTATCTTTTTCTGACATTCTTCTGTAAGTGTTACATAGATTTTACTATTCTGCAGCTGCCTGGTGTTAATTTAGGTCTTGCACTAACCAGCATAAGCTAGAATTGGAGCTACTGCTCTTTCCAACCAAGAATGAGAGATGAGGCCTTTCCCAAGCACCATGCTTGCAGCTGAATTCCAGTGTAGAGGAGTAACTGCCCCATGGAAAAATATGGTTCAGACTTAGTGTTTATGAGACAACCTTCAGTAAAAGATACAGCATTTATTTGTTGGCTAAATTCTGTGTAAGTGATCTCTAAATCTTCTGCTTTTAAGAAATTAAGTGATGGCAGTCTCCAGTTCACTCCAGCTTCATCACTGTCACAGCATCAGCAGCTGTGCTGGTGATGCTCTCCCTGGGTGACAGCCTGGCCACATCAACACAGCTGCTTCCTGCCTGAGAGTGCTGTGGAGTACAGACAGTGCTGTGGTGTGCCCTTGCCAGCCCAGCTTCACAAAGGCTGACACATACACTATTTATGCCTAGGATAAATTCAACTATCTATATCTAGCCACTATAACTCTATGAACATCAGAAGTATTTAGTTCAGAATTGATTTTTGATAGTCATTAATATTGAATATTATAATTTTATTCAATATACAGTTTTCCTTCCAACCCACAAAAATTTAATAGAATTATTTTCATTCATTCCTTTCCTGCACATTGTAGGAAGTCACCCTGAGTTCCTTCTTTATCACTTACCATCTGTCAAAAAGCAGCAGTCCTTGGTACCATCTGTGAGGGATGTTGCCACAGAAACAACTGCACATTGGTCCTCCTTTCTGTCATTAGCAGTCAGACATGGCTCTGCCAATTGGTAGTTTCCCCTTTCTAGAACCAGTTTGGCAATCTAAAACAGTGATAAACAGGTTGCAGTTACACAGGACACAGCGAGCCTGAAGTCTTTTTACTTTCCTGTTTAGAGGAATGGGGTTGGAGCAGAGCAGGGGTGGTGCTTTCAGCCAAGCTTGGCTACTGTGCTTCACACTAAGTCCGGTTTAGTCTGCTGAGTATCTTACTGATCTCTGCTGTTGTACAAACCTGGCCAGATTTCTTAAGGTGTTCCACAGCCTGTTTGTGGGTGATGCCACAGAGGCTGATGCCATCTACTTCCAGCAGACGATCACCTGAGGTAAAAAAAACCAAACAAACAACAAAGAGCATCAAGGTGCTTTGATGTTCAGGTTCAGAGGATGTAAACCTCGAGGCTGCCCATGTTACAATAGCTCTTCATGCTTACACGTGTCAAATTAATATTAATTCATAGGAAGGTAATACTGCTTGCTGTACAGCATTCTATAACTAGCAGCTAAAATACTCCAGGGCATTCAGTAAGTAAATGCAGTGATAGCATCTGGTTATCACAGTAACAATGATGTCAGAGTCACTAGAGTGATAGCAGCTACAGAGGGTAACTCTACAATGTTGGTGTGAGGCTTCTGTTTTTTCAGTGGGATCCCTACATGTAGTACAGGGACATGCTGAGAAATGATGGAACATATATTACATTTTGCAGTTGTAACACCTCCAATCCCAAATGTGTTTCATTGTCCACACTAACAGTGAGTTCTGCAGCTCAGGGTTTTATTGCCAGACAGGTTACCTATCTTTATTTGTCCGTCCTTATCTGCTGGTCCCCTGGGAATAATTGACTTCACATATATCCCGCCATGGCGCACACTGGTGTTAATTCCACCCTGCAAAACATGCCCACAGATTAGAGTATTCATATACTCTTCCTGTGGTAAAAATCAAAGCAACCTTCACATGCATTGCAAAGTAACTACTTCAGGAATTACTTTCTTTCAATATTTGAAAAAAGGGAAAGAGGATATTACTCCAAAACCCCATCAAGTTGTAATATACTTCCATAGGTAGTAATCTTATTTTATTTTCTCAGGAAAATGCTATGTATTTCTATGTCAATATATAAAAAATATTTACTAAATGTTCATAAAGTTTTCTCTATGCTCATATAAAATGGTCTTGCATCTTTCAGTTATTCTCTAGTCCAGCTTCTAAGCTAGACAGTATCCATTCTTCAGACAATTCTGTCAATCTTTCAGACAATATATTAAGCATGGACCTGAACTTGGGCACTCAGAGAAATTCCAGATTAACCTGAGAATCATATTCTGTCCATCTACATCCCCTGGCTTAATGCAGGTGAAAAAAACAGCCCTTAATTTCTTCTGCAGGCAATGAAATGGCTGTTGCTTCACATTCCATTTCAGCAAAGACTGTAAGGACATCTCAGCCTGGAGGGATAAATTCAACTTAAATAGCTAGGACAAGGACTTGTTATCCAAATATGGCAGACACTTTTCACTGCTGCCATCTCTAGTCCTCCCTGACCAAACTCTGCTTTCAGTGGTAGATCTTGTTCCCAAACTGAATAAGCACAGAAAGGGTTTGTACTGCCACATCCTTTATGCCAGGACACTTCTTTCACATTTGGTGTGGGTAAGAACCACAGAATGAGCAAAGACAGTATTTCATGGATTCTATGTCCAACAGTTGGACACTTAGGTTTAAAATGTGCCATGCTAACAGTTTCTGTTATCAGCCTATCTTCTATCTTTGTTCTCAGTCAGGTAACAATTTGACAGACAATTAAAGATTAATAGTAACACTTGCAGTCACACTGATTCCAAAAGTCCCATCTTCTTTAACAAGCTCCACTGTGTAGATTTCCTTTGAGTTGGTTTCTGATGGAGATGGTGAGTGGGAAGAATCAGCTGCCTGTCTCAAAAATAAAAACTTTAATGAGATTACAGCATCTTGGTTTAAAAAGAAAGGGAGGGGAAGGAATTAAAAAAAAAAACAAAACACCACCACCAACAACAAAAAAAACCCCAAAAAAACACACCAAAAAAAGCCACCCAAACAAAAAAAGGAAGAGAGCATATCCAGAAGATGTAAAAGGTTTGATTCAGCTGTCACTGTAAACCTGGAGTGATACCATTTATATCCCTGATGTTATTGGAAGCTTATGCTAATGCATCTCAAAATGCAATCTCTCTAAATGCACATAACTTGAGTATATATAAGGGAGGATGTCTAAAGTAGGAAATTAGACATGGCATGTTCTGTGACTGGTTTGAAAACTTAAAAGATCACAAGAAAATAATCAAAATTTTGTCCCTCCACTGGAAAAGGAAGGAGAATTTTTAAAACATTTTGTAGAACAGTTTCCCCATTTATTCACATATTCCAGACATGTCTATCATTTTGACATTTCCAATGTAATTTATTTCAAGGTTTTTTGCCTCCTTTCCTTCACAGTTACTTTCCCTTCTACATGTATCTGGTATGTTGTTATATGTTGTGTACTGGATGTAACATTACTGAGCAGCATCAAAATCTCAGTTACCTCTATATCCAGGCTATCAGCTGAAGGGACTGGAATCCTAGGGCCCAATTTTGATGCTAAATTCCAAGAGAGAGTCTTCTCACGTTCATCTACATTTGTGTCCTGTTCTTTGGGAAGAGCTGTATGACAATCCTGAATCTTTTTTCTCCCACTGTCTACACAAGAGATCTCAGATCCACTAGTGCTGTTTCCTCTTGATAGATTCTTTTCTTCATTTAATCCTTCTTCATATATGTCTGTAATGCCACACCAAAATAAGACATTGCTGAATGAAAATAGCAAGTAAACTTAAAGAAAAATATTGTTATAACCCAGCACAAGAGGACAAAGTCACTTCCTATTTCAACTGATTATGAAATCAGATCTATAAAATGATTAGTCAGTGTAAAATGGAGTACTGCAATTGTAAGTGTTCAGAAATGTGTGTGCTTACTCACTGCAGAGGACTATCATTCTGTGGCAGAGAAAGAAATGCCAAAATTCCTTTGGTGTTCAGCAAGGCAGCCCATAAGAGCTATTTTCACACTGATGTAGCAGAGACAAATGATACCTTCTAGAGGCTGGCTATTTTAGTGTATGGTTATTCTAACTGGCAGTCAGTAGCAGGAACATAGTACTACATCCCAGTGCCAAATAAATGTGAGTGTCCTGAGTTAACTATTAGCATCCCAGAGCCAGCAGAGGCATTTGCCTTTATACCTTTGGGTTGAGAGATGATGAGCTCCACTTCCTCGGGAGAGTTCTGTATGATTTTAACTGCAGTATTAAATGAAACACCCTCAAGACTAATATTGTTCACAGAGATGAGTCGTCCTCCTTAAAAAAAAACCCAAAAAACCACAAGATAAAAGCAAGAGAAAGCAAATCTAAATAAGGAAATAAATCCAGAGTAGCTAACTTTAAGCTATGCAAGTATTTTAATTCTAATTAAAAACTACAGTAAAATGACCTGGTTTGATATTTCCAGCTCTGTCTGCAGGTCCCCCAGGGATAATCGAAGCAATAAAGATACCAAGGTCTAATTTTCCTACATTTTCTCCTCCAATAATTACGAAACCTGCAAAAACAAGATAGCATGAGAATGGAAACACTGGCAGTATTTAAAAAGATTAATCTTAGGAGCAGGAAAGGCTCTTGCTCCAACGGCTTAAGTTTTGTACATGATCTGAAGGATGAGGAGCTTTGATTTACAGGGCATCAAGGTCTTGATCTGGGAGAGCTTTAAACTTACATTATAACTAAAGTGTGCTGGTGACTTTGGTTACTATTTGGATATAATTTAAACAATAAAAAACAATGTTTTTCCTAGCTTGGCACTTTTAAAGACTCTAACTACTTTCTTGCATGAGTCATGAACTAGGTGGACCTGCAGCATTTAACATCTGCAGGAGGGAAATTATATAAAAGCTCATTAGATAAATTTGAACATTGTTCTACATCATGCAACAAAGAAACCTGAGGTGGGCCATGTAAACTTCTAATGTAAGAGATCTAAGAAAATTAAATCTGTTGTTCAGTAGTTGAGTTTCACTATCCTAACTCTGACTACTGAAATCTATTCTTCTCATTGCTATTATAGTTGGGTTTGGGATTAGGATATTACACACAGACCCGCACCATTTATAAATTTGAGGTTTAATTGTATTAATGGTCATTTGTGAAACCTGATGGTCTGAACTCATCCACAAGAACCAGATACAGTGTGATTAAGGTATTAGGTAACAAAAATATTATCCAAATAACAATCCAAAGGTTGAGAAATGTTCATGTTAAGTTTGTGTAAACATTTTGCACCCCCATGGGCACCACCTCTAAGGTCTAAGATAAATAAAATCAGTACACGTGTTTCAGATACAAAACTAAACCCATGTTTCTTTCATTCTATTCTGAGCACTTGGTTCCTTTGGTCTCTGTGGCCTTAGTTATTCTTCTGAAAATATAATGATCATGATTTATGTGCTTGGTCCTTTTCAGTCCTAGAAATTCTGAGTCCTTCACAAAGATTAGTACTCTTACTCTAAAAGAATAAACGGACTAAAGGAGTTTACAGTCTTGCCCAGCCTGAGTCAGCAAGCATCAGTGTTAGCACCAGGCTCTGAGAGTCCCAGGAACAAACATAACATCTATGTTCCTTACATACCAAATCCATTCTTAGGGTCACGTTTTAGGCTGACACAAATGATTTCTCTTTCTAGACCACTTAGCAAAACTTCCTTTTGGATGGCTGGTGATCCAGGTGCTGCAGAAACAAAACAGCTAGAATAAATGTAGATTAATGCAGGGAGACAGTATATTTGTGTATTATGCAAAACTGGAGCTTCAAAAATTAATATATATTTTATCCTTGATTTCAACATTACTGTTATTTTGAATCAATACAATTCTGGAAGGAAGCTCAAACAAATCTTCAGAAGTTTTCATTCTTTCAAAAAAACTCTGTACAGAACTGTGCACAGTCTTCCTACAATGTTCCTTTCTGGGTGAATATATATTTTTTGCAACGTTTTTATTAAGATTAGAATATTTAATGAGTCGGGCATGTAATGCCCATTGAACCTGAGGGTGATTTGGACACAACATCTTCTCTGGGCTCTAGCCTTAGGCCCTGTGGGCCCTTTTGGCTCCAAAAGTGCAATCCAACTAACACCAATTGCAATGGTGACTACTTAACACTGAGCAATTGCCACAGTGTGTTTAAAGTAGTGTTCTAATTTTTAAATAGACTAATCAGATAAGCATAGCTTCATATTCCATAAATTGGCTCCCCATGTGCGTGCAGTCTGGCTTCTGATAGAAAATTAGATATCCAGTCCTTATTCCAGAAGTGTCATGCAAGTGCAAGAGAAGAGGAAAGACCTGGACCCTATGCTGTCTCATATATTATTTATTGAGTTGTAGCTCTCAGTTTCAAACCAAACAATGACCTCTGAGCACAGGGATATTGCCCCATGCAAGAGTTTCTGGGTGTACTGAACTACCTCTCTGCAGAATGTTAGGCACTACTGCAGAATCATTTTATCACAAAGTCCCTTATCACTGAACCTGATGGAAAGCAGGAGTTAAGGAAAAGAAAACCACTTGTCTTAGTAAACTGGATTAGTTTCCAGGGCTAGTAGTAAAAAAGGATAGCCTTTCATCTGTCAGTAAAATATATGTTGGTCTCCTTCTATTGAAACAATAAACATGGAAGGGCTCTGTCTCTCTTTATGATTATTATACTCACCACTGATTGTGTTCTGAGTTGAATGGATAGAGAGGAAGTCATAGCTCCTTTGCTTTCCATTCAAATTCATGTGCATTTCCGACTGGGACAGCCCTGATAAAGATCTGCATGGCAGGAAAGGAAGACTGTGTTACAATAAAAAATCAGCAATGGTATTTAGCACTCTTCATTGTCATTAGTCTGCCAGAGCCAAGTCGGGAATGTACAGGTTTATAGCCTTTCAATGGGTATTTGGATTTCAAGGACATATTTCATTTTGAGGCAGAGCTAATAACAGCTGCCATTAGACCACTCACATCATGACTGATTCCTCCTGTGTTTTGCTCTGAGCTGACTGCAGGTATCAGGAAAACATAGCCCAGCTTCACCATGCTTCATTTAGCCCTGCTGTCTGTTTAGACAAAACCATGTCTGAAAGTTTTTCTGGTAATTCATGTTCGCCTTGACTCTATTCTAGCTCTTAGTATTCTAAAGGGCACTAGAATTCATCAGAGGCCTTGAGGCTGTGCAGCTATAGTAGCCACCTACACAGGTGAATGCACCAAAACAAAGAGGGAGAAGTTCTTGCACTGTTCCCTATGATTTGCACATTTGGACATGGAGGAGTTAACTAAGTAATGATCTATGCATTCCTGATCAAAACCAGCTTCTGATGGTTTTTTTAGTCCATATATTGTAATTCCCAGTGAAGATACACAGACGTGAAAGATTTTACATTTATTCTCCCTCATTTTTATACTTCCCCATAACCCAATTAGTGGTTTCTTCTTGAGTCTGATACAAATTTAAATGTCACTCTTTATCAAGTTCTTCTCTTTTAGTCTGTTAACTTTCTGCCTGCATTTGCATTACTGCTGGCACCATGGAGCCCCAGACCTTTTGCTGTGACCACAAGCACTTTAAAAAAAAAAATTTAAAAAATCGCTTATGTCTGAGTCTTCTTACACATGTTCAGAGAAAAAAAGCAAACCTACCTGCCAAGATTGCTTTTGTCTCTAGTCCTGTTGCTGGTTTCCACACTGAGGTTATCACAAGATTTGCTCATCATCCCAGCAGAAAGGTTTTCCAGGTTTGCTCCATAGAGCACGTTTTCTGAGCGAGACAGTCTCTGAATAAGGGCAAGGTGTTCACGCTGAGCTGCATATGCACAATTTGATTTGTCTATTTCCACAAATTTACTGTCCTCTGAATGAGAAGCAAGAGAAGGGAGGAGCAAAGGCAAATCCACAGATATTATCACATCTTTTTAAGGTCAAAGGAACTTTAAATAAAATCTTTTGAATGTGCCAGAAAAAATACTGACATTACAGATATAGTTGTTCTTTTATCCTTGAGGATATCTAAGCCTTGGGGTGGCTGGAAGGAGTTTCCTTTCATAAAAAGTATATGCTTCATTTAAGTTTAATTTCTGTGAATTATACTACAAATGCACTTTCCACAAAGACAGGTGAAATGTACAACCATATATAATTTAGACTTGAATATTTCTGTAAAGTGTGTTTTGTGAATGGTGTATGAGAAACATCTGTCTCATGAGTCTGAATTATCCAGGTTGGTAGTTTCTCATCCTTCACAGGCCTTCCACTCCAGTATATTTAAATCTGAGAAGACAGGAAGTCTAGGAGCACATGCTCTCCAAAGTTCAGTGAGACACCAAGGAACTGAGTCATTTGCACAGGTGAAGTCAAATGGAGACCATCTTGGTGGCAACATGAGCTATCCAGTTGTCCACCTTTCTGTGAAATCTACTACTTGTTAAATGACACCTGGGCTCTGCTATATACCAATCTGTCCTCTCAAACGATTTCATTTTTCTGAAACAAGGTGCTGAAAGAGACATTAATTTATTTAGGTTCTCAATGGCTGGGCTGGAGAGGGGACTTGGAGGACAGAGATATAGCAGGCAATTGGAGACACATTGGAATGTAAAACAAAAGCTTGACTTGATAGAGGCTAACATAAACATGAGCTTAAATTCTGCTTGTACATGAGAGCTAAGCTCCCGTGTGTTTTCCTAACAAATGGTAGCCTGAATACAACTTTCTAGAACACTACTCTGCAGCATTAAATCTAGGTTCCCTCTTTCCTCAGGGGCTTTGATCAGAGGCATTTCTTAAGGCATCAGAAGGCTTAACTGTCCAGAGTATTAGTGCAGTCTGGGAGTTGGCACACAGTGATTCTGGAGTAGAGGATTGCTTCTTCTCAGCAGCAGAATTCTTCTGAAGGGAAGTGAAATCCTGCTTATTTATTTTCTAAAAAACTCTGAGTTTAGCTACATAGTTGTTATCAAAAGAGAACCCCTTTTCATCCCCAGCACATGCCTACTAACACACGTGCCAAATTAGACTTAATCAGACAAATTAGACCCTTCTAACTTTCACTGTAGTAGGAGACATTATTTTCCAACTGAAGCAGAATGAAACTGAGGTGGCAGGTTCTAATTCTCAGATTTGGTGAATGTACCTTACCTAAAACATAACCTTGTCCTATGGTCCCAGTAACAAAAGTGCATTTCTACCTCACCTGGTGAAGTTTGCCGAAGTTGCCTAGAATTCATCTGTGCATTGAATTTGTGCTGGGCAGAGCAGAGGTCCAGTAGGTATTTACATGTCTTCGCTGTATCAGTAATGAAGGTGTGCTTCTTGCCACTGAAGCTGCTTTCAATCATGAATTTTTTTCTCTGAAGGGGAAAAAAAAAAACAAACACAGGTTGCTTCATATATCAGTCATTACACTGAGGCACTGACAGTTCATTTATATCATCTTGTTGGTTTGTTCAGTTGTATTTATGCCTGATTGCATCCCTTTTGCATGCAGTAAATGTCTGTTGTAAATTCAGCACTTGTAAGCCAGGTGTCTGTCATTGGGATCATAACTCTTCTATGTTGAAAGTCAAGAGCCTTAAGACATTGAATGCTTTGATAGGTTGCTAAAACTGCAAAATTTGGCCCTACAGATGTTAAAATTATTATACAAATTTAATATGAAAAGGAACATATCTTCAAGGGGGTGAAGGACTGTTTTTGGAGAGCTAACAAGCTGGGGAATGTGTGATTTAGTTTTACACCTAAACTGTACATTGATATATCTCTAATGTCAAAATCCCATTTAGAAATGGGTCCCAATCTTGTCACCAATAGTAGTTTGTTAGCAGACATCAATATAGCAGACCAAGAGATGAGGATGGGGATAATGAGATCTGGAAAGTGGAAGGCATGATCCCATGACCTGATGTAGGCAGAAAAACAGAAGAAAAAAGCAGTAGAGACCAGAGAGGAATGAAAATGGAATATGCCATAGAGGAATTTGGCATAGTCTCTGTAATAGTCAGCACCAGATTGTTGAGTTTTATAGCAATTTGTCTTTGGCCTCAGCATAAATACTGCAGAACTATACCTCACAAAAAACCTCAGTATCTTCATATCCACATCCAGATCCAGCTTTGATTTTAAACTCTTTTCAGAAAGGACTTGCCCATGGAGAGTGACTCTAATTCTCCCTCTGAATGCAATAAATTCATCAAAGCAACAGGAAGAAAGGCAGTAAACTAGTGGAGTAGAGAAGAGATTTGGTTAGTTCCAACTCACATGAGCTGAAATTCTCTCTGTTTCACGCCATTGGAATCTTAAACTGGCAATTCTTGTGTGATTTTTGTTCTCATAGACAATGATGCCTTTGGCACAGATTCCCAGGATGATGTCCCCTTCTGTCCCTTTCTTCTCCTGGGATACGCGATAGAATAACACTCCATATTCAGGAAGTTGCTGAGTCACCTTGTAGAGAAAAAGTGCTTTTACCATGCCTTACTCCAAAAGATTCATGGGAAGAAAACTAGGAGGAGAAAATGCTTTTGAGTGTCTGAGGAGCCAGTGTCTGCCCCTGCCATCTAATGCAGGAGATATTCAGAGGAAAGTCACCCGGAGGTTCTGGGGGTTCATGCTTGTCTTTCTACCTCCTGTGCTTGGCCACAAAAGTGTTAAAATGTGACTCAAACACTTTACAGAACTATGGAATATAACTAGGATTTGCTGTCTGGTATGGAGATCAATATGAGTTTATCCTAAAACCTTATATTTTGTATCTGGGAAGCTACTCTAGAATCCTCAAATGACTTTTCAATTGTGAACAGAGATTTTCAGTGACCAAAATAAAACACTTTAAGAAGATCTGTTTTTTCAGAACGTAACCATAGTACAAATGTTCAGGTCTTGAAAACTGGGGCATCTATAATCACTAGCTGAATCTGGGTTTTAATTTTTAATCCCTTTCATATTTGGAATTTACATGTTCTTGCCATGGGGTCTGTCTTTCTCACTTTGTATGATGTGTTGGCTCCTTCTACAGACTTATTCATTGAAACAGATACTAACAAAGCTGCTTTTCTTCATTGGATTTGCCATGCATCATGAGACTGTCATTAAGGCTAAGCTTCAATCTATTTCTTCAATTGCATTGACAGTGCTAGATGAGGAACTAATATAATTAAATAGCAACTGAACTAAAATGATGCTATAAATAACAGCATGTGGCACTGCAGCAAAATGACTACTGGTATTTGTCCATTATCTAATCCTTGATTTTTTCATTTAATGGAAAGCAGAGAGGTTTGGGGAGATAGAGAAATTAGCAGGAAAAAAGTTAAATCCCATGTCATTGTGACACTTTAGAGCACTAGAGAAACAGTCCAGTGAGAAAATACTTCAGATAACTCCTTCCTCACTTCCAGGGTTCACAAATACTTCTAAACAAACAATCACTACATGTTTAGAAAGTGGCTGAACAGCTGCTGTAATTTCAGAAGTCAAAAAAATGCTTATTCTCCTGTTTTATAATCTTCTGGAGCCTAGACATGTTGGTAACATTCCAAAAATTTACATCAAGCTTTAGAATGCTGTAAATACACCAAAAAGTGTTATAAAAACTCTCAGAGATAAGTGACAGTATCTACAGCAGAACGAAATTCTAAGGTTTTTGTTGACGATTCAAATTTTTTCACCATATCTAAAATCCACTGTATCAGGCAAGAAAAAATATAGACAACGGTAAATAGAGAGGTGCTTTCTAGCTCAAAATGAATAAATAGTGTTTGGGGTACGGCAAGTTACCTTTAAAAATTCTAGTTCAGCTTCATCCTCAAAGAGGGAGCGATTCATGCGATGTAATTTCGCGAGCTCTCGCTGTACGTATGCCAGGGTCATTTTCTCTATTCGACTTGCTGGAACGTAGTCCTCAACACGAAAATAGCTCTTTCCATGCATCTGTGGGGGAAGAAATAGAAAAAAACCAAAGAGACAGGAGCCTTTTGTTCTTTCTTGACTTTTATTATTCATTGCAGGGTGACCCATCTGCAGAAGTCACCCTGCTGCCATTTCCCAAAGGAAAGTGGGAACAGCACGTGGTGTCCTGGCAGCCAAATTGCCTCTTGTCCCTGTGCTCAGGCAGCTGCTCAAAGCACACACCACTTCTTTGGGCAGGGGGGAGAAAGGAGCAGGGCCTACAGGTGTGTCCTGCACTTAGAGCTGACATCTACAGCTGCATCTGTACAACCTACAGTGGGGGACCCATTGCCATGACAGATCTGACCACAGGGATCAGACCTCTCAGAGTTCAATTAACAGAGCTGCACTGATTAACACAGCTGAAGGTATGGAAGACAACATAAATGGGTGTTTTCTATACACTTAAAAACTAGGACAGCTAGTTCAGATATACAATCAGAGACCTCCCTGTCTTTGCAGCTTGTGGGTCTGAGCCTACACTTAAAATAGCTGTGAATTATGAAGTGTTCATTTGCTTTTCTCTTCCCTATTTACTAATCTCTTTAACCCCCTCTGCACATCCAGCCTGTGTTAGAAACTTTCTACAGATTTTCTGGAGTTTTAGGAAGTATTATCAATTATGAAGGACCTAGACTCTCTCATCATTCTGCCATATCTCCTGGCAAATTTACCTGTCTCATTACTACTCCATAATCAGGAAAATTTTATAATTTTTTAAAATTAAGTCTGAAGGGCTTATCTGGAGGACTTAACTGAAGTTCTCTGCTATTCACGTTTTTTCTTTAAACACTATGTGATAAACAAAAGCTGCAAAAGTTGTAGAGAGAGACCTCTGGGAAATACTGTATTATTTCTCCACACCTCAGAAGCATAATTTCCAAGCTCTGCCTGTAGAGCCAAAGCGCCGAGTTTCAGGGCAGTCTCATCACTGCAATATAATCGCTCCTCCAAAATATCTTTACGAAGCTGCAGGTAAAACTGATGCCTTGTCAAGCCATGCCTGGAATAGAAAAGGGTTTAGGAACTCAGGAGGAGCTTTGATTGGTATCCCTAAATGCTACTGCTTTTCCTTCAGTCAGCAGAATTGTGCACTTACTGAATAACATTGAAGTGGTTGACAAAGAATTTTATCCTTAGGAAGAGTGTGAAATTAATGATGGACATTTTCTTCTTGGGTTGGTCATTCCAGCCATCTGGGGCCACTTTGTAGAGTTTGGTCTCCTCATCCAAAAAGAAGAATTCTTTACCTGAAATGAGAATTTTGGGTTGTGTGATAAACCTAGATCTGCTGTCTTCATAGAGTGCATCACTAGCAATAAAAAATAAAATGGATTGGGGATGTCAGCTGAGATTTACTTCTCTGTGTTATGACTTAACTTATTGCTCCTTTGATGGAGAACTTAGGACAGTATATAATTTTGGATTACAAATGTTAGATGCTGGATTAGTATCGTGTCTGTGAAACCACTCAAAGATTAATGGGCCTTGCATTCTCATCATTCAGTTTCTGCCCCCCTTTGTAACCTGCATTCCCTACACACAAGGTGTGTGCTCTTTCCCAGTGCCTCAGCTGTGCCTGGCATCAGAAGGGGACTATGGAGATGTGGGTCTGGTAGATGACGCAGCTGAACCTGTACTCCCACTTATATCTAGGAACAAACACAGGAAGCCTTTCCCAGTGCAGTGCTTCTTGGAATTTCTGCTGGAGCTGCATGGCTCAGTATTATCTGAGTGCAAGGCTGGGGCACAGCCTTTTCTAAAGCCTGGGAATATCAGCCAGTAAATATCTTATGGTTGTGCTGATGCACAGTCCTGAGGCAGACATGGTTTGCATCACTACAGTGCAGTTTAAACCAACATACCTTACTTTTGCACAAGCTTTGTGTCTGCTCCTACCTAAGGATCTTAAAGGCTCTTACTGGAGTTCATTGATAAAGTGACAACAGAGGCACTGAGGGACAGAGCTGTCACTGTACTTAGGTGTCTCATTACCTTTCAGGTAAGCCAAGCCAAAGTAGAAATGTTCCACCAAGTTTGCATATGCCACCACGGTGTTGAAAACATCTCTTGCCTTGGTCTTGATGTCACATTGCACCTCAAGGCACTGGCCATTGAGTAGGATCACATTGAGATCCCTTTGGGACAAATAGGATTTCCCTTTTTTAGTCTAAGGACATGCAAGAAAGAATGAAGAATGAGTGCCAAGTACAAGCAATGCAAGTTCCACAGCATTTCATTACTGAGGCCCACTAGTAGCCTGTCTCTCTACAACCTGATGGAATTGGTCACAACATCATGCTATTCTCTGCCTCCCTTCTCATAAATTAATATCACAAATATTTCTATTTTTTTTTAAACCCAGAGAATCACAACAAAACAGCTGAGCATACTCAAATTCTCCAGTCACCAGGGTTATTCTAGATTTGGGGCTAATTCCAAATTTGCTTTGCCCTCATTTTTACTGCTGTCTGCTGTCAATTTTCTACCTTATCTTAAGGAAACATAAAGTATGTGCCTGCAAGCTGGAGAAGACCCATACACTGGAATTAGACATCATATTGCAGATTTGTTGTACAGTCTTTGTCTCAAAAGTCTATGGCTAAAGTGAGCATTCTTAGCTAAGAAGGATAAATTAAGCTTTTTTTTTGCTCCAACAGAAATAACTAAATAGCACTAAAAATTAAAGCACACTCTTTCAAGTCTCAATACCTCTGCAGGAACCCTAACTTGTTTTGAGAGGCGGACATGGAAAGAATACTGGGTTGAGACTCAGGTGCAACTTAGAAAGAGCCCTGACCAAAATGTCACTGGATTATTTCTAAATTCTTAATATTCATACTTACCACAATTGATCCAGGCAGCTGTAAGGTCACTGGTGGTTCACTAGACAAAATAATAAATTCTGGACCTGAAAACTGCAATTTAGAAATTTAGTAAGTCTTCTTAATGGAATGAAGATCCCAAACACAAGTATCAGTGAAACCCATTTCTATTGATCTGTATGCTGGACCTAACTGACTTCAGTGTCTAATAAGGTGCACATGCTGACTGATGACTTCTCTCTGTTTGGGGTCTCTCCTGTGCAGACTCTCCTGTGAAGGGGTAAGTTCATGCTGAAGCTTTTTCTTCTGTAAAGACACTTAAGATCCATTTCATTTTCAAGGCACTTATTTTCATGACACTTAGAGAAACTTAATTTATTCTGAGACCTTTCCCCATTTGATTCCCAAATTACTCTCAGGACAGTCACAGACACATAAACACATACACACACACAACTGTCATTGAATAAGCCCAACTTCCCTAGGAACTAGACTGAAATGCAGAGCTTTCTTCCACATAATAAAGGCTGACTGATGGTTCTTATTAGTGGGCATTGTATTCTTTTAATTTCAAATGACTTCAACATTTTTAAGGTCCTTTTTTTCTTGCTGAGCATCCACCTCACCTCACTTTATATATTGGGTTTTTATCAGATACATCTGTGCTTCTAGATCCCTTAAGCAGACAGAAATAATTAAATGTCTTCAAATAATGAGATGTAAATCCTTCCAGCCATTCACCATGGTTTAGTAACTTGACCAATTTAGATACTTTAAAAAAATTAGTATTTATTTAATAGTAATAGTATGGTCCTACCAACAAACAATGCAGTTTCACATTAAAGAGGGACTAGCACTGTGTTGTAACAGTTGCTGAACTCCTTCTGTGAAAGGCCGTCATTATCCCCACAAAAATCAGCATAATAAAATTTAAAACGAAATTGATATGAGAAAAGGTAATTTTCCAAAGTGTCTAACTGAAGCTCTTGACCAAATATTTGTCACTGGTCACTGCTGATCTTCTGAACTGGGAAGAGGTGAAAGGGCTCATCAGCCTAAAACCTGTTCCTTCTTGTTCCACAACAGAAAACTCCATATGAAGGATCGTGGTGGAGTTTTCTATGATTCAGTTATTTCTGAATTTTTGCAATCCAACTTTTAAAGAAACATTATCCTTTCCATTTAACAGAGTCCTACCACAACTTAGCAACTAGAAATAGTCAACTAGGAGAACTACTCTCTGGGCACATTCATTGCCAGCCTATGTTTTCTGTCCAGACATGCACTGTAAAACAAAATTTAAGTCCTTTGAGCACCATTGGCTGACAAATGTTTGGGTTAAGTGTCTCTGTAAATTTTTTTGCTGTTCTGAAGCTGATGTCAAAGTGGTTGATGAAAACAGTCCATATGGTGTTTGATGCTTGCAGAAATCACGTATGTAGGTCAGAGGGGGTTCAATTATCAGCTTTTGCATAGTCTTTATGGACAATTGCTTTTACTGCCTTCAGTTCTGACAGCACAACTGGATCATGCCTAATTTGGAGTCTGTCAATTTAGAATACTCATCTAATAAGATGACTCAGTAGCTAATGTGCATATCACTGTTGAACAAAAGCTACATGAGAGTCTTCTCTTTAGTGATATTTACATTTTGAAATCAGCTTATATGTTTTTCATCATTCACCTTTTCCTTCCTGTGGAACAAACATTTCTGTGATGCAGCAGCTGCTGAGTAGTCCTTTGTAGACACAGAGAAGGTGGAGCCCAAGCCTATCAGGTTCTGTCGGCTGTTCTTCTGAGTTCCACCTGGGATTTCTTCTACAGCGCTCACTGATCTTTAGAGGAAATGTCATAGTGAGAAAAATATATAACATAGAGGAAATGTCATAGTGAGAAAAATATATAACAATCAGCACAACACCAGCTTCGAGAAAGAGAGCTAAAGGTACAGTAACTACTGGAATACTATGAAGTCCAGGCCAATGTCTGTTATAAGCTCCTTAATGTTTCTTTACAGAAAAAGAAAAATAATTTTACAGTAGTAGTATTACTGGTACCCTTTATAAAGGGTACCAGTAATACTACTAATCTAAACTCTGCTTTGATTCAATAGAGTCAGGTTTGTTTCTTTTATTCATTTGGTGAGCCAGATCCAGCTGGTTTAAGTTTGGTGAAGCCAACAGGCAAAGAGTGTAGCCCCATTCCCTTCTGGGAATTCTACAGGATGAAGCAAAATCCTCATTTATTATTTTCTCAAGAAAAAAGCTTCAGAAAGCCTTAACATTTGTTGTTATGTTATTCAGAATTACCTGAAGTGACCTTTGTGAGCATAAAAATATTTTTAGTTCAAAATCCAAGATTCTTTATTAAAAAAGCTTTCTTTTCCTCTGGAAAACACTTCCTGATAGGTGAGAGATGCTAGATTTGACAGTTGTGTCTTCTTTAGATATAGACCAGAGCCTTGCTTACAAGATTCACTTTGTGAGATGTAAATTATGTTAACTGGGCTCCCTACAGAATGAGCATGATGATGTTAGTAATCTTTGTAGGTAGTAAACCCATCACTAATTTTTGTGTTGGTTGCACTCCTACATGGGAAACTGGTGATTTCCAAAGTAATTTCAACTCCACTGCTGTCATGGTACTTGTAATAGGATGGTGACTGTGGTAGAAATTCAGGCTTAAAACCAGGAATGGAGTTTACAGTCCTTGAAGTTCTGTGGGAAACAGCTTGCTGGAAATTTGGAGACCAGAGTTCATCTTTCAGCAGAGGAGGGGAACTTATTCTTGGCAGAATGATTTTAGATCAAGCATATTAAGATCACATCCAGGTTGTTAGTCAGAGGCATGGCAATTGCTCTGAAGTACTCAGTAAATAAATCCCCTGTTACTCATATAACCGCTAGATATATGATGCATATATAAATGTCTGTGAACACACATATAAATGTATGTATGTATGTGTAGTTAGACAAGTAGATGGAGACTTCTTTCTTGACAAAAGCAGCCACTATCCTGCAATCTGCTTGTAGATCTCTCTTGTTGCAGTTTTACAGGTGTACTGGGATATCACATATTGACCAGATTATCATGGCTGATTTATCAGGAAGTTCAAACTGTTTACTCGGGACACATTTAATTGGGAGTTGATCTAAATTGAGCATTTCCTGTGGGCCTAAATTATTTGTGTCATGGTTAAAAGAAGAAACTCCTGTTTAACTGGGTCAAGACCCCAATTTAAATGGGATGTCTGTAGGGATTACATGGTGCTTAACTATGGGATTCTGGTCTTTGTGGTGCCTAGAGGCTGACATCTCTTTTTTCATTTGGAAACAACCATGATTATAGCTGCACTGTGCTAACACCCAGTGTAGAAAACCCTTGTTTGGCAGCCGTGGTATTTCCCTGGCTTTTGAAAAGGATTCAGTAGCACTTGTACAATTCTCAGTTTTCTTTGTCAATGTCTACAGGGCTGCTGTCCATACCATGGCTGAAACGAGGCTAATCCTCATGACAGAGCAGAGGACTTTACTGCTTATGTCCCTGGGTTACCTGTAACTCTCCAGTGAAATGGCAGTGCAGGGCTGGATATGACTGACACAAGTGAGAAAAATCAGTCTAAGGACTGCTAATGAAAATTATGCATTATATACATGCTCTGACATAACCACTCCAGAGCACATAAGGTGTGACAGCACTTTAATGTGACAGCAAGACAAAATCTGAATGTGGAGAAATAAGGACTCTGACAGAATGCCTTGACAGGGAAAGTGATGACTTTTCAACAGATTTTTCCCTTCATAAAATTATATAATTATTGAGTTTATAAAAAGACCTCTAAGATCAAATCAATCCTTTCACAGTCTCTGTGGAGCAGCTTCCCAGTTGTTTCAGTCACAGAGGGCAAGTGCTGCTTCCCTGCCTGCTGGAGACACAGATGGGGGCAGCTGCTCTGGGAGGCCAATGGCACCTGGCAGAACACAGTGGTACAGAGCAAATGTGGAAATCCTGCATTTGCTTGTTTTGTATGGATTGTTCAGGGCCCAAATTCCATTTCACTAGAGCTTTTGGACCATTCCACTTGGAACCAAACCAAGTCTAGATAAACATTATTTATTTATTGTACATTATAGAATATTATGTATTTATTAAATAGTATCTATTATCAAAACAGGCTCAGATGGCAATTCAGGCATTTTCTGATACTGGCATTGCCACAGTGGTTGCTGGCTTTACTTAGTTATAAAACAGCTTTCATCTTGTAAAAATCTGAAATGAGTTTACCTGTTTATGAAAAGCTTGTAGCTACTTTGTGTCCTTGACCCACTAAGTGTGGTGTCACACGATCTGTGTGTCTCTGGAACTCTCCCTGAAATAAATAAAGGAAATTTCAAAATTCAAGCAATAGTAGCAGCATTTAGCATCAGATGTTGGGACAATTACAGCAGGGAAGAAATTTAGATTGGCAACTTCCTCTCTTGTGTCCTTGCTTGGACATGATAAATGGCTATTTAATAAGGTTAATGAATACTACACCAGCAGGACTCCCAGTTCCCTAGTTATTGTTACTTCCTCTTCATAACCCTTTGTGTGATTGTAATTTGGAAAACAGCTATGTAGATACAATGGCTGTCATTTCCATCTGTATGGGGGTAGTTTGTGAAGCTTTTTCTCTTCAGAAATTATGCCCAATTTTTGTTCTTCTATTTTCAGGCATAAAATGGGTGGGAAAAGCCATGAAACTTCTCTGGCTTAATAAGAGTAGACTATAAAATCAATGAAATGAAAATTATTGTATCTATTACACTGGTTATTTGCTATGTTAAATTTATTTTGAATGTTTTTACATAATGAAAACATGGTGGGAGTAGTGGATGATTTGTGGGTCCTTAGCAAATAAAGATTGCATTGTTTTTCACCTTCAATCATCTCTGTTGCTACAGAATGGACAGCTTTTGCTTTGTCCAAATACATGAAGGTTGAAATTTAGAGGCAGAACCAGAGAGGGTTATGCAAGTTCTATGAATGTTCAGCAGAGATGTTTGAAATGTTTTGGGAATCTTTAGAGAAGGGTGAGAAGGTTAAATTTTTCTTCACTTGGATCATTTAATTGATCTTGTTTGAAGAATTGCATATCACACTATTACATAAGCAGGATGATAGAGGTGGTAAGATCAGCTGTGTGGAAGCAATTATTTAGATAAAACATTCATGCATTACACCCTGAGATTTCACTCTGAATTCCAACATGAAAACGTGACACTGAGTTCTAATGTACCAACCAACCAACTGCATTTTTATAACCTAGAAAATCTACAGTCGCATTGCTAAAATAAGCATAAACATGTGGGGTTTTTTCAAGCTGCAGATGGTAGTGAAAAAATGTGAGATTTGAGATAAGCTAGTTACCAAAGTTAAGATTCAATCCTGTGTTCCGAAATGACATGCTTTTTAATGAGAAAACCTTACAAAATTCTCTGCTTGCCCTGTGGTTTTCACATAATTGGATAAATATATTTTGACAAGTACATAAAATTCCCCTTAGTCTTTCTATCTCAGCTGTTACAGCAGTGGGACAACTTGGCTACTCACAGTGGCCAGACTGCCATGCTTTGATCACAGATCTAACACCCACCTGGCATTAAATTAACATGTATTCTTCAAAGAAGTTGATCCTGTAGATTTACTATATGTTAAATGAGCTTCTAAAGTACAGTTTTGACAGAGATATTGATGTCCTTTGATAATGGGGCTCTACTAGATAGTAATATTTATTTTCAGAGAAGAATTCTTTTTAAAAATATTTTTGAAAGAATGTTTGTGACAAACTCTCACATTGTGTTTACTCATGTATTTTTAGAATCTCGTCTTACAAAATCTTGTATATGAACAGCTATCAGTGTTTCAGTGGAGACTGAGACATGCACAAAGTCACTAGAATGAGCCTTTGTCAAGCTTCTGACCAATTTTTTTTTTTTTAGTGCTTACAAAATAGCCTTCTCTTCTGAGTTTACCTTCACTATGTGCCACTGTGTATGTGACTGACACGTATGTGTCACTCACGGAGCAGCTGCAGACTCAGGATTTATTGCTGCTGGTTTTGATTGCAATTCTGGAGCTTCAGAAAAGCACCTTGCTGGAGGAGAGTATTAACATGAGTAACCTCACTTCCTCATCCTTGGGCTGAGGGCTTAGGGGTGAGAGGCTATGACATGATGTTTTTTTTTTTTTCCCCAGGATGTGCCCAATTTCTGAATTATGTCCTCAAAGAACATTCACTTTTAGGTACTATTTATAGATTCAACTGATTTCAGAGCTGACATCTTGACATTGTTCAATGTCAAGAACCAAATGTGTTTGTGAGGTAGCCCCACCTTTTCTGTGTCAAGACCCCATGTGCTAAAAAGATAATGTCAGGTTTTGTGATCTGCTGAGCACCTGGCAAAGGGGGTGTGAAGCAAGAAAGAGGTGATGGGGCCACATGATAATTGTATAACTTTACAGTAGGACACAGGTGAAAAAGAATCTAATATAAAAGTATCTTTCTTTTCTACAATTTAGCACAAATATACCTCCCAAGTGACATAACCACGAGTTGCAGACGAGTATCTATCACCTGGTACCTGGTCAGTCCCACACTTCAGGAGACAGAAGAGATGAATACATAATTCACAAACATAATCTTTTATAAAAATCTTACCTCTCCTGTGTCCTCGGTTAGACAGGATCAAAGATGTACTTTCAGAAATACTGTTAGAGTCACTATAATCCACAGAGAGTTGTCTGTAATCTTCTGCTGATGGACTATAGTTCATTAATCTGGACCCTTTGTCTGGAAACAGAAATGAAATGTGGTGAATTATGTACTTTGATTATAAATACTTGTATTTGCATGTTAATGTAAATAATATCTTGATCAGCTAATTTTTATATAGTCCACATCCTTCTGTCTTCTAACTCTGACTCCAATTCCTTAAAGACTGAGGAAAGCTTGGTAACTTCATTCTATTACTTTCATAATCTTATTCTGACCAAAATTGTTTTTCATAGTTCTCAACTATTCCATACAAAACAAATCTAATATATTAATTCTGCTCTACATGTTTAACTGAAAAGTTGCAAAGTGCAGACAACCGGCAAAGTTCTTATTCCTTGCACTGAGGTCCAAAACCTTGAGCTGTAACTTCTTTTTGTGTGCAGGGTGCACAATGCCCAGACAGAATCCACTGCCAGAGTCAGGTGCAGAAATTCCATTAAGAGGTCATCCTAATTCATTAGGATGTACATATTTTTCTTGAACATTGACTTTACTTGGTTTGCATTCCCTCTTGTCCTTTTACAGAATCTCTGAAGCATAACTTTTAATTTAAAAAAAAAGGAAGAAATGGAATGCTGTCTTGCAAAGTGGAGCTCACACATTTCCAATGTAACTGACGCCATAACTTGTTGAAGTCCTTCAGCAAGTGTAAGTCCTGAATCACTGGCAAACACAGAGATCACACCAGATACATAATCCCAAGAAGCAGTGTAAGGAAACTGGCAGGAATTTGTGGCTAATACGGGGTTGAAGATGGGGCCATCCCTTGTGGCAGCAGCAGAATTTCTACCTACTTTTGCTACAAGCTCATTTCTTGAGTAAGTGAACCAATATGGTTTGAGGGGTAGTTTGTCTGTATGTTTCCAAGAGAATACCCTTTTCTTATAACCAATAATACCTAATAGAAATGTTCCAGATGTATTTAAGTCTGTGTTTGATTCTAGCTGATTTCATGGATCATATGTGTGATTTTATGAATAGAAATTGTATTGCTCATATGCCTAATTTTGAGCATATCCAAAAAAAATCCTGTATAGTTTGGCCCAGCTTTCCCCTTGCCTCAAAATCAGAGATCTCTGTCAAAGTGAACAGTACAGTGTAGACACTAGGAAAAAGATACAGTTATAGCATTACTCTGAGGAATAATAAATCTTAATCTTAGATGAAATAAAAAATTGGTATATACTGGCTTATTTATATAGTGAGCAGGATTTGGCCTTGAAATCACTCCAGCAGTTCATTTAGAAAACATCTTTTGAACAGAAAATTAACTAAAATCAAAAAAGAAACCACAAATCTTTCCTTGAGTAATCAAATAGGAAAGATGAATATATATTCCTTACTGGCACGAGGACAACCTCACAGAATCCCACCTTCAAAAATACACTGGAGTATACAAACTACAAAAGCAGTTTTGAAAGTAGAGGAGTTTTATATGCACAGGTTTTATGCAAAGTGCTTTAAGAGCCAAATCTGTGCAAGCTGGTTTGTTATCATTGCTTCACAGCCCTGAGACTACTGTCCTTTGTGGCAATAAGGAAAAGAAACCTCACTGACTTGCCTCAGAGTCTTTCCATTATGAAGTAATTTATATGTAAAGCAATAACTATTCTATCCAACACTACATGGAATCACTACAGCACGAAATTAAACTATCCATCTGCCTTAGGAAAGACACAGAAAAGGCTGTCTGTACCCTTATTAGAGAGTTCAGATTATAAATCTTTCTTTACCTTGGTGAAAATTCATCTGGGATGACAGCATTGAGGTGTCTGATATTTTTTCATGCAGTCTTTTCCTTATCACATGACTTCTGTTCAGCTGAGAGGCTGTGCTGTCTTCGGTGACCACCTGCTCTGTCTAGAAGGCAGTAATATTGAAAGTCATATGATATGTGAACTTCAGACACTCACAGTGAAGTGATCCTTGCCCTCTGGCTGTCAGAGGCTGCTGATTTGCTTTGTATAAGCAACTTATTTTTCTTGGATTAACACAAAGCAGGACTGAGTATGTTGGCTCCATGCTCTCATGGCTAGCTAAGTTTGAGGGGACACTCTCTGTTACAGTAGCAAAGAGACTAAGAAAGAGTGCAAGGGAAGAATTATTCTCAGAATCTTAATGAATACTGGTTGAGGACAAAAAACAATCTGGTGTGTTTTTTTCATTCAGCTTATCAACAAAAATGATTTTTGATATTTCAAATTTTGAAAAAAAATTATGTGCTTGTTTATTAAGACCTCATGTGGTCAGGCTTGATTGCACAGCAAATATTCAGTTCCACTGAAGGACAATGAATTAATTTCCTAACATGATGTAAATGAGATTTCTTTGAATTTTATGAAAACAGGTAGTTTTTCTGGTTTTCTGAAACCAGGGTGGCAATGGAGAAATCTTTACTGTTGTGTAAAGTCCTTTACTTTGGCCAATATGGGGTCTCTGTAAAGGTTATTTATGATCACTTCAGTACTAACCAAAGAGATTAAGATACTGTGAGTACAAAATCTCGATCACTTCCCAGGGCTGTAGAAATGGTAAGTGAGAGAGCTTCCTTGCTTTATTTGCTTGTACCCGTGCCCACACAATTTCCTGCCTAGAAGTTTAGAACCAAATCTCACTTCCTTAATCCATACAAGCATTAATTTCAGCAATCACCTGTGCCCCATGTTGCTGTGCACCTCTCTCATCACAGGAAAGGTGACTGGAGTATGAGAGCAGCACCTACCTCACTGACACTTCCCACTGCAAACTGAACCATTTTCTTTATGTAGAATTTTGCTGGTAAGGAAGCAGATTCCTTCTGATGTGCTTCACATGCTTCCAGAATGGATTCAGGAGAAAGTCTTCTATGTGGCAGATCTTCACACAGTGTCAGCAAGAGTGTGTGTAGTTGGTCACTCAGCTGGAGAGACTGAGTCAAAATAGAGGCACTGTTAAATGACATCTCCCAGGGGACTGAAATCCTGTGTAAACTGGGACCAGGAATTTCTGTAAGCCTTTCACTGTGGGTGAGAAACATGCACTGAATTCCTTTAGACTTTGGGACAATTCCAGACAAGCAGCATAACAGCACTGAATAAACCTCTAGTGGGATCCAGGATAGCCTTGGAGGGAATTGACATCTCCAAGAGTGATCGTCGGCCCAATTAGAGGCTTCTTGGTGACAGACAGTTCAGTTTGCTCCAGAGCTTTATTAATTAGACTGTGAATCAAAGATTCATGGAAGTAAGATATGTGGTAGCATTAGCTTCAAAAAGGTGAGGAGTTATACCAGCCAAAACTGTTGTCATAGAGACCAGACACTTATATTTTAAGGCCATTTAGCTTATAAAGCTTTTTCTCTTAGAATGTGAAAGGGAGGTTAAATCTACTAGAAGCCTGTGCTCTCCAAATTGAGAACAAACAATCAAGAGCATCAATATAGAAATAAAGCAAAATGTATGTTACGAGTCTTTGAAAGGATTCTGGGTAAGCAAGAAATTTATAATTTCAGCTAGCAGATACTGATAGAATTTGCTCAGAAATAAGGGGAGTTATTTAGTTTTATTCTTCCATCCCATTTTTGAAAAAGCACATAAATGTGCACAGCACCACAAGCATGCCAACATGATGTTTTTGTTTAAGTCCTGTCTATCTTAGAATAATAGAATCATAGAATAATTTAGGTTGAAAAAAGACCTTTAACATCATCGAGTGTAATCATAAACCTAACACTGGCAAGTCCACCACTAAATCATGTTGCAAAGTGCCACAACTATGCATCTTTTAAATACCTCGTGGGATGAGATTCAACCACTTCCCTGGGTAGCTTGTTCCTAATTCTCTTGGAATAAATAATCTTCACCATTAAAGTCAAGGTACAATTCATCTTAAGAAGAACAATTCTGTTTTTTGAAGAAACAGAAGGGAAAAAAAAGGGAAAGGAAAGGAAAGGAAAGATGAGCTCCAACTAAGTTCCCTGATTTGCATGAACTGGTATTTTTGGTGAAGCTTAGACCTTGACACAAGCTCTTCAATTCTTTTCTGGGTCCAAAACACTAAGCCCCACTTAGTGATACTTCAGACTATGCCTCTCATTCTTTGAACCTACCAGAATAAAAGAAAACAAAAATGTTTGTGTTACTGGCCTGGTTTGGAGGAACCTGGTAATCTGCTGACCAATAGAGGGTCATTCCTAAGGAATACACCAGCATCTGCCAAAACAGAAAAGGAAACCCTGCATGAAATCAATACTTAGTGCAGAAAAACCTCATACTAGACACACCATCTTTTTGTGTCTTTGGTCACAAAATGGCAGAAGTCACACAGATGATTTTTTAAAAAAACTACACTAAAGTATCTAAGAGTAAAATCGTGACTCTTAGCTTATGGACTAGGTAGCATGCAATTAGTGATGCCTTTTCCTGGTCTTAAAAAATTGAGAGCTAGACATGGTTAAGGGATAATGTTTTTTTTACCTCCATATTTAAATAAGGATCCTTATTGGTGCACCGTTTCGTCAAGGTGGGATGTGCTGCAATGCACACACATGATAGATTGTGTATACAATGTATAGGGCTTACAGATTAGGATATCTAACAGGGATGCCCCAATGGGAGGCCTGGATGAATGGCATAATGTCCCCCCATCCAAGGAATTCCATCCTGGATGGGCCAAATAGGTAGTTTACAAGATATGTTCTAGAGAGGACCCTGGTTTCCCAAGATAATGTAGGGTTTTTTCCAGCTTCCTGCTATGAGGCCTTTAGGATGTTTGGTCTCCTGGCTTAACAAAAGACTATGACTATGCTAAATTATCAGATTTAAGGAATTACAAGTATGCATGCTAAGAATACTGCGGATACATAAAAGTTACATAAGTTACAAAAGTTACATAAAAAGAAAAGGCAAAAAATCATCTTGGCATCATTACTACTGTTCAGCTGCCCTCTGTTCAATGATGCCAGGAGTAGGGAAAGAAATTTGAATTCCTTTCTTAATTTTGAAGCTCTCCTATTGCTGATTAAAACTCTCCCCTACCTGTGGGACTGACTAGCTGTTATATGCAGGAAAATCATTACTGGAAGAAGGCTGCCTATTCCACAGCTTTCTTTTTCTGCCTAGTGTCTAAGTGGTTAGTTATGTGGGAATCTGAAAATACTGTGTTCTGCCTGAGGGGAGTATGTGGTCTGAGTGGTATTTAAAACTTTTAGGTGCCTGAATGTTGTACCTTACTGTCTTTCCAGAGAGACTCATTTGTCAGAGAGAAGAAAAATAAATTGTTAAAAAAGCTGAACATATTTCCGTCTTCCTGGGACTGCTTCCACCCTCTGATTGTACAGATACTGCACTCCTGCTGCTTCTAGGATTACAATTACCATATCTGCTTGAACATCATATCGTAGAAATATCCTTCCTTTCTGTGGGCCTTTGCAACTAATACATTTCTACAGGCCTGGAAAACTGCAGATACATGTGAATCTTTCTAACTATAGCCTAAATTGATTAGTTTTATTAGACATGGGATGTGACAGTAGGTGCCTGGTATGTTGCATTAAAACCCACAAGCTTGTCTTCATGAGGTGCTGTCAAGATGCACTTTGCAATATACCTCACCTTTGTTAGTCCAAAGTGCTGGTTTTTACTTGGGTGGTGGAGCAATTCTGGTGGACTGAAAGGGGCAGCTTCTGTCTGAGATGCATTGTTTTGGAAGAACAAATTTCCTTCAGCAGACAGTAGTACTGACCATGGGCAAATAACACAGATGGCAGGGTCTGAAAAATGTTGAAGTAGATAATGGAGATCTTAGTGTTGAATTCACTGCACTCGGAAAACCATATTTCTGGCATTCACCTGTATAACCAAACTCATCACTGAAGATGTACCCAGAATGACTTGCCTGACTGGGGACCTTATTGGTCCTGACCCACAGTCTGACTCCCCAGCCTGACCTCAGACTTGCCGTGTCACTGTGGCTTTGCCTGGTGATCGCTGGGCTCTCTGACCATGGTTACCTTCAGCTAGCATTCTCTTTTCATCCACCTTTTCTGTAGTGTTGTCTGCAGACACAAGTCACACATGCTGGGAAGCTTATTTTATGAACAGCCAGCCAGCTTTTACTTCAGCCTAGTGGAGAATACCTGGCCTTCTGTAGTGCTGGCCAGCCAACGAGTGGTGTTCCTGCCTAACCTGGCAGTGCCCCAGCACAAGGGGAATTTTCTATAGCAAGTGGTGCTGACCATCCTGAGATCTGGTGTGATTTGTTGCACCATGGACAGGGCAGCAAATGTGGCAGTAGTAGCTCTGAAGAGAGGTTGATTCCAAAACCAGTACAGCTGTAATTGAAAGATGTGGAGAGATATGCCTTACTCAACTGGGATGATGCTATTCAGAGGCAGGTGACCTTCCCTGTGCTCCAAGAAACTGGAGCACTGTGGATTCAGCTTCAGAATGACTTCAGCTTGGCATCACTTCTGGACCTGAGCTCTCTAAAAACAAGTTTTAGCAGCCTTACACCTGGCCAATAGTCCAGCTTTGTTGTAGATTCCTACTTCTTGTTTTAGTTTTCATGTTCTCATACTCTAAATTGATCTGGCACAGCACAGGGAACATAGGCTGATTATCTCTTTTTTTAAAAAAAATTCATTTTGTTTACTCAGCAATCAGAAGAGCACAGTGTCAGCTTAGTGTCTGGCACAGAGTCAATAGATGGACCTGTGCTGAACCTATCCAGGTGGGTATCTCTGTGCTTCGCTCCTTTGCACATTTCTGGTGCTTGTATTTCCTGGGCTAGTCTATCCCCTTGTTACATCAGTTAATAGAGAACTGAGGGTATAGTCAACCTGCCATAGTGTTCCAACCCATTAAAAACTAGTTGGTAATGAATTTTCCACTCCTCCAGCTATAGTAGAAGTTACACATCACTTGTTTTCTGTATTTCCTATTTTGCTTCTACGTGCTTATGAGGTAAGAACACGTCTCATCCATTCTCCCCTCAAAAGGAATACTCATTCACATAACAGTTCTCAAAATGTGACAGGTTGCTCAGCTGTGCTCTCTTGTTGTTGCTCAGCTGTGCTCTGTGCTCTCTCAAGCTGGCCTGCTTGGCAAGCAATCATCATAATGATAAGTCACATTATTATCATCAAGGATAAAAGTCTCTTACAAGCTAAATGGAGAGCCATGTGGATTTGCCTGTCCTTCTCTATCAGTCCATGAAGGACATGAGCCTAGCTGGCACTGCACTTTCTCTGGTGCATGTTATTCAGACTCTATGAAGGACTCTTCTGTCTGCATGTAGTCGTACTTAGATTAATTACTACTTGATGTTTAACTTGGGGGGGAAAAAAAAAAAAAAAAGCCAAAACTGTGCGAAGACCTTCTATGTAGGTACAGCAATCCACGTGTAATTTCAGCAGCACTGAAAGATTTCTCACTTTTGTTAGCAATATGCTGTTAGTGCCATTAGGTTTTTTTCTCTCCTCCACTCCCACAAACAAGCAAACAAACAAACAAACTCAAAAGAATTAAAACAACTCAAGTATTAATTTCCAATGGTAAGAATTCTAAAAAAGATACCTTTCACCTCACCTTTGTGGAGATCCTCCAGAAGCTGCATTGTGGACAGGTACAGGAGTGCCCATATTTCTTCTTCCTCCAGAGGGCTTCCTTTTGCCCACAGGACCTCGGCCAATGTCACACAGGAACTGCTCATGCCTGCTGCAGTAGATACTGGGTTTTGGACACACTAAAGTAGCCTGAATTTCTCAAGACAAACCCTACTGATTACAGCTGTACCCTTTTCTCACAGTAAGAAATACTTTGTGAACCACCCTGCTTTTTTTTTGTTCGGAATAGGTAGGTATTGTTTATCCCTGTGTTAATCTGAGTAAATAAAGAGGATTGAACTAAGTGATTTCCTGCAATCTTTTTGAGCCCTTTTACTCATCATTTGAAACCAGTCATAAGATTCTGTGGAGCAAATAGTTTTTACTCAGGAGGTCCTTCATGAATATGTGCTGTTCAGATTTTGTGAGTGGTTATTTGAATAACAGGTGATTGATTTTGCTGCTTAATTGGATGTTCCTGTCTATAAAAACGTGAGAGTTTATCTAAGAAAAAAAGAAGACAATGCAAAGGATATGCCCTGTAACGTGAAAAGTTTATAAACAGAGCAACAGAGCAATTAAATTTCATTCATTGCTCAGCAGATTGATCAGTAAAAGCTGGTAAATTCTCTTACTGAATTCATTGATGACCGATTTTCTTGCTTACATATCTTAGACTCAGTGCTTGCAGTTTACCCTTCCATACATACAAACTTGCTTTGTTTCACTAAATCAAATTAAAAGATTACTCTTTTTTGAACTGTTGAATAGAAATTTAGTGGCTCCCAGCACACTGTCCTATCTGACATGTACATAAAATCTGGCCGACTGCAGAAGGATGTGGGTCTGCACACTCACCCTGTTTTTTCTCAGTTGCAACACAGCATCAGATTGTTTAGACAAAGGCACTTGTAATGAATCGTAATTTCATGTTCTACCTACTGGAAAAGTATTTTTGTAATCCCAGCCAACCAGAAACTGACCTGTGACTTGAAGCATCATGGCTGCTTTTCCTTCAAATGTTTTGTCATGCTAAATATTCTCAAAGAAGGCTTTGCTCTTCATAAATTCATCTGATCTTTCCATCTAATGACTTTTACATTTCTGTAATTTACTAATCTAGTCAGAGCTGCTCTAGGTCTACACATCAGTAAGGAAAACTGAGTCCAAGCCTCAAATTTCCTAAAAATTTTTGAGCAGCTTTTGCTATTACTCTCCTGGAACAGCCTCACAGGCTCATTTGATGCTGTCTAAATAGGGGAATAATGAGAAAAGTTAGAAGTGATCCATTTACTGATTTGAGGTTTTAACATTTTCTGTAGACCAGCAAGTGAGGAAACTATAGCCTGGGATGCTATTGTCTTGTATAGGATTGTAAAATGAGTTCACTCATAGCCTGAGGACAGATCTTGTGCCCCCAAAACTTCTTCACTCTGTACATAGCCCACTTACTGCCAGTGTTTGCTCTCTGCCTGCAAGAGAATTCCTTGTGTCTTACAGCTGATTGCTTTGCCAGCTTCCCATTCATTATGGAGTCTTCAAGGGGTCACTGCAAGAGCATTACATTGTCCTGTAGGAACAACTTGTTGCTGATTAATAGACTGCTCAGACTTTGCTTCATGGGGTCTTGTCCTGGCTCACTAGCTTGCAAACAAGGAATCACAACATGGGAAGAATGATCCCTTGTTGCAACCACTACAAGATTATAGAACAACCTAGTGACATTTTAAACGGAGCCAGAGTCCTAATTTTAGTCTCTGTAGCTTCAAAGGGCAGTAAAGCTTCTTACAAACCTAACCTTAATTAGAAGAGACAGACAAATCTTCTTAATCTAAGCCATCACCATTTCTCTTAATAATAAATTACTGTGATAGCATTTCACTTAACCCTGTGGTACTGGGACTAAGCAATCAATTCACATCCCCAGAGCCAGAATCTGGGTGACTTCTCCATACAGGTAATCCATCAGACTGTACTTGGTGCTGTTTTATTTGGGACCATGCTGGGGGAAAGAGCACTGCATCCTCTGTTTTAGAGAAAAGTGCTTATACCAGCTGATCTCAGTGCTGATATTTCTATCTTAAGTTACTCAATAAGCAACCATCCAAAGTGCAGGTGTTACAGCTTTATAGAACCAAAGTGAAATCAGCAGTTACACCAGAGATGCTTAACTTTTGTAGTGAACGTTTTTTTCTAAGAGTAAAAGTAATGTCTCAGATCAACACTAAGTATGAATAAAAGGAATTCTGCCATCAATTATGTGCAAACTTCTTGAAAAAAATATTCAATTGTATGGCCATGGAATTCATATGGAAAGATACTGTTATCATTGCAGCACTGGCCATATTCATGGTCCCTCAGTTTAGGAAAACCTGTGATCCAGAACCAAACAATTCTGACCTTCAACCAACCTATGGCTCATAAGACAAGGCAGAAAAATGAGGAGACAAGAAGGAAAAATTGACAGCAACTTTGCAAAAAAGGGACTTTTTTTGGTAACACTGCATATCAGGAAATTATGCTGGATCTGGTTGAGCCTGCAGGGGAAAATTAGAGCAGCAGAATGTAATCACCCACTTTGGAGTTTGGCCAGGATATAGAGGTTAATGTTTTTGTGACTGGAAAAAGTAGCAAAGAGCTTCCAGTGCCAATTCATGTTTTGAGGTCAAAGGCTGATTTTGCTGATGTCTGTGGAGGAAGATAGTACCATCCAAATTAGCCTAAAATATCCTCCCTGTTCTAATCTTCACAACACATTTATTCATTGCGTGGGCTCTCTAAAGTCAACAGATTTTTCCCTACTCTTTTGCATACATATGAAAGGTTGCATTGAGGTGAGGCTAACTCATTATTTTGCCAGCAACATCCACCTATTTATCACATTTTTTTTCTAAATAATTCAAATTTGGTACATTTTGTTTTATCATATGTGCAAGTTTTTGTCCATTGAAAGCTGTAATCAATGAAAGGAATTGAATTTATCATCAAAGTAAATGAACTACAGCTTTACATATGAATTTGACACTTAGCAACAATTGTGCATTAGCAATTTCATATGCCAATGTCTCTTTATTGTATTTGGCAGTCTTATTTATTATAATGTAAAGGAGCAACATGGCTTTGGTCAATCTTGATCTTTACTTCTGCTATTTTGTTTACTGTGTATAAAGAAAGCAAAAGAGCTAAAAACTATTACTTTTGGAGGAAAACTGACCTTCCCTTATCAAACACAGTCAAGTGCATTAAATATCCTCAAGAGGAATGGGGCAGCTGGATTTCTAACTACATGACAGCCCTTTTCATTCCCACTTATCAGAGGGAATTTAGTGGGGAGTAGGTTCAGCTGTACAATAAGTTTTATGGCATGTAAGTCAATCCATTATCAGGATGCTGGTGAAAAAAAGATGAGATCACAGTACACACCAGTGAAGAAGATGATGAAGAAGGAGAAATCACATTTAGTTTTTGAAAATATGGAGTCAAGTTTGTTTCTGGTCTACTTGTAAAGGCATGAAACAAAAACAGGTTTGTCCCATCTGGTCATCCTGAAGAACAACTGGAAATGAGAACTTCGGCAAAATAGTTTGTGTATAAATACAACAACAGCAATTACAACAACAACAAAGGATTAATCTTGGTAGGAATCAAGCATTCTGTGAACTGGAAAAGCCTCTGTCAAATCAGAAGTGCCTTTCAATTTTTACTGCCTGGAAGCTGTTCCTGCAGAGGTCTTGTCTTTCCTGTGACTGAACTTCCAGTTCTGCTTCATTGCTCTGTGTGTATATATTGCAAAATACCTATCTGTAAACTTAACCAACTCTTAATTTGGTGACAGGTGTAAACAAATGATAATTTTGTACATAATTCTTTCTGGGAAGGCCTATTTATGGTCTGAACATATATGCCCAAAACAGCCCCTCTATTAGAGGTGACTAATTGTTTTTGACAAGAGTGAGGCACTTAAGTAGGTGCTCTGAAAGACCTGAGAGGTTGCTAACATTGGCCACTAACCTCACTAGAAGAGTGTAGACGTGTACTGGCAGAAAAGTGAGAGGGACTTGGAGTGTAACTTATTCCATTTGCACCACGCAAAGTTCTCTGCTCATAACAGTCTGTGGAAGCTGGCATAAACCCACTGCACTTGAACACATATTGGCTAATACTGATTTTGCTTTAATTTACCTGCAGTGCCTGCATATCCATCAGTCATTTTCATTTAGAGACATGGAATTGCTTCTTGTAGTGTGGCATTAAAGGACACTGATAAAACTACACACAAGTCTATAAAGAGATGGTCTTTAGGCATCTTTCTCTAGACACAGTATTTTCCTTAGCTTTCTATCCCTTTCATTTGTTGTACTCCAATTTCTTAGCTATGTTAGCAGTCCCTTTTAGGACTCAGGCGCTACCTGATAGTCTAAAAGCACCTTCTGTAAACAAATGACCAAAACCAAGGGAGCTCAATCCTCAGAATAGCCAAAGGCAGAACTTCTTGTATTAGTGGCAGCAAGATGCAGTGGGGGAAAAGAAAACTAGGTCTCCACAGACAGTTTGGGATCAGTGAAATAAGTTTGCTGCACTCCAGTGTCTATGCTGAAAAATTCTTAAATGAATAGTTTTGACATGAGGATCATAATTCTTTGTTGCTCAACGCTTCATGTTTTGCTTCTTAAAAAAACCCTAAACACAAAAACCCCCAAACACAAAAAACCCCCAACCCAAATCCTGTAAATTTGAATACTGTATTGAGATTTTGAGAGATGTTGGTCTCCAAAATATTTAGGACTAGGTAGTTAGAAGAGCCTGAAGAATCAGTGAAAGGTGTGACCAGACTGCAAGTGAGAACTCTAAATCTTTGGTTTTTCATCTGATTCTTAGAAACCCACAAAACAGTAACATGAAAGAGGAAAGAAGATGATCACATCAGCCTGTAACCATGTGCTTTGAATAGGGTCTGATTACATCTATTACGTTGATGATTGTTCTGATTTAATACTTCAGGTTGTATTCACATAATAACCTCATTCATTCACATATATTCCATATACAAATTTTATACTCTGGCTCACTGTAAACTTGTTATTAAAATTTTGGAGAGCATACCCTATATTCCTCATGCCAGAGAGAGGAATCTCATTAAATATGAAATTTAACTCTCTGAAATATGGGCTGGAAATGTGTGGGTTTATAATTGGAATAAACACTTAAAAGGCTGTTAAAAACTTCTGTTCAAATAAAGTACAGGCAGAGCCAAATCTGCAAACAATGACAAGTCAGTAAGGGAGTTGCCTTGCTGCTAAACATGACCTTGCCTTAGAAAGATTGTGTCCCAGAAATTATAGCTGAAGCGAAACAGCCTTCGTTATATGGTATTTTTTCACTGTCTACTGTAAATTATTTTATTTCCTTTCTAGAAACATACTTAAATCAATAGGAGAATCAACCAGACTCTTGCAATTTATTCACTGCTACAGAGAGATGAATTTCTTTTCACAAAATTTCACTGCTACAGAGAGATTAATTTCTTTTCTAGGAAATCAGAAACTTCACATGAGGTGGGCGAGTCTCTAAACCTTTGAAGGAGAGAGTTGAAAACTGGTTCCTGAATAGTGTAGTTGTGTGCCTCTCTGAGGGAATTCCATGAGCTGGGTGGTAAGGGTGCTAAAAGTTTGGCTTTATTACAAGACCTGTGGACATTCATCCTTAAAGACAAAAAAGGTTATTGATACAAAAAGAAAATTTAGAAAAACCCTTTCTTCTCTACCCTGGCTGATGCCAGATGCCAAGGACCTCATAGAGTATCTGTCTATGATAGACAGCTACTGTCTCTAAAGTAGCCAGTGCTACTTTTCTTTGCTTTTGTTCATGCACTTTCATAAAAGCTTGTTCTACATGAGAGTAGACTAGACCGGTGTTCCAGAACTAAATCTAATACATCTAATACATTATCTACATTATTCTAGTACTTTAAAGATTGAAGCTTCAAAGCCATGCTCTCTGCTGCTGCAGTGCCAGAAATAGTAGGACAGTGGAACTCAAGCACCATGGTAATGTTTCTCTGTTATATTTATTGATTTATATCCTTTTAAGGCATTATGTAATTCTCTGAAATAAGGCAGCCTTGTGCCAGACAGAGGAACAGGGAATAAAGGGTCAAAAGATATGCTGATGCTGAGATTAATAGGTAGCACCATAACACAACTAAAAGAACTTGAGCAGGCTGTACATCAGCTTCTTCAGGTCCCAAAGAAAAATGTAGTCCTAAATGAAAGACGAAGAGCTAAGATTTTAATATATATTGTCCCAATATATGTGTTCCCAAAGTCTCTCCACAGCTTTTCACAGCTAATCCCATTGTAGTCAATGCTGCTGTGGTTTGCTGATTGTTAAAGCTAATTCTTGAGTTCTGACAGTGCCACAGTTACACCTTTGCTTGCAGAAGAGAGATATTCAGAGCTTCTGATTTTGATTCTGATGCTGACTGGTTCTGTTACTTGAGAAAGACTCAGTCTTTTGTTTTACCACATCATTGAAGATGATGTGGTTTCCCACCATTAATAAAACACTTTAGATGTAAATACTTAATTATCAGTATTTGTATTCCTCTGGAATCTACATCTATAAATTTCTAGATCAGTAATGATTATGAAGCCCGTGCAAAAACTTCCATAAAATGAGGTTGCTTTTATTTTAGAAACTGCAAACTGTAATGTAGGGAACAGGTAGGTTCTTTGCTAAAAACATTGGAGAACAGTAGAGAAGAAATTAGAAAAGCAGTTTCTTAATTGAGAGTCTTTAGTCACAGGTTGTAATCACTGGAAATCTTTCTGCTGTTTGGAGTTCAGTGCTCTTTCCAAAATAATAGTACTTAGTACAAATCCATGGAAAAATAATGTACTTAAACATGTTTTCCAGAATCATGTCAACGGTATTATGCAAACGAAGACTTATCCGTGGCATAAGAGCAGGAACACTTTAGTGCCTTCTACTTTGCATTCAATAGACAAGAAGACTCTGCTGAGGTACCCTGTTTAACAGTGCAATTCTGTTGTAGATTAATGTTTCTAACTCCCAAAGAAGGCAGGGGGAACTGAGCACTGACATTCTGGATGACAATACAGCCAGTTCTGTATTATCATTTCTCATACCAACAAGCAGCTGTCTAATCAGAATCAGCTAATGATGTAAGAGAAATGAAATGAGGTTTAATGTAAAAAATCCAAACAAGGTAAATATTAGATACTGCTGTACAAAGCCAAGAAGATGAGTGATTTAATACTTATTTAATTGATAATGAGATTAACAGAAATACGTAAGAACCTACCTGTACAAGTTGGACAGATGCTGCATCCAGAATAGTCTGTAATCCTCTATATTTTTGCCCAATAATGATTGTTTAGACCATAATAGTTGTAAATATAACATTAAACATATTCACGTCTTGATTGGACTTCTGTTTCTTGCTTTTTCTCTCTTTTTCTTACCTTCTGTCTTCTCTCTTTCTTTCCCCCTTTCTTCCTTTCTTTCTACTGCTTTGTTTGTATCTTGTAGCTAAGCACTGTGTGGTCTGGCAAGTGGCTAAGCAAGTAAACAATGAGGTTCCTTCTCTTACTTGCAAGCCAAACCTAGCTGCTCCTGGTTTGAAGTTGAGGGCAACATCATGTCTGCTAAGGCTCTTTACACTCCTTCCTTTTTTCTTTCTTTCTTTCTTTTTTTCCTTTT